>VZRH01008080.1:746027-759290 GCA_013397555.1 Urocynchramus pylzowi
AAAAGAAAGAAAACTTGGGATTCTCCCATTGACCAGGCAAGGTACTTCTGAATATTTTCATGCACTAAAGACACCAAGGAGAGAAAGTGAGTGAAGTGGTGAAAATCTCTTGAGATTATGGTGGGACAGGCTCATGTGCTTGCAGTGGCTGGTTTCCATTCCCCTACCACATACAAATACAAAGCTATCAAGAGACTGCTGCACCCAGAATACTGGAGCTACTTCTTTAATGTGAACAGCTCTGGTGTCAGGGACATTTCCTTCACCCAGCACAGACAGCAAGAAGTTCCAAAGCCCAAGAAGCAACACTCAGACATCCAGGCATTAAATAAACAAAAGGAGTTTGACTTCCAGGTATATTCTGCCAGCTTAGGCTGAACACAGAAGGATCTCTCCAGGCAAGGCAGGCACATAGAGCCAAGCATGCTTTGTGTTGCCCTCCAAGTGCTTTCCTGCGTGTTTGGGGTGGCCCTGATTTGGGCTGCAGATGCAGCAGCAGTAGGCATGGAAAGGATGAGATGGGTGATGCATTAAGAGATGCTTTGTGGCAGATATTAGGGAAACCTTTCCAGTAGTCTGGAGGGTTTAGCAGGAGAGCAGATTGCCTGGGAGATGCGACGCCTCTGCCAGCAGCTGTTTTTAAGCCAGGATGGACATCTGTGGCTCAGAACATGTCCTAGGTGGCCTCTCATGCTCCCTTCAAACCCAGGGCTGTTCTCAGTGTCCTGATCTTTAGAGGAAGAGAAAGTAGGACGGGACAGAATTTTCAGTTTCAGCTCTTGCAGATGGCCCATAACAGCTCTCATAGGAGAGCAGGGAGCTCTCCCCATAGGAAGGCAGGAGGAGCTCAGACAGTCAGGAGACAGTTATCTCCAACTCACAAAGTGGATGTTTGTGAGATGGCAGCCTCTGCCTTGCACTAAGAACTGAGTATGTTCCTTCACTTTCCACTGAAATGGCTTTTTGCATGTTTGTAGAACCATTTGACATGAAATATATATTTAATAATATGGCAGCCCAAAGAGGCACTGAATAGGACAAACATAAGAGATGGCAATAGCCTTTGCAATATTGTGTCCACTGGGTCCCTTCTCCATGCAATCCTAGCCCAGGTTCCCTCTGCCTTGGATTCAGCCAGTACAAACCTCTTCAGAGTGTCCAGCCACAGAGCTCTGCCCTCCCAGTGCCACCACAGCTCACAATGCCCGTGCTGCTGCAGGCAGCTGAAATCCGAGGGATGCTCATCCCTCTGCAGCGCTGGCATCCCAACCCTGCAGCACACAGGACGTGGCTCCAGCCTCTGCACACTCATTGCCATGCAGCAGGACCCCCAGTCCCATCTGGAGCGTGGCTGCAGATGGATGGACACGTGTGGATGTGCTCACATCCCCACCGACGGACACGTCCCCGAGCAGCCCTAACGCTCGA
This sequence comes from Urocynchramus pylzowi, assembly GCA_013397555.1. Lineage (NCBI taxonomy): Eukaryota > Metazoa > Chordata > Aves > Passeriformes > Fringillidae > Urocynchramus > Urocynchramus pylzowi. Next base: position 747,456 of record VZRH01008080.1, read on the forward strand.
GTGCGTGGTTGGCTTTTGGGGCAACAGAGGGTTTTTCTCCCATTAAATAAATAAAAGACGTTCAGAGCAACTTGGGATAAAGCCATTCTAATCCTTTTATTCTTTCCAAAAGGAAAATGATTCCATATTCAGGGCACTGTGCAAACAATTAATTAGCCTAATGCAAATGAAAGGGCTAATTGCTCAGCATTATTGAGCTCATTGGCAGCCAGGCCTGACCAAAGAATAGGTGCTGGTTTACCAGGGATAAAGAACAACTTCCCAGCTTTTAGGGCTTTTTTGATATTTCAGCATCTAGCAGAATGATTTTTTTTTTTTTTTTGAATGATGGTGTAATTCTCACTTCCACATGCAAAAAAGCTGGCAGTATTTGGAGACATCTGAATGAGCTGCTATCCAATTAAAAAAAGAGAGGAAAGAGACTCAGCTGGTGTGAAATGACCTGGCTGAAGGGAAGTCGATAAAGCTGTAACTTGTCTGAGCTGAATGACACCGTGGCGTCTCCAGCTGGAGACTTCACTCACAGAAGTGCTGTAACATTGAGGGGAAAAAAAATGTATTTTTTAAGGCGTGCACCTAAAATTAAAGTACAATCATCCTTAATGCAGTTCCCTCTTCAATGATCTGTTGTTACCAGATGGAAAAGTGCTCTAAATGGATGCAGATGAATTTGTTCACTGTGGATAGGATCATGAAGGATCAGGTTACAGGAGCTTTAAAAACTGAACTGTTATCATTAATGCATCTCTCATAAGAAGGAGATAGAAAGCAGATGCTGACTGAGTATTGACCTAGCCTGAGGAGTATGGGTCCAATAATTCTTCCTTTAGGCAGCTGATTCTCATGGGAATATCCCCAAATATTCAGCTGTAATGCCATTATCTGCCTTGTGCAGAGACTGGCAACCAGAGACTCTTCTTTAAAAGCAATCTGGGTGAATTCTGCTCTCATTCACACTTGCAGACCCCCACAGAAGGCACTACAGAGGGCTTCTCACCAAGGTGGATTTTTGGAGTTTGGGGTGAGTGATTACAAAAAGAGAGGTGCTTACAATATAGAATAGTACCAGCATGTGAAAAAGGTAAGAACAAATAAAACAGATTTGTGGTTGAAAGTCACACACACAACATGAAACAAAGAAGTAAAAGTTTGAGGGCCTTTCTTGAAACCATTTCAGGTCTGTACCTGTTTGTATATGCAGCTGGGAACAATTATTAGATGTTGTTGAAGACTGTGAGACAAAAAAAAAAAAAAAAAAGATCCAAAGATGTCATAGCAGGAATGGTCCTTCTGATGACTGAATATCCCAATAACCTCTGTCAGGCTGATTAACAACATTCTGCTGAGCTCAATACAGCTGCTACATAACCTTAGAGACACAGGCACTCCTCACTTGTAAAACAGAAAATTCCAGCAGAACAAGGTTTTTCTTTTCAATTTATTTTGCAAATCTACCAATTCATTTTATGAAAATATGAAATCCTAGGTGGTTACATTAAACAGTTACATTACAATCCAGGTAATACAAATAATCACTACAAAGTTAGTTTTAGGTACTCTTGGATAACAAGTAGATTTTATATTTTTTTAAAATAAGTCACAAAGAAGAGATAGAATAGTCTTCTGATTGTCAGAGACTTTAGTTTAAAGCAAGGAAACCACTGTAGAATCTCCTCATCCTACAAAAAGTTAAGAGAGAAACACTTTCAATGTTAATGCTCAGTTAGATTCATCAAAGACATTAAGTGCACACATCTACTCTCAGGGTAACAAGAACAGTTCGCAAGTTGTTTGGAAACTGGTGTCAAATCTCATTCTCTGGAAATCACTTTTACCATTTAACATCACCTTCATCCTTGCTTTCAGATGCATAAAAATCCTGTAAAATGCAAAGAGCTCCCAATCCTCTCTAATTGAATTCAGTGGGAGTAGGATCAGTGCCTCCATTCAGAAGGTACTCCTGATATACCAAAATCCTTACAAAACAACCTCCTTCCCAGGAATGAAATTCATGTAAGGAACAAAATACTGTAGTAATTCAGGAAAACTCTCAGCTTTGCTATCCAGCAATTGACACTGCAACTGCATTTCTGAGGACCTTTATGCATGGTCACTCTTTCCTCTCAACCAGCAATAGGATGTATGAAGACACCAGGTCAACTGCTCAGTAAGAACTCGGAGCTATGCAAATAAAGTATAAAAATCAAAGAAGAGATCAAATCTGTCTTGAAACTGCTCTCCTGACACCATCTGACACACCTCCAGTGTCATTCTGCTGCCTGTAAGCTGCCACTTCTGATGTGACATCTGTCAATCATAACTGCTTCTCAGGAAGCAATTAAATAGTTTAGATTTTGTAGTGGCATCTCTCACTGTGTGTGTATTTAGGGGTAACACATCCATATGTTGCATATTGTGCAACAGTTCCACAGATGCAAGGAGAGCTGTTGATAGGGAAATAAGGCAGGTGCAGGTACATTCTGATGGCCTGTGGCACAAAGGAGATTGAAGCAGATCATTCTCTCTTGTAGCCTTCACCTCTTTCAACCAGCACATCCTACAGGGTGCAAACTCCCAAACCAACCCTCACACATGTGCAACAAACCTGCAGAACCCATTGTAGCACAGAAGTGAAGCCAGCAGCTTCCTTCTTCTAAGAGAAATAGATATTTATCCACAGAGTATCTTTTAACACTGATAACCTCGAAAAACTTAAAAGAAACCAGACAGGTTACACAAAACTATACAAAATTTTCACCTGGACATAAAGTGCCATCAAACTATGGAAGCAAAAAAATAAGTCACTGTTGAGGCAGCTACTTGAAGTATGTACAGACGGTTTTATTCCCCTGAAACAGACAAAGTTTGCTACAGTCTTGGAAATGGCACCAAGCTGGTGGGAATGTTGCTGTAATAAAGGCTAGCAATTTCCTTCCTGACTAACACTACTCTTACCTGACAGGCCAAAGGCAGCTAGGGTGATTTAACTGGTGGCTGACTGCAGGAATTTCCCCAGAAGGTAGTTTAAAATGGTAATAGATGCTGTCATTTCCCTCTCTCTGATATGGTAACTACAATTCATTCAGCCCCTTCTTTCTGAGCATGTATTACCACAGACAGCCCCACCCTGCTATTACCACTGTGCCTGCTTGTTTTCCACCTCTACTCATGTAAATGTAATGTCAAATCCTTTTAAGAATCCTGAGCAGTCCTCCAGAATCACTTGTTCAACTGACATTTCTGTAATAATAAGGAAAGAAAAAAGAGTTGTGTGAAATTAAATGGCACTCCTGTTGCCAAGCTGTTAAAATTATATGGCAATATGCTTCCAGTAGTTGTAAGAAATTAATATGTGGAGTGCTTACAAGCTTTACATCTACTAAATCTCAACAGGATATAAAATGCTATTTAAGTGATACAAATGTTAAGGAGAAAAAAAAAACAGCACCGAAGAGTGGAAGAAGAAAGTAGATTCTTGTCTGCACTCTGATTCCTGGAGGCTGGATCTCTACAGCTGAGGAAGTCAGGTGGGAGACCCTTAGTGAAGTACTTGTGCACATATGTCAGCAGCTGCAGCTCTCCCTTCTGCCACCTCTGCAGCACACGAGGCTGGGCTCTGCCTGTGAGTCACTCCCCTCCTGCCAACAGTGGCTGGCAAACAGCTCAGCCAGCCCCCACTCCCTCTGCCACTGCCTTCTGACAGGACCAGCCAGAGCTGAGCCACTCAGTGTCACTACTTTCCACCTGCTTTATTATAATGCTGTTCAGGAAGATGTGCCTGAGACACCTGTCTGTAGATGATGAATTCATTTCTTAGTTTTGCCACGATGTGATTACTGTCATCCTCTTCTCACAACGTCAAATACAATATAAAACTTTGGATTTTCTATAGTGAGTGAAATCAGCATAATGAAAAGCCAGGCAGTGCCAGATGTGCTGTCACTGCTCCATTCTGTGGGACAGGACCAGGGTAAGGCGCTTTGGCAATCAGCACCAAGTTTAAGCAACAAGCTTTTAAAACACCCACAAGTTTCCTGCAGATGCACAGAAAACTGAGACCTCCTGGTTGTTCTCTAAGCTGCTTTGAAACTACAACAATTCATTTAATCCAGCAGCAGATCCTGGCACTATTTTTTTCTAAGTACAGTACATTTTGATAGCAACACAAGCATGTGACACAAAACAGATTTGTTCAAGCTCACCGTGGTTCTGATGGGCTACACGCACCAAGAGGCAACTCAAAAAGAGCACAGAACTCAATTCATCAGGACAACAACACCGAGTCAAAGGAATTTCAGCTCAACTTTGTGAAGAAAGAAGGAGCTCACAAAGGAAAAGTTCTTATTGCAAGTTGTACTGCTCAGCTTGGTCACTTCTCACGCAGATCTGAAGTATCAAAAGCTACCAAGGAGCCAAGGACAAAGAATTCCTGTTTTGTAACTATTTCAAACATAGCAAGCCTGCTCTAGGAAGAGAAGCCCTCGCACAGTATTCCAAACGGCCTTTTCTAGCAGGCTGGAATTGCTAAATCAACATGACAGAAAAGACACACTTCAGAACTAGTTCCGGCACCTTGCAATTTGGAAAACTCTTGTGCACATGGGATGAGGCAGCTTGTTCGCAGACCCTTTCCTCACAGTGCCCTTGGATCACCCAAGCTTCCTTCACCCCTCCGTGATCACCGGGCTCAGCAGGTGCCCTCCTCAGCGGGCACGGAGTGGCAGCTGCCGTGAGACACGGTGTCGATGCTCTGCCCTCGGGACTGGGGGTGGATGGACACCTGCACGGCGATCTCCTGGCCCGGCTCGCTCAGGGAGCCGTCGTCCGAGTCCCCGGCCGGGGAACGGCTGCGCTCCAGCTGCGCGCTGCCGGGGAACAGCGCGGCCTGCGCCCCGCAGCCGGGCGCCTGCTTCTCCTCCTTGCCCACCTCGTCGGGGTCGTCCACCCGCACGGCCTCGAAGATCTCCTCCATGAACGCCCTGCAGTTAAGGATCAGAGGCGGGAGGGGAATGCTCCTGGCGAGCTCTTCGATGTACCGAGCGAACTCCATGGTCTTAAACTGAGTGACTTTGGCCAGCTCGAGCGTTTTGGCGGACGTGATGATGGGGATACGCTTGGCTATCTCGAAAGCCTTCTGCAGCTTCTCAGCCCCTTCCGTCCGGAAGAACTCGTTGATGGCCTTCTCCGTTTTGCGGAGGTGGCTGCTCATCATGCACAGGCGGGTGATGTTCAAAATGAGGGTGATGGCAAAGGCAACGAGGCACACAATCATGTAGTAGATGCTCATGTCCCCCGAGGTGAAGATGACCCTCAGGGTGACTGTGTAGTACAAGGTCTCGTTACGATTAATGCCTGCGCACGTGTACCGGCCCCGGTCAGCAAAGCTGACCTTTGTGATGTTGAGGGAATTATCAGCAATCCTCCACCGGTCATCTGCAGAGCGGCAAGAAATAAACAGAGCTCATGAAACAAAAATCCCAAGGTAAACATCATCAGGAGTCAAAGCTTGGCAGTGAGCAGTCCATTCCTAGCATGGTAACAGTATACCAAGGACTGAAACGCCCTTTTCATGCTTGTGACACAGAAAGCCATAACCCACTCACCCATCCTACTGCTTAATGGGAAATTATTCTGCATGCTTACTACACTACTCTTACTTCCTTCTCTCATCTGCACTTTCCAGTGTGCTTCTGGTTCTTTCTGATAGGGATCCTAATTCTTAACTAAGGCTTCTCACCCTATGTTAAAAGACCATCCTCTATAAAGTATAATTTTCCATACACTCAGAGTCAAAAGTCAAGTGACCCATGAAAAAGATCAGTCTGTAAATGGCTCTGTTGGCAAAAGAACCCAGAATTTTCTCGAGACATTTTTCTGCTGAGCATGCAGTGCTGACATGCAAAACCCAAGTAAAAGAGAAATCAATACAAGAAGCTTTATACAGCATTTGCTGTGCATTTATAACTTAGGGGGAAAACTGTTTTCATAACTCATTTCTTCTAATTACTCTGCTTTGAGCTGTTTTCATAACTTATTCTTCTAATTACTCTACTTTGAACTAATCTCCAGATGGCATTATAACTACAAAAAGGTTACTGAATACTTAAGGCAGAAAGATGGCCTCCAACAAGATCCTATCAATTAGTTTGATGACCTTCATTAATACTAATAGAGAAAAACACATGTATCTCTAAAACATATTTTTAAATTAAAAACTGCAGGGATAGAACTATAAGAGCCAATGTCTAGGAAAATATATTCCCCTTCATTTCAAAAGGGTTAAATAGCATGAATTCCATCGTTGGCCATTACATATTGTGTTACTTTCCACAGTCTCACTGGTGCATAAACAAAAAAATAAATGTACTAAGTATGTTTTAAAACATATCCTCTAACAAAATTAAAGCACCAACTGCCAGCTCAAAAGGTCACAAGTTGTGTAGAGTTGTGTTTAATTCATGCATTTGGAAAAATATACTTTCAACCAGAGCAATAATAAATAAAACCATCAGTTAGTATTGGGTAAGATGAAGACTCATTTCTTCTGTATGGAACACTGGGATGACTCTTGAACAACATCATTTTGTGGGGCACCAAAGCAGGATGGAACAGAAGTACTCAGGTGTAATGCCCATGCAACAGTTCAGGGGGCAAAGGACTTTGTTTTGCTCTCTCCTTATCTCTAGATTGTAAAAATGGGAGGATAGGAAGAGAAAATTATAATAAAGTCCCAGGGGTTTTCCAATACTGTTTAAAAGGGGAACAATGATGGATAGAAAACAGCAGGAAAACTCACCTTCATCTTTCTGTTCAAGCAGGTGTCCTCTGGAGTTATACCAAAGGATATGTTCATAGTGGCTGATGTTCAGTTTACATTCAATTAAAATACTGCTCCCCTCTTTGGCTATGATATCATGGTGTGCTGGAGAACTTGTTAAAGCTTGAGACACTGCATGAAGTGATGCATTGAAAGACCTAAAAGCAACGGTCCTGTTAAAAGCTACATTTTCCACTGTGAATCCAACTGAAAGACCAGCACTAACAGTCAAAATTAACAGGCAATAGCTGAGCTTCATGGAAAGCTAGTGAAAATTCTTCTTTCATTTAATTTGGAGAAATGAGGTCATATGATATTAAGCTGTCTGTATTGCTCTGAGATAGGAGAGGAGCTCTTGATTTGTTCTGTGATGGAAAATGTCTGGGATCCAAATGCACTTTCAAGACCATCAATATTTGAAGTGGAAACTGGAAGTAAAACAGGAAAAAAAAAAAAACTGCAATAAGTTTATTAATGACAGCAAGGTTACCATATATTCAGATTTAATTTCCAGTAAACAGATTTCAATTATCATCATATAAACTGTCAGCTGAGAGGTTCCAAATCAGAGCTTTGCTCAGAACACAGTAATAAAATAAGGGTAAGAAAGCATTAGCACAACCTCCAGTCCACTAGATGTTCATCTTCCCAACCAAATAAATAATCTCTGGAACAATAATCATTAAGGGGAAAAAGGTTTTACAAAAAGAACAAATTGTTCAGACTACTCGAAATACACAATTATCTTTAAAAGTGGGTTCTGCATTTGTTACCAGAGAAAAAGTGCTTTCTTAATAGAGGAAGAAAAGCAAGAAAGAGGATGTAATTTCTGCCTACCTCTCCACCAATATCAAAGTGCTTTTAAGCCCTGGTTTTCTAAAGCCAGTCTTTCATTTACTACCCAGAGAAAAAACAAAGTGCACACACACACATCTGATTTTTAGCATTTACATCTACTTACTTGATTTTAGGGGCACAATTGATATTTAATATTACTTAATATGATTTAATTACTTGGGAAAAGTCTCCTGGTTGTTATCTACAGCCAGAAGAGGAAGTCCCTTGCTGAACAGCAGGACACTGATGTCTACACATATTTCCTTTTTTGCAATATCTCCGCTGCATTTTCTAAGTCTGCTCCCTGTTATTCTCATTTGTTTTACAATGAGCCCCTGTTGAAAATCTTTTAGTTTATGCTGGTTCACCTCAGCAGTCTTGTGCTTCATGGTCTCCTCTACCCAAACTTCACAGCAATGTGAAAAAATTGTTTTGTCTAGGGACAGATACTCTTCAAATTAATGTGCACAAAAGATATTTTAAGACATTAGGATACAGCCTTTAATTTTTTGTCTTTTGCACACAAGCCAGAATAAAACCAACTTGTAACAAAATGAGATGACACTGATAAGATACAATCTGTAATCAATCTTCCTGGAAGCCTGGAAAGATTCAAGAAAATTTCTAATCAAATATGTGTTCCCTGAAGTTATGATTCCATCTAGACAGCTCCAGAGCCTTAAAAAACCATTTATGAATTACAGAAGCCACAAGCTCAAATATTATCCTAAAAAATATCTCACTTCATATCACTGACTGTGTGACTTCAAATTTATCATCTTTTCTTCTACAAATAACAGATGTTAGTGGAAGGGAATTTCATAAATATCACAACACAAAGGGACCCAGTGATTTATTAAATAATGCAGACACTTTTCATCCTTCTAGAATTACCAGTTAACACTATCTAAAGCACTTCTGAAAAATAATGTAACATGCATAAAACCAGGTGATTTCTAGTAATTGCCTTTCATCAGAGACAAACAAAGCATATTCAAAATGGGGAATTCTGCTGATGCTATCCAGACCGGGAATTTTTTTCAGTGAAAGTTAATTTGTCGAAGGTCAAACCAGATTCCAGACTTGACATCTGATGAGAAATGTGTTATCTGACCCATTTCCATTTCTGTTGCAGCTATTGCCAAAAACAGTTTAACAAAGAAGGCAAAGAAGACAGCTGTGTCCAGCTCTCCTTCAAGCTTGACTAACCAACTCACCCAGTGAATCCTGCAAGAGAAACTGGAAAACAGGCTCCCTACTTGTTTCTCTGTAAACAGCAATCCCTTCATAGGCCTTCTTTTTTTTTTTTTTTAATCATTGGCCCCACTCTGTTTTCTATCATGCCTCTTGTCCTTTCATTTAAGATGAGACTAGTGCAGAGAACTCAATTACACCATTGTGCTGGAGGAGCTACTTTCCTACAGCTAAACAGTTAAAATCACTACCAAGGCCTCTTTCATTCCTGTTTTTCACCAGCAACACTTTAGAGAAAGCATTACTGAGTCCTGCTGCCTCTGAAGAAGAGCATCCCATCCACAGCAACAGCACAGGTCTGAAAAAAAATGCTAAGGCTGCTGTTGATCAGCAACTACTCTTCTGTTTGAGGGAGTGGTTTTACCTTCCATTTTTAGACCCCTGGTATTTTCAGAATGTTTCAGAGCCTCCAAAAGGCTGCTGACACTGACCTACTTGTTTTACGCAGACCCCACACAGACAGGCTGTGGACTGGTAGTGGTTTGTGGACCACTAACATTTGGGTTGCATTAAAGGTCTGTCACAGCTTCTGGAGGCAAGCGAGGTGCTGTGGCCCCAGCCCTTCAGCACACATCACCCTATGACCCAGCTGCCTTCAGCTAAAAATGCACTGCATGCATCAGACTTGACTTCACAGCACCTGATGCAGTTAAAACTGACCACAGTTCTGCAGCAAACACAAACCCTCATCTTCACCCTTGAATCACAGGCACATTATAACTCCCAGTCTTCTAAAACAATAATATCCCAACTGATACTTTAGATTTATTAGAGAATAATCCCAGTGCCTCTTGTACTTTGCCTGTGCTATTGTAATTTTAAATTATTAAATTTGAATTGTTAAGGTTTCCAAGCGTCTGTGACGTCTGTTCCTAAATGACATTAGGAATCTCACTCATTTATTTAACACAATAAATACTCAGCAACATTTTCCCTCATAAGAATAATTATCTTCAGTAATTGCATATGCTCTCCACTATACTTGCACTGAGCCTGCATAATGCATAAACCATTGGTGATGGGTCATTTAATTTTACTATTAAATTCTTCGAGGTTTGATTTATTAGAAATTGTTTGTCTTTTGGAAAAGCCATTATTGCTAAGCAGACAATGATCTCTCACTGCTGAGTGTTGGGAACAATAAAATGATTTGCAAAATCCATACTCTTCATCCATTGCACTTATGCAAAACAGCTGCTAAAGGACCCAAAAAGGATAAAGCGTGATCAGTGCCAACATCACAATTCTTCAACAAAGTGTTAAGCTCAATCAAGATGAAATGTGCCAGAATAGAAACTGGCTGTTTTACAACTGAACCTGAAGCAGAACTCAACACATTTAACCTTTATTAAACCATAAGTTGTAACAACAAATAGCAGTGGAAAGATAAAATCTGTGATGCATGTGCTTGTATGAGTCATCCTTGGCTCCTACCCTGAAGAAGTGTATTTGTGTCTAACTTAGAGCACTCTAAGTAGTCCCACTGAGGTCAGTGGAAGCACTGATAGTACTTAAAATTACACACATTTATATGGCACTGCAAAATTGGGGCCCAAGAGGTTGCAAGTTATATGGTTTTACATTCACTGCTTATAACATCACTTCATACCTGGAGTAACGTGAGGCAATAAACTGAGACACACCTGACAGAGCACAGGCTGCAGATGTCTTGCAGAAATTCCATTTGCAAGCCCCCTCTGACCCTCTGTCAAACCAGAGAGATGCATTTGGCAGAGCCCTGCTAACAGGAACTCTTGGGAGGTTTATGAACACAGACAGCACGGTCTTGACAAGAGCTATTCCAGGTGCTCCCAGCATGGGAGAGGCTGCAGGGAGGGCTCACCCTCTGCTGGCACCAGCCAAAGTGCTGCCACACCACTCTGTGGGGGAGTGGCAGCACCCACGGCCCAAAAACCAACCTAAGGGGCAAATCCACAGCACCCCAGGGCCAGCCTCGCTGCTGCCTGATGGGATTTGTTGTTTTCCTGTGCACGTCCCTTGGCTGCCTGACAGGACACGGTGTTTTGCTGTGCTCATCCCTTGGCTGTCTGACACCTATCCTGGGCTAACTCGCCACGACATGGCATCGGCTGCGCACCAAAACAGGTTTTTTTTGTCCTGTCAGCTAAAAACGACCAGGCACAAAGTTTCAGCTAACATTAGCCCTGGTCCCAGCTGGTGGTGGCCATGGGACACAGGACACGCGACAAGAGGGCACCGGGCCACGGGGGTGACGTCACGCGGGCTGGTGTCACTGGGGCATGACGTCATGCCAGAAACAGACTATTCCGAGTTGGAAGAAAACCACAAGGATCATCCAGTCCAACTCCTGGCCCTGCTCAGGACACCCAACAGTCCCACCCCGTGCCGGGCAGCGCTGTCCAAACGGCCCTGGAGCTCGGGCAGCCCCGGGCCCTGCCCACTCCCTGGGAGCCTGGGCAGTGCCCAGCACCCTCTGGGGGAAAAACCTCTCCCTGACCTCCAGCCTAAACCTCCCTGGCACAGCTCCAGCCGTTCCCAGGGTCCCGTCACTGTCACACGAGCAGAGCTCGGAGCTGTCCCTCCGCTGCTCCTCGGGAGGAGCTGCAGACCCCGATGAGACCCCTCAGCTTCCCGTTCTGCAGCCTGACCAGACCAAGTGACCTCAGCCGCTCCTCCTGTGGCTTCCCCTCGAGGCCCTCCACCGCCTTCGCTGCCCTCCAACCCTGCCCCTATTTCCACGCCAAAACAGCGAGGCGGGACATGGCCCCGCAGCCTCCTCCTCCGCCGCTGCCCTCCGACCCCGACCTTGCCAGGTGAACCTGGCGGTACCGCCGCTCTCACCGGGACGAGGGTGCCCGGCCCGGCCTGGCCCGTCCCGCAGCTCCGCCGCCGCCACCGGCCCCGCCGCCCGGACGCGCTTCCCCGAGCTGAGGCCGCTTCCGGGG
>VZRH01008080.1:759312-776310 GCA_013397555.1 Urocynchramus pylzowi
GGGGTGCCATATGGAGCAGCCCCGTGTGGGGGTGGTGGGACTGTGGGGATCTCCCGGGGAAGCGGGGGCACAGGGAGGCCTCCAGGGCTGCGGGGGTGACCCGGGGGTCGCGCTAGTCGCTGTGGAGGGTCCTGGCAGATGGGGTGGCGGTCCCCAGCCCGCACCCGCAGCTGTCGCGTTCCTTCGCTTGAGGCCATCGGCAGCTGGGGCGCCCGGCCGGGGCCACAGCACTGCCACCCCAGTGTGATCCCGGGGGCTCCGAGCTTCCCGGCTTGCCCCTGCCCGGCCCTGCAAGCCACTCCAGCCGCAGCTGCTGCCAGAGGAGCCCGGACGGGTGACCCGTGGGCCCGCAGAGCAGTGTGCCAGCCCCGCTCCCGGCTCCCCGGCCCGAGCCGCGCTGCTGGGGCGGCTGCTGCGGCGGCTGGAGCTGCCGGCAGCTCCCGGCGGGTGGCCGTGCCCTGCAGTGCTCATCCCCAAGTACAGCCGTGACCCAGTCGCTGCCTCCCTTCCTGCTCAGCTCTCTGACTGCTGCCCCCATTTGTCTCCTACACTCCTCAAAGCAGCCATGCCAAGCGATTTGTTTTCACTTTTATTTTGGTGGGACAGGTAATGGATTTAATTATCTGAGGCCTTTTGTACCTTCATTTGTTTTTCATACTTAGCAAACTGGTTTTTTTTCCCTGTGGAGAGGGTGTGTCAGTTAGATAAAGCCACGTGTCCCTGTGGGACTTTAAACTTCCAAGTTTGCTATTTTTGAGTCAGACGTAATTTGGTGTACACACATGTGGGTACATGTGGCAACATTGTTGTGATTAATTTTTTAAAACACCAGCGTGATGCTCTTGAACTAATGTCAAAGTGCGAGGGAGTGATTATTTTATTTCCTTTGCTTTCTATGGATGTTTGTAGTCATGTCTGAGGAGGACAGTGGTGAAAATCTGAAAGATGAAACCTCTTATGAAGCTGAAAATGAACGGAAGGCAGAGGAACTTGGCTGCTCTGAGAGCAATGAAGGGAGAGAACAAGAGACTGTGCCTGTGACTCGGAAAAGACCTGACCCCAAGCCCCCAAGCCAGCCTGCTGCCACAGAAAAGCCTGCAGGTGAAACCATCAAGGTAAGTTCCTGTGCTTGCTCAAAAAGATGGGACTTCACATTTCATGGCTTTGAGCACAGAGAGCTCTGAGCATAAGCCTCACTCCTTTCTGAAAATTCACATTGCTGTTCTCTGAAATGAAAAAGCTGCACAAAAGTAACATGTCACAGACTGCTTATGTTCCTTTCCTCACCATAATGCCTGCATCAGTCTTCTGTTTTTCTTCATTAAAGGTCTCAGATCCTCCTGCAGTTCAGACAGGGTGGGGCTACTGGGGAAGCTGGGGGAAATCTCTTCTGTCAACTGCGTCTGCTACTGTAGCTACTGTAGGTAAGGCTCTTTGTAGTATTTGATAAATATTTTAATCATGTTTTGTGTCTCAAGCTGGTGCTTTAGAACTTGTTTCTAGAGAAAAGGATTTCAGTTATAGCAGCCATTATTGGAAAAATGTCAAGAGAATTGTTCAAGTAATGGGAAAAGCTTGTACCAAAAGGTACAGTGAGATTAAGGAGATATGCACAGGCAGAATTACTTTCAGGTTTTTAAGACGTTTGTGTAATTTTCACCTGCTATTTTAAACTAGTATTCTGCCAGTATTTACAACTTTATTTAAAAGCTAAAATGAAACCTTGGTTCATTACATTGGTGGGTGAGCTGGATAGAAGGAGGTTTTAGTGCCGGTTAAACTGTTTTGAACAGAAGGAATCCAGAATAATAAAAAAGAACATGCAGTAGCTCTAATCCTGTTTCTGTTTTGATTTCTGTCTTCTCTAGGTCAAGGTATTTCAAATGTCATAGAAAAAGCAGAAACAACCCTTGGGATCCCCAGTCCTAGTGAAATCTCGTCAGAGTCTAAAGATGGTGCAAGAGGTCAGTTTTGTATTGCATAAGAGCAACCCTGACATGTTTTCCACAACATAATGAGCCCCAAAATAACATCACCTTACTCTGCACCTTGCACCCTCAGGCTGATAATAAAATAATTTAAATAATACTCTCTTGCTTAGTTCTGTTAGCTCTGAAAAGTAGAGAGGAAGATAATCTGAATTGTAGGCTTGCTCCTAGCTGATATTTGGTGTCTGTTGATTTTCTTCACTCCGTGGCTGACAGGATCTTTTTTTGTTTTTGGAAGTCAGGAAGTTAATTTTCTGCCTTCTAATGCAGGAAGTGAGAATCCTGCTGCCAGCAACGCTGATGCAGCTGATGATGGCAGCTCCTTCCCTATTGCTGGGGCTCTTGAAGTTTTATCAACCATCTCTACTGCTGTCCAAAGCACAGTGAGTGAGTTGGGAATGCAGGAGAAAATGGGAGCTTTGGGGTTTTGACCTTTGATCTGAAACATTTTAAGAAGAAACTTAATTTTGGCTTTTGTGGGATGCATGGTGATAAACTCTTCCAACCTTCAGACAACCATTATCCTGGGCCTTGCTTCTAACTGGCACCTAATGTGAAAGATGTTATGAATTTTGATAGTTCTGTATTGAATGTTGGTACATAACAAAAAAATCCTAACGGTGGATTGTGCAGAGCGTGCATTTCTGTGCATGTCACCTCTGTACTCTGTCATCTCTGCCTTTCCTTTGGAGTAGTCAGCTAAATGCAGGGTCAGACTCATTCCTGGAGTATTTCCACTGATTTCTGCAGAGCTAGAGATGAAATCCATTCTCCTCTTCAAAAAACCTATGTGAAACTAGCCCAGTTCTCTTGGAAATCAGCTTGCTCCTGTGACCACGAGAAATGCACTTCAAAGGAAGCCATTACCCTTAGAAACTGCTTTTGTGATCTGCTGTCTTGTCAATTTGCTGGGAATCTGAAAGAGCTGCAGATGGAAAGCTGGCTTCTGTTTCTGCTTTTAAGGCTTGAACAAAAGTTAGCAGTCAAAATCCACAGGTCTGGTGTTTTCTCACTGGAAGGATGAGAACTGAATACTGTAATGTGCTGAGAACCAGCTTGTTCACAAACTAAAAAAATGTATTTCCCATCAGATTGCTGGGTGCTGTAATAAGCTGTTGGGTGATAATGTGTTGTGGCTCTTTCCATGTCCTGCTGCTCTCTTTGTGATGATTAGGGTTGAATTTAGGGTGACAAGGACCAATTTGGCTTTTATGTGAGTGCCCAGCGTAAGATTGCTGATAAAACCCTCCCAATTCAATTTCTTCCATTGTGTAATCTTCTCTGAGTTTTATGTGCTGTCTTTATCCAAATCTGCTTCCTAGGGTAAAAGTGTTATCAGTGGAGGTCTGGATGCCTTGGAATTCATTGGCAAAAAGACAATGGATGTAATAGCTGAGGGAGACCCTGGATTCAAGAAAACAAAGGGCCTAATAAACAGAACCTCTACATTATCTCAGGTACAGCACTTCCCTATCAGCACCTCCTTGGCTTCTCTCATCTCTTCTCCCTTCTTTTGTGGTCCTGTCATTAAGCAACTGTTATTTGCTATTGAGCCAAAAGCCTTCTCCTCCTGTATTCTCTATCTCCTGGCACTGTCACGAGGCCTCTGCTTTTCTTTTTCAGGTCTTACGAGAGGCGAAGGAGAAGGAAGAGCAGCAGACAGCTACCGAGGTTACCATGGCTACTGAGAAGAAAGCCCATTATGGGTTACTGTTTGATGAGTTTCAGGGTCTTTCGCATCTGGAGGCCTTAGAGATGCTTTCCAGAGAGAGTGAATCAAAGGTAATGGCCTTGAGCATTTTGCTTTCTATTTTGAGTTCAGCGGAGCAGGGGAAAAAAGATTAGAAATATATGTATATACATGTAAAATCAAGTGCTCAGACTTGCTGTAAAATGATGACAGAACTTCACTTTGATCCTTGCATTAGGATCTGGTGTTTACCTTGGGTGCAGTTTGTCCTGTCCTCAGCTCCTAAAGCCATTCCCTTTACCTCAGCCAGTCTCAGTTCCTGCAGGTCTCCAACTTCTCACAAGTTACTCTCCTCACACCCTCTGGTTTGCTACCTTGGCCTGCGTTTTCCATCCTGTTGGATGGATTTATTGATTCTCTCTTTGCCTGTGCTGCCCCTAACCAGGTGAAAGCAGTTCTGAATGCTCTCTCTGGAGAGAAGTTGGACACACTGAAGGAGGAAATGGAACTACTCAAAGAAGCATTTTCTTTGCCTGAATTCTTTGAAGAAGAAGAGGAAGAAAAGAAAGGTAAGATAGCCCCAGGTTCTGAGAAGAGAAGTTGGTCCTTAGTGCAGAACTAGCCAGCCCTGATCAATAGCAATGGGCATGATGCCAAATTTAAATTATTCTTTAGCTGGATGTTTAATCCTAAAGCCATCTTTGTCCAGGGGCATGACAGTTAGCAACACTTTTCACCTCTGAGAAGCTGTGCAGTAATTCTGTAGCAGGAATGATTTCTTGCCAGATCAGGGTTAGAGTTGTTTGACTCATGGGCATTTCTTACAACTGACCCTGAGCCAAGATGCTAATTTAGAGAGAGAGTGGGTTTCCTTGACCAGGAAGGGAAAACTGTGACCAGAGTTGTCCAACATGTGGGAGAGCAAAAAGCCTCTTTATTTGTTTTTTAAATGAGAGTTAGCCACACAGAGCAAAAGATTCAGAGGTACCTTTGCACACAAGAGCCCTGATTCGTGAGAATTACATGGATTTAAATGTAAATTTCTTGCATTGCTTTTACCTAAATGCTCATCAGGGAGGGCTTACACACCTGCACTTGCTATCATTCAACATTTAATGTACCTTTTATATTTGCACATAATGGATCTCACATCTGCTGTGCCATATATAATAGGAGAACCATAGGCTCTAAGTGATATTTCAGACTCTCCAAGGTGATGTGCAAGTTAGTGTGTTATAAAAGGCTGCCTGAAAAAAAAAAAAGGAGTTACTTTAGCTACAAAACCAGAATTGAGAAAGCAGGACCTAACCTTCAGGCACTGATGTCTCCACCTTTGCAGAACTTACCTTAGAAATTGCATTTGAAAAGACTGGGTTTGATGAGTTCTTGCCTGAGGTGATGGTTCAAAGAGAAATAAAGGAAACAGTTGACAGACTTGTGGAGGACTAGTTGTGCATTGAAGTGCTGCGTATTTCTGGATCTGTCCTTTGTGTGGATTCTTTAACCTTTCCTGTCCTTTAGGAGATGAAGAGTTCACAAAAGAAGTAACAGAGTTGTTTTCAGAATTGCACATCTCCACCACACCAGACAAAGTGATCACAGTGAGTTATTTTCCATATTCTAAAAGCTGGAGAGTTTCCTCACAGGAAGGGCTTCTCTTCACCTGCTTTGCTTGTGAAAATACCAAATGCATGAAAACAAGCCATATTTTAGATCTTTTGGCAATGGTAGGCAAAGGAGATGGGCCTTTAACTTTATGGGGCAGAATCATGTGAGCCTTCAGCCACCTTCTTCAGTGAAGAAACCTACAGTCATGAATTGAAGGCCTGCTCTTGGTACAAAGCATCTCGTTTTACTATGTTCAGGAGCTGGTATGAGGAAGAATCATCTTTTTTGCCATCATTTCACTACCCTTCAGATCCACCAAGTGGCAGCAGCATTCTGCAGACATGTTTTTAAAGCACCTCTGATAGTTTGGTCTTGTTGGTAAACTCCAGCCCCTGGTGCTAGAGAAACAAATGCCCTCAACTCACCAGTGCAGCAAAACTTCTGCAAAACCCTGAAGGCACTGGACTCATTTGTCCTGGTTGTTCTCAGAAGCTCAAAAGGAGTTGTAGCTGCTTCTTTCCTCTGGAGAGAGCCAATACTCCATTGTCTTGTGGTGTGCAGGGGGGCTTCATTCCAGTCATTAAATATTATGGCACATCTTGCTCCAGGTGAGGACATCTGCTTATGAGTGGATAGCACAATTCAACAGCAGTCTTCCTAAAGAAGAAAAAGAAAATGAAGAAAACCAAGAAGTAGAATCCAGAGATGGTGACCAGGATGCTAAGAAATCAGTAGAGGTAACTGGGTAATCAAGGAAAATAATATCTGCCTGTAGAGTGTTTGTCTGGCTGCTGAGTTACAGTTGTGACTCACAGGGTTTATGGGTTTCTATTTCTGTGTGGGTTCTGAGGTCTGAAAGGGCAGTGTATGTTGTGTGATTGACTTGTTCTAAATAATAAAAGCTGCTAGTTTTTGTGTTTTATGCAGAATTTTTGTCACTCTTGCAGGATATTCATGCATTTGCCATAAGAAGCCTGGCAGAACTGACAGCCTGCTCCATTGAAATGTTTCACAAAACTGCAGCTTTGTTTCTCTATGGTCAGAAACAGGAGGTGACAGCCACAGACAGAGCCAAGTCCCTGTCACAGTGAGTGCATCTCTCAGTAAATGGATAGCATATAATTACTGATTAAACTGTCTAATAATTCTTTGGAAAGCCATACAATGCAGGGCTCTTGAATTCTGCATAGGTGTTTAAATTTGGGAATTGTGTGAATTTGTGACAGGTGGCATCATTATCTTCCAACAGAACTCAACTGTCTCTTTCCAGCTTAAAGACATTTCTTGATAAGAAAGAGGAAAACCTTCTTGAAAGCTTTGTGTAGCCTAGAAGAATATTTGCATTAAGCTTGTGCTAGTCAGTAGGCAGAGATTTAAAACATGACAAAACAGGTGTACAAAAGTGATTCCTGATTACCTCTTCGTTAATCATTTAGTATGCTTGGTACATGAGATGGCAAAATTACTGCACAGGGACACTTGGCATGTGTCTGAAATGTGCAGTTCTTTCCAATTCAGAAAATGACACTTGCCTGTAAAAAAAAAGCAAGTTAGTACTGTTCCTTCTTGAATGGATA
Source organism: Urocynchramus pylzowi (assembly GCA_013397555.1). Classification (NCBI taxonomy): domain Eukaryota; kingdom Metazoa; phylum Chordata; class Aves; order Passeriformes; family Fringillidae; genus Urocynchramus; species Urocynchramus pylzowi. Next base: position 766,176 of record VZRH01008080.1, read on the forward strand.
TGTGTCCTCTGAGTGCTCTTTAAGATCTTCTGTTTTAATTATTTATTTCCCTGTCTTTTCCCTCTCTATTTTATTTGGGAAACTTCTAAATCTTCATATACCATTTATATCAATTTTGGTTTAATTTAACTTGGTAAGCATAGAAATAGGGCATTTATATTTTAGAGGAATACTGAAAGAAACCTGATCTTGAGGGCTGTGTTTACTTCATTGTTTTCCCTGTCTTCTGCCACAGACTGACGATCATGCTGTGTAAAGAACTGTCAGCTTTCTCTAAAGAGTTCACAATGTGCTTAACGACTGCAGGGGTAAGAGTTACACCCCAGTTCTTAGGAATGAGATGTGGTTATTTGAGAACAGCCTTGGGATCTTTGCCAGGAATTATTTTTTGTTTCTGCATGTTTACATATGCAGTTTTTAACCTGTGAACTGATCTTTTGGGCCAGGGTTCCTCAAACTGTGGCATCTGAGCTTGTGAGAGCCTGGCACAGAGTGGGGGTGGGAATTGATGCTCACAGTGCTAAGGAGACAGAGGCAAATAAAGTTTGTGAGCCTGCTGTGGATTTTCCAAAGCACTTGGGTGTTCCTGAACATGGTATCATCATCTCTGTGTTCTCCACTTGTCCCCAGTTCATTTGAAGAAGTGATGTTCATACCCAACCTGTGCTGGGCACATGCAGGTTACTTTGTTCTTATTTGCATGCTACAAGGCTGCTAAGCTTGTGGCTTAGCTTTCCTCTAGTTAAGGGAGCAGTGGTGGTTTTAAACTTACTGAGGGTTTAGCTTTATCTTGCTTGAAGAAATGTGATCAAATTTTCAATCAGGATAATATATGTCTGATCTCTGCAGGTCAAAGAGAAAGCAGATGTGCTTAATCCCTTAATCACTGGAGTGTTTTTGGAGGTCAGTTATGCTAACGTTAAAACTTTAAGCTAATACTTTAAAAATAGATGTGCTGGTTCTTCCCACTTTAGGATCCTTATGCATGCCAAGTTCTTTAACCCATGGTCTAAAATTGTGCTTACCTGTCTAATAACTTGAAAATTTTGATAAATGTCTGTAGATTTGCACAAAAGATGAGTTACGTAGTGAGGAGTGAGTGTCAGCTCACAGTTATGGTGGGTCAGGAGACACATATGAAATTCAGCAGTCTGGCTTTTTAGAATTTAAATGTCCAAAGTCAAATCTTAGACAAGTTCAGAAATTAGCATACAGGAGTCCCAACACTTCCTTACTGTTAAATTGCTTCTCAGGCTTTCAGAGCTCTGAGGTGTGGTAGGAAGGGGGTGTTTCATGTTCATGTGTTCTTCCTTCCTGCCACAGCATGCTTTGCTTCACTTAGAAATGAACACTTTTCTTCTCTTACTGAGAACAGTATCCTGCATTTGGATTGGAACTGATCTTGTTTGGCAGTCTTTAAGCCATTTGCTTTTTTTTGCCTACTGGCATAAAGCCCCTCAAAAACTTGACATAAAATTGATTTCTAGAATAAAGCCTTTAAAATCCAGCAAGCACTAGGCTTCTGTTTTTTCTGTGCAATAATCAATGCTGTTTGAAATGAGTATGTGGTGAGTAAAGCTGATTGGTAGCATGGCTATTCATGTGTGTATTTTGATTTTTGTTTTCACAGGCTTCAAACAGTGCTTCCTATATCCAAGATGCCTTCCAGCTCTTGCTGCCTGTACTGCAGATCTCTCTTATTGAGGCTAGAACGGAACTATCACAGTAATAAAAATCCTTCTAATTAAGAACTTTTTGACCTTCCCACTTCGTAGTTTCCATGCTGGAGAATGATGTAATGGCTCTTATTAAAGGGAAAAAGATGAACTCTGCTCACTGCTGCTGCAAGAATGGTGATTAAGTGCAGTCTGGCAATGACAGCTCTTACAGCACACTGAGAGATGTGATTAGCATAGTCCAGGCTGGTGGACAACGTGACAGACTTAAAGTGCAGATTGCTTCTCTGTTTCATGGACTGTCTGTGTCTTTTCACTGAAATCTCTCTGCTGTATGTGTTAACAAGCTCTTTGTGTTCACAGTCCAGAGAGCTTCTCCAGTGCTGAAGAGAAGAGTAGCAGCTGGCTAGTTAGTTAGCTAAAATCATGGTGTGATTTTTAAGTCAGACATAATTGGGTTCCTGATAGCTCTGCATTCGTGTTGAAGTGAATATTAGATAGGAGGTGTAAGAAAAGGCAAATTTTTGTCATTATGAACCTTGCAGTTCCTAGACTGGGCAGAATAGAGCAGAGAGAATTCCTGATCAAGCTGTTGCTGAAGAGAAGCTCAGCTTCCTGAAGATGTCTGTTCTGACTCAGGGATGTGGGACAGGGACTCTCACCAGGGGGCTGTTTCTCATTCTCTCATGCTGTGTTTGCTTCAGCACAAGCTGGGAAAATGCTGATCTGGCCCTGAGAATGCAGGTACTTGGCTTTATAGCAATAAATGAGAACTGACTAAAAGGGATTGATTTGTGTTTGGGCACTTTAATGAGAGAATTCAGCAGGAGGATTCCCATTTTTCAGTGCAGTTTGACATGTCAGCCACAGACTGTTCACAGACTCACATACTGCTTGTCTTCTCTTTCTGTGGAAAAACACTATAATGCAATGCTCCTTCTTGGAAGGGATGTATTAAAAGGAGGGAGAGAGGCAGCAATTTGGTTCTGTTAGTAGGAGTCCTAATTTGCCTCAGAAGCTGCTCCATGTATGGTATCTGTTTCTTTGTGCTGTGCAAGTTGCCTGCTTTGTTCCTTTATCTTTTGAGCCTGCCCATGGGGAGGCAGCAGCCTCTGTTGGAATCACAAGAGCAGAAATGCACAGCTAAAATGGAATTTCAAGAAGTCCATAATAGCTAATCAGAGGTGACTGAGTGTCACACCTGCCTCTGCACTTGCTCATTGGTAACAATGATGCTCAAATCCCCTCTTGAAAATCCTCTGGGTTTTAGCAGGTCTTGCACATCTCTGCTATACTGAAGGCTTAGAACATTCCTCTGCTCTAGTTGTGCAGTAGAGAAGTGTTTTTTGTATTAGAATACCTTTTGGCTAATGCTCTGATTTTATATATATATATGGAAAAAACCCTGCCTTAGTCATGGTTAGACTGATCAGATCTCAAAAGGGAAAACTTTTCCTGGCATCTTAAAACTGGACTTGAAAGGAGTGTGTCCGAGGTAAAAAAATCTGCACTACAATAAAATCTGTATTTTTTTCTTCTTTTGGTTGATAGCATTATTAAATAAAGGATTTATTTTGACAACCGTTCCAGTTAAAATCTATCAAGGTAGCAGTGGGCACAAATGAAATAAAAGAACTGTGGTTTTTTTTCTCAGCCTTGATTATGTTTTTTGGGGCAGAGCTGGGTGCAGCTCTGGGGCCAGGACAGCTGGGATTTTGCTCATGGCAGGAAGCAGTGCTCTGAACCTGTGCTGGGGAGTGAGAGCTCCCACAGATGAGCTCCCAGTTCCCATGTCAGGGCAAAAAGGCAGCTTTGCTCCTGCCCAAAAGCCAAAATGTACAGGAATGTCAGAAGAGAAAAATAAAGGTAATGGGGTTTTATGAAGCAGCAGCTGCTTTTTTGCAGATAAATTCTACTGACCTGCAGTGCTTTAGTGTAGAGTAGTTTAATAATTAAAGGAAATGAGGTGATTTTTTTTTAACATGCAGACAGTAATTCCTTCAGTCACGTGCCCACCTGGATTTTGTTATAGCAGCCAATAATCAAACGTGCACCAGGTTCATTTCTGTGCCAGTGCAAGGACTGCAATAGACAGACAACAAAAACAGTTCCAGGGTTGCTGAAATCTTTCTACCCAAAGGATTCATCAGAATTCAGCATCCAACTGTCTGGAGGTCTTCCTGCTTGGCCTTGCCTTCTGTGTGAATCTAATGAGGGCTGACAGTAATTTGAACACTTCTGGTAGTGTTTGGGGAGGTGAGAGGTGGCTGAGAATAGATTAGAGTCAGCTAAGATGCTGGCAGTGACTTGGAGGGGAAAAAAAAAGAAGCCTTCCACAATTGTTTTCTTTCCTTGGGAGTGATTCTGTTAGTTGCAGCTGTAAAAGCTGCTTCCTGGCAGCTGCTGTGGAAAGGTTTAAAAACATAAAAAAGGCTTGGGCTTCCAGTGAGCTTTGGGATGTGCTCCCAGGCCTTGCCAACCACCTTCCCAGGGACTCCATTTCCATTATTAAAACACACATGGTCAGTAGCAGCAGAGCCCCTGGCAGGGTGAGGAGTTGTGCTGGTTTGGAAGAAGCAGCAGCTGTGCTGCCACTGGGAGCCCTGACTAAAGGGACACCTGTCCCAGGTCACCCACAGCTTCAATTAAAGGGCCTGACTCAGAGGCAGGAGGAGGAGGGCTCTGGCATTTCCTCCTCAGGTGTGTTCATTGAATCCAAAATAAAGAGTGGTCTGTGACCATGAGACCTAAGCAGAGATGGGTGTTCTGTAGTCAAAGGCTCCTTGGCACGGAAACAGAGGACAAAAGTGGCCTGTGCTGTGCTGGCCCATGTTTGTGGGAGTCTCCTGGGACAGCAGCTCGAGGTTACCATGCATGGTGCTTTGGGTGCTGGCTAGCAGGCTGCTTTCCCTCCTTCAGGGCCAGCTTTGTGCCTGCTGCAGGGTGAGACCAGAGCCTGTGCAGCCTGGGGGCTGGCACCTAGAAGTGTCCCTGGCTGCCACTCTGCTGTCCTGCTGCAGGGAGCTGCTGGTGGCTGCAGCATGGCCTGCTGGTCAGGATGGTCTGGGTTCTGTGGTGTCACTTTGTGTCCCCGTGTCCAGAGAGCAATGGCAGGGCTGTCCCCTGGGCTCTTCTCACTGGAGGATGCTGGAGGCATCAGAGACTGAGCCCAGCTGGGGCTGGCAGAGAGTGAGCAATGTGGTCACCAGTTAAAAATAAGTTTGAGTTTGGTGTTTGTGGGGGAGGATCCTCCTAAGGTGGCAGGAGCTGCTCAGAGGTGTGGGTCAGATGCCTGTGCTGGTCCCAGCACCAAACACCCTGGATCCCAACACCCTGGATCTGTTTTGAGGGTGCTCCATGTGCCCATCCCCATCAAATTCCCTGCACCAACCTGGTGGCTGTGCCATGCTGGCACAGATGGGATTGCTGCCAGCATTTATCCCAAGACCAGGTGCTGGCAGCAGGAGTTCCCTGAGGGATTTGTGTGTGAGCTGAAGCATCTCTGTAAGAGACCAGAGCTACTGATTGTAAACTGGGCAGCAGCAGAGACTCTGCCACCAGCTTGGCTGAGCTGCTCCAGGGTTTATCTGCCCTGGACATTAAAACCCATCCCTCATTTCTGACCCAGACCTGCCAGTGGGACTCTTGTTCTGGGTTTGGGGCCAGTGCAGGCTGTGGTGTAGCAGGTCTGGGGCAGAAATAGCCAGATTTTTGGGACAAGTGACTCCTGCAGAGCTGCTTGCTCCCTGCATGGGTTACCCAGAGTTAGGTTCACTCTGTTGGAGGGGGCTCCACACACCCTGCAATTACTGTAAATGAAAGTCAAATGATTGTGGGAGCAACTTTGTTGTAGAGTTGAAGGTGTTAAATGGGACAAATCTTACAGGAGAGCTAATTCCTTTTATTAGGTGGGGAAAACAAATTAGCTGGGTACACAAGGCCTTTCTGACACTATAGTTACTGTTATTATCCCTTACTGGTGCTGTTAGAAATGAGGGCATTGCCTTAGAGGGAAGGCACATTATGCAAGTGTTTAGACAACGTGGTAACTGCTCTCTGCTGACAGGTATTTACTTAATGATATGTTGGAGTGAAAGCCAGCAGCAAGGACAAGCTTTGGAGGGAGCTGGGAATGCTGAGTTCTGCCTGGTCCAGCCTTGCCTGGACCTCCTGGAACTGCCTGACACTTCCCACCCACAGTAGGCATCCCCCAAAACCCCTTTTCTGTACTTCCAGCGGGTCCTGACCACAGCACATTCCCAGACTGAGCTCCCCCTGGTCCCAGGCCTGGTTCCCATGGATGTCTGCAGCCTCCAGAGCTGCCCTGACTTGCTTGCAAAAGGTCTTTGTGCTCCTGCCTGTGCTGGAGGCAATGCCTCGTGTGGGTACCAGTGGGACAGGTCACATTTCCGGTGTCATGTGCTGTCCATGACGGATGGCAGAGCCAGTTTTTCTGCTCCAGAAGTGGGACTGGGGAGGAGACCACAACACTCAAATACCCAGAGCCCTGGTAGCTGCCAGCCAGGCAGTGAGGAGATCTCTTCTTTTTCAGCTCCAGGTAAGGCCCTTCCCTTTCTCCCTTATGCCATCCAGGGAATTTACAGACTCACCTGTGCATTTTACAGGCTGGAGAAGCAGAGCAGGACAGCAGGGTGAGAGAGGGTGCAGCAGGAGCATCCCTGGGGCAGCTCGTGCTCCATGTGGCCTTGGGGATGGCAATGGGGGCCTGAGCTTTGTGGGAAGGACTTCAGTCCCCTGGCTGAGGTGGGAGTGGGCTCACTGTGAGCCTGTTGTGCCTGGGGGCAGGTAAAGCCACTCAGGATTCTTCTAGAAGGGTGTGAATACACAGGTTTGCTGTGTTAGCCAGAGGTCTGATCCAGCTGCACCTCATGGCCAGCTCTCTATGGACAATTGCAGCTGCTCCATGGGGACCATCAGCTGCTCTCTGGGTTCTGCTGGTTTGTCTGCCTGGGCTTTAGGAAACCAGCTCATCTGGGGCAGGCAAACCTGCCTGTGCAAAATGTGAGGCTCCAGAGGAACCAGCAAAACCAGATCTGCTGGTCTGGGATGGGATGGAAGGGGAAAAGCTGAGCATTGGCAGCCATCAGGAGCCAGCACCCACGGCAGGGGCTGCACAGGGTGCTGGGGGGCACCCCCAGACAGGAGCTGGTCAGAGCCCACCCCATCTCTTGGAAATCAGCAGGCTTGCTCCCCAGGGATGGAGGTAGCAGTGCAGGGGGGAATTAAAGGGGTTGAACCCTGCACAGAGGCATTTCAGGGCATGTGTTGGGCTGGAGCTATCCCTTCCCAGCCCTGGCTGCTGGACTTTGGTCTGGTTGTCCATCTCCTGGTGCAAAGCTCGATGTCCACCTCTGTGCCTTCCCTATCTGTACCCATCTGTACCCTGTGCCTTCCCTAACTGCTCCCCTGTGGCAGTGAAGGCACAAGGCAGGGGACTCCTGATGGATTCGGGGCTGGGCACACCACGGGAGCCATGGGGCAGCTTTGGTGAGCAGGACCTGGGGCCACAGCATCACCTGCACATTCTCCTATCCCCTCCCAGGGCTGCCTTTTCTTTTGTTAATGTTTGATTATTTTTAATGATTTTAGATTAGAATGTGATTATTTTCAATTAGTAGTTGCACTTCTTAATTACGGAGATGAATTAGATTGCTGTTCATTATTAATTAGATTTTAACTTTGCACTGATTACATCTTCTATCAGTCACTTCCCACACTCCTTTCCTTCCCATCCAAACTCCCTCTCCCCCTGTGCCACCCCAAACCCCACTGCTTCCTGCTCCCCTGCAGCATCCTGGGGGTTTAAAAACCTGCCTAGAAAATACAAATCAATGTTATCGGCTCAGAGGCTGCAACTGCCTCCTTCAAAAGGGCCAATAACACCAACCAGATGATGTCATTTTGTGGCTAAAAACCATTAAAAGAAGTATTAATAGTCTGCCTCCCTCCAACACTGGCTGGAAGAGAAACTATTTCCTAATTACCTGCTGCCACAGGGGCGGATCTGCTCTTCCCCGTGAGCAGAAGGGACCTGATCCCTCACCCCTGCTGCCCTGATTGTGCATGAGAGGGAGGGTTTGACCTGCCTATGGTATTTCTTAGGCTTTGTTTGAGCCTCCTATTTTTAAAGCAAGCTGTTTCCTTTCCTTTCTTTTCATCTGTCACCTTTCAGGCACCTAATCAATGCTTGGGAGTTTTCTTACCCTTGCTCTTGGCTTCTTCTCTGCTTGCTGCTGTCTCCATCTCCCTCTCTGCTGTCACCCTGTCCCTCAGGGAAAGGTGTCCTTTCTGTTGGGGATTCCTAGGAGCCCCCACACCTGCTCTTTATTGTTTCTTCCTCATTTAATTTGAAATACTTCTGTAATTTGCACCTACTCATGGTGGGGGGTTAAGACATCTCCCTGCACATTCACCCTGAGATTTCTCTGCCTCCATCTCTCTCCACTTGCTGCTTTCCTGGGCAGAGGAGGCTGCCTGGGTGGGCACAAGGTCTGGTCCTTTTGGTTTTTGTGTTGTCCACAGATTGTCCCTGCTGTTTGGGGGGCAGGAATTACACAGGAATTCCTGCAAAAACGGAATGTTCCCGGGAGGTGTTTTTATTCCTGAAAAACTCACCCTCCTCCCCTCTCTTGTTGCTCCTTCAGGTCCTCTCTGTTCTGTAGGTGTGCCTGTCTCGTGCCCCAGAGCTCTTTGGCTTTGGTGAAATGTCGACAATCCTGAAATGTGAGTGTTTGGTGTGGGCCCAGGGGCACCTGCAGGGTTTGTGTGTGCTGGATGCCCCACGCTGGCAATGAACCTTCCTCTGTGCCCTGCTGTAGGGTTTGGACGGGAAGATAAGGAGAAAGAGGAGGATAAGAAAGAGAAGGAGGAAAAGGAGAAGGAAAAGACTGAGGGAGAAAAAGAGAAGGAGAAGCAGAAGAGGAAGAAGAAGGAAGAAGAAAAGGTAGGGCAATGATGGAGTTTTCTGCAGGACTGTTTGTTTGCATCCTGGCTGTACAGGGAAGCCACATCTGACCCAGGGCAAACCCACACCTGTAGCAGATGGAGCTATGCTGCCCACAGCCTAGAAATCACAGTGTCCACGGCTTTCCCACTGAGAGACAGCTGTCTCTTTGCTCCCAACATTCCTAGTTAGATCTGCCTCCTTTTTCTCTCCAAATGGGATGCTGGTGTGGACAGTGATGTTGCCTTCATGGCACACACCATGAAATCCTTGCTCTTGGCTCTGGAGAGCTCTGTGGTGCCATGGTCACACGTGGTTCCACAGCTGCACCAGGGCTGCCAAGCCTGGCTCTAGACACCCACAGGACCAGGAGTCTCTCTGACTCCTGACTCGAACTGCCAGGGCTCCCAGTGATGCTTGTCCCTCTCTCTTCACCCCAGCAGGGAGATGGGGAAGAGGACAGGAGCAGCAGCAGCTCTGACAGTGACCTGGAGGAGGTAACCTCACCCCCAGCTCCGTGCTGGGGCCTGGCTCCCCTTGCACCCCAGCCCTGTGGGGTTTGCACCTACAAACCCCAGTGTGGATGCTACCAAATACCTGGGATGGGACACCCAGCACCCCCCTCACATGCTGTCCCTTTTATTTCTGTCCAGGACCAAGGCATTGCCAAGGATGATGAGAAGGAAGACAAGGATTAGTCTTTCCATGCTGGAGCAGCAGTGCACGCCCTGGGCACACCAAGGAGGTGGAGGTGGAAATGGCAGCTTGTGCTGGAGAGTGACTGGGCCACTGTTAGCCAAATAAAAATGTTGTGATCTCTAAAGAGAAATGCTGTTTATTCACCCAGTCACACTGCCTGCCCAATGCTACCTGTCCCTCTGCAAAAGGAAACACTCAGGAAAGGCAATAATAGGTGGGGAGCTGGACTTGGGTGAGCAGGTTTTGTACAAGACCCTGACAGGGTCTGGAGAGAAATGCAGGGGCTCTGTGGGCTCTGTCTGCCTGGCTCTGCATGGTCCCTCCGGATTTGGCATCACCAACATCTCCCCGTGCCCTCCACGCCGGCTGTGGTGGGATGGAGCAGCGTGAGCAGGGACAGACGCCTGGTGCTGTGCTGAGCTGTTAAAACTGACTTCAAATTTATCAAAAAACAAACAAAAAGCAGTTATAGGGGGGGAAAAGAGCCGACAATCCCTTTTTGCAGCGCTGACCCCAGCGCAGGGGCCACGCCTGTTCATCCCCAGCCCCGCCGCACCGCCGAGGGCTGGCTGGCATCGGGCGCGGCGCCAGGAAGAAAATAAGTGGGAAAAATTAGGAAAAATGAGCTGGCACCGCCATCTGCCGGGAATGAGACGTCTGGCAGCGGGGCCACGGGTTTCATAACCGCTCGGCTGTTTTGTAAGGCTCCCGCAGCGCTCCGGGGACAGGGAGAGCATCGGGGACAGAGAGAGCATCGGGGACAGGGAGAGCATCGGGGGCAGAGAGAGGGCATCAG
>VZRH01008080.1:784982-815625 GCA_013397555.1 Urocynchramus pylzowi
CGGGGCCGGGCCATCCCGCTGCCCGCTGTGCCAGGAGCGGCTGGAGCTGCGGGGCATCGGGGCGGCGAGGTGCAGCGTGGTGCTGTGCGGGATCCTGGAGCGATGCGTGCCGCGGGAGCGGCGCCTGGCCGCGCTGGCCGAGCGCGTCCGCGACCGCCTCGCCCGTGGGGACGCGCGGGAGGCGCTGAGGATGGCGCAGAGAGGGGTCGAGCTGGGTAAGGAGCGCCGGGCTCGGGGGCTGGGGGCGAGGATGGTGGGCTGCGGGGTGCGGGGGGCCAGCCCAGCAGCCCGAGAGCCGGGGATGCACGGGCTGGGCTGTTGCAGCAGGCGGGTACCGGTGTGGGTGACAATGTAGGTCACCGTGTCCCCGCAGCTCAGTGCGCTCCAAGCCTGCACGGTCCAGAGCTGGAAGACGTGGGAAGGTGGAAGTGTTGTAAGGCAGGGCTGGCGGGGATGGGGATGGGAAGGGGGGATGCTGGGCATTTCCGTGGATGTCCCGAGGTGCTGGGAGCGGTGGGTGCCCGACAAACCGCGCTGCTCATCCCCTGCCAGGCCATCGGCCACGTGCTTCTGGAGGGGAAGAGCAGCAGATACTCGCATCTTGCAGCCCGGCAGTATTTCAGGGTCAGAGAAAGAGCTCTGCCCAGGGGGTGACCATTATGTAAAGTGGTTGGGACTTGTCCAGTTGGGGATGGACGCGTCCTCTCCCCCAGAGCCTGGCGAGGACACAGCCTTGGCAGGGCTCCTGTGCCAGCCCCATCGTGCAGGTCAGCCCCGGCCCCTTCTGCAGCCCAGACATTTGCCTGCAGGGCCAGGATCGGGCCCGGGGAGGAGGGGGGGGGCGGGTTGTGGGGTTTGATCTGCTTTAATGTGTGGCTGTAAGTGGATTTCTTGGAAAGTAAATAAAAGGGGTTATACAATGCGTCTGGAGCAGGGGGTTGGGGCGACGGAGGCAGAATTTCCTTTCTCTACGGCGTTTCTATGACAGCACTGAACTCTCCTCCCGCAGCGAAGGCTCTTATTCATCGCCTGCTGCGAGACAAGTGCCAGAGGTTCAGGGTAAGCCTGGAAACGAAGGGCTGAGCGGACCGGTCGATCCTGGTGTTGGCAGCAGAAAACAGGTCCTTTTATGCAACCTCCAGAGGCATCCATCTCTCCCTGCACACCCTCCTTCAGAGAAAAGGCACATGCACACTCCTCTAGTACTCATTTGCCAGGCTTCTGCCTGGCTGGGGTGTACAGTTACACTTTAAAAATCCTTTGCCAGCATAAAGAGGAAACATTGCAAACTCTGTCCTCACTCTTCCCTGCACGTTCTGTTCCCCGAAAGACAGGAAAGTCTGGCTGAGGGCAACAAGGAAATTGCAGTCACAGCCTCAGCTCCTGTGAACCTTTGCTTGCTGGGGCTGCCAGGCTCAGCCACGTGGGTGGTGCTTTCAGGATGTGTTTTCCAACTCCTGCAGCCAGCTTTCAGCTGCACAATTTTTTATGGGCTACCTTTCACTTTGAAACAGAACCACTGATAAATGTTTGACCCATGGGGATGTTTTGTTTGTGGTTCAGTGTGGTGTGATAGGTCAGTTTGCAGTGCCCTGCTCAGCCCAGCCTGTAGAGCTGCTCGCTTTGCTTGGGTGGAAATAAACTGTCAACTTTTTATCTTCATTCTTTCTGAGTGAACAACAGAAAAATGCAGTGTAATGTGTAGCACAGGAGGCCCTCTGACATGCCTGGAGCGTGGAGGCTGGTGAGTCTCTGAGGCTGCCAGCTGGCTGATGGCCCCGGTGTGTAATGATATCATAGATCAAAAATAGCTGCAGCAGCAGAGAAATGCAGAATTCATTGCCCTGTTTTACACATCTGGGGTGGTTTTTTTTTTGTTGTTTTTTTTTTTTTGTTTTTTTTTTTTTTTGCCAAATCAGTCGCTTTATTGCTGGGCTGTGCAAATGTTTGAATGGGTTTGCCCACATGGAAAATAACCCTCTAGACTTTGTACCTATTTGTTCATCCCTACCTGGGATATTTCATCTCTGGATGGGTGCTTGTGGGACGGGGTACTGAGCAGCAAGTTCCCATGTTTCCTCACTCAAGCCCTAAGGTCTTGGCTAATATTATAAAGGAAAACAATCTCCCAGGGACCATGCTCTGCTGCACAGCTCAGCATGGCCAGTGCAGCTTTTGGTGCAGGAGTGGCTCTGCTGCTCTCTGGGTTAGGGTGACACCAGGCAGGGAGCAAAGTCTCGCTGTGCTCCGTGCTGGGCACGGGGACAAGGAGGCAACAGCCACGGCAGAGTTTGCTCCTCTGTGATAAGGAGTGCTGGGTGCCTGGGCAGGGTGACAGCAGAGGCAGGCAGGGAAGGGGGTAGATGCTTCCTGGCTGTCATGGAGCTGCCAGTCCTGACCTGCACTTTGCTGGCAGAGCTGCACCAGCACCGTGTTTGAACCGGGCCAGGAGGAAATGCTGCCGGGTTTGGAAGTGCAGGAGAGACATCATCAACAGTGATGTTTCCTCATGGTTGCTGCTCAGCTGCCAGCCAGGCCCAGGGACCCAGCTTGCCCCTGAGAGAGCTCCTGGCCCTTCAGCAAGGTGATGTTACCCACACCACATTTGCCAATGCAGCAGCAGTGCCTGCAGATGGTGCCTAATTTATGATACAAGGCTGGCCTCAGTGCCAGCATCCTGCAGGGCCACCACAAGTTACCTGTGCTGGACCTGCTATCATCCCACAGGGAGCTGGGAGCCAGTGGGGGGACCTGCATGACACTGGAGGCCTCCCCAAATGGACCAGGAAGCAACAAGTCCCCAGCCCCACCCCTCAGCAGCTTTGAGCTGATGCTCAGAGCTGGGGGGATGCAGGGCTGGGTGCACAGACCTGTTACCTGAGCTGGAACACCAGCACTGCACTGGATGTAGGTCACCTCCATGAGCTGTGATATAACGGGGTGGGTCTGGGCATCTCTGCATTTCAAAACCCACAAACATTACCACACCTGGTTACTCCATGAGTGTGGGCTCTTGGGGTGCTGCTTCCTCACTCTCCCCAACATCCCCACCCCAATTCTGCCACTGGCTGTGCTGATAGGAACGAAGGTCTTTATGTGGTTTTGTCAGGCAGGAATGAAGAGGATCTCACTGCCAGTTTTTTTAGGAAAAGGCAGGAGCATGTAATGCTTGGTGTCATGACTAGCAATGTCTGTGGGACCTGGGCCCCCCCCAGCACCCTAATGTCCCATCTGTGACATCTTGCTGACAAGGAACTGGATCCTCAGTTCTCTTTTCTCTCATTTCTGGGAAATCTCAGCCTTTTCTCATACTTGGAAACATGTGGTGCAGGCAGACTCTTACACCCCTTTGGCTTCTCATCTGCCCTAGGAGAGGAGTGACAGCCAGGTGGGTCTGGGAATTCAGGTATCCAGCACTGCAGTCCTGTTTGGTAACATGTTATTGTGGCTCTGCTGGGTGAGTCACATCACAGAGCCTGCTGTGGCCACAGCCCTGTACGTGTATGGTAGAGCTTTTTTGCTGCATCCCAAAAAGATGGATGAAAGCCCAGATCCCAGCAGGGCTGAGCCCTCAGGCAGTGGTGGGGCCTCTTGGCTGAGGGTGTTTAGGGAAGATGGGGGAAAAAACAAAGGGAAGAGCCTCAAACAATTTAAAACTGGGTATTTAGGGGAAATAACTTCCTTGCAGAGGCTTGCACAGCCAGTGTCTCCTGAGGAAGAGCACTGCAGGCTGTGCTCTTTGTGAGGCAGTGGCACGGGGACTGTCCCACGGCGGTGGCCTGTCCCCAGGCTCATCCAGCCCCAGTGCCCAGCAGGGCTCATGTCACACCTTCTCTTTGCAGCCCTGGACTGCAGCTCCCTGCGGCTGTGCCGGGCAGAGGCCTTGGTGGCACTGGGGCAGTACCCACAGGCACTGGAGGACCTGGATGCTGTGTGCAGGGCTGAGCCTGGGGAGCATGAGGTGAGTGAAGGCCACGTCGACTGGAGCCAAGCCTTACTGCACAGGAGCAGCTTCCCCCTCCTCAGTTCTCCACTGGGTTCATCCTGCTCAGAAATGCACTTTGCTGACCCATTGGGTTGCTAATCAAGGTGGCAGGTGCTGTGTTGCTCTCACAGCAGAGGTCTGGCACCATGTCCATACTTCACTCCAACTCTCCCTAGGCTTGGCTTTTGCAGCTGCTGCACTTTGGAGAGTCCTGGATTTTTTTTAGGCAGATCTAATCAGGGCAGCAGAGACATGTCCACGTGCTTTGGCTTGGGATGGGAGCAGGCAGGAGGCAAAGGGACATTCCCTTGGGACATTCCCTTGGAGCTGAAGGGGCACATGCTCAGCTGGTCACTGTCTCATAGTCACCATGTGTATTTTCTGCTCTGCAGGCCTTCTTCAGGAAAGGGAAGGTGCTCCTGGAGATGGGGCAGAGAGCTGAAGCCCTGCTGGCATGGGAGCACTGCCTGACACTCAGTCCCCATTTCCAGCTGGCTCGGAGAGAGATGGAGAAGGTGTGTGGGCTCTGCCATGTTCCTGTGCTCTCCCATCACACAGGAAACTGTCCTTGTCCTCTCAAGGCCTCCACAGAGTGCTCAGCCAGCACAGACACCTCCTGCAGTGAGCAGAAGGGTGCTTTGGGGAAAAAGAGGGAGCCTGGCAGCCCTCCCACCTCCTTGCTTTTTCCTCCTAGCATCCCCCAACCCTTGCTTTGTCCTTTGCAGATCATGATGGAAGCCCATGCTCCTCAGCCATGCACGGCTGCACACCTGGGTGATGCTCACCTGAGCTCAGCTGGTTCCCAGGTCGATGGAGGGAGCTCAGTGCTCCCATCTTCCACACAAGCTCAGGTAAGAGCCTGCAATATCTGAGTGTGCAAGGAGATTTCATGTCCCTCTGGGACATCCCAGTTGCCCAGTGATGGGAAGGGGAGGTTGTGCAGGACATGTAGCCATGTCCTGGTTGTGTGCTGGGATGAGAATCTGCACCTGGTGGAGGGTGAGAGAGCAGGTGTCATCAGGGCTGATGCTGTGAGGACTCAGGAAACAGAGGAGACTCTCTCTATTCATCTCACTACATTCAGGGGAAAAAAAAGGAAAACAAAAAGTGAGTTTCAATTTTTTTCATCTAAAAGACACATTTGAGACTAGTTCAGACCGTTAGCAGCTGTTAAGGAAGCTTTTATGTTCCTCTTTGCCTTCTATAAAAAAATTTAGCAGGCTTGGACAGAGGAGGGCATTCAGAAAATGGGCTCAGATACACCCAGATAGCAGGTGGTATGTCTGGCCAGAGTGAACCCATGTTTTAACCATGTGATGGCAGCAGTGTCTCCTGCTCTCCTGCAGATGCAAGATGTTAATGTACAGCGACACACCAGAAACCCTCCGGTGCCATCAGGCTTGGTGGGACAGATGGGGCTGTGCATTCAGAGGGAGAAGAGGGTTTGGGCTCAATTTCATCTTGCTGTGCCTAGGATCAGGAGGGAGAGCTGGCAGATGGCCGAGGGGATGCTGGGTGTGACAGCCAGGACAGAGCCACCCTTTCCCAGCCGGGACAACGGCAAGAACCGGAGACTTCGGCAGAGAGTCAGGGCCAGTGCTTGTTGGGTGAGTGTCATCAGAGGAACCACAATGTTGTGTCATGCAAAACACTGGTTTGAAATCCATTTTGGCACTGAAAATGTGGTGTTTTCACCGTGTCCAGCTCACAGACAAATATCCCAGGGGACGTGATGGGGCAGCTCTTGCCGGGACATTCGTGCTTCTCATGCACGTGGGGAGGATCCAGCTGATCTTCCTGTGTGAGCAGGTGAACTTGCACCAAACCTTTGCCTCCAGCTTGGTGACAAGTCCTTGCTAAAGCCAGCCACCACTTGTACCCTGTGTGGAGTCAGGGAGAGGCTTCCTTTGGTTCCCATGGGTTTAGATTGGTTTTGGTTTTCTGTGTGGGGGACAGGACATGCCATGAGCTGGGGCAGCAGCACCTCCATCAGCATTAGCTTGCCATCAGTGTCCAGCCAGGTGGCTGCCACATACCTGGGTGTGCATAAAGCAGTGATGGCTCATGGCAGGTCTCCAGAGACTTTCATCCTGCAGCTTTTTGGGCCACTTTGCTGCCCAGTGCCTCAGTTTCCTTGCCTGCAAAAGGAGGAGATACCACCTTCCCCTTCCAAGTACCATGAGACCCACTGACATACCAGCTATGGATGAACATGGGTGGGTTAATAGAGGGGTTTATGTTGCATTTCCTAATGGTTTTGTTTTTCTTTGACACTTTCAAAGCACTTTGTGGGGCAGTTATGCCTCAGAACAAGGTCAGAAAGCAAAGATTAATTTCCTATATTGAAATGGGGGATTGTCTTCTCTTTTATCACTAGATAACAAGGAGGAGACAGCAGCAGCAAAGTGTACCCAGCCATGCCTTGGAGAGACACTGAGCATATCTGACTTGGAGTGCTCCCTCTGCATACGGTGAGTTCTCCTGCAGGAGAGCTTTTAGGATGAAGAATTGGCACCTGCTGGGTTTTCTTTACTGGTGTGCATCTTTCTTCACATCTTAATAGCAAGCTCAGTCCTGAGAACTGCTGAGATGTGGGTTTTGGTACAGATAAGAGGGGAAGGCAGGGCCATGGGACACCCTGCCAGGCTGCAGGAGCTCAGATCACCCTGTCTCAGGGTGCAGCATCACTGGGCTGTATCCCTTGGGACAGAGATGTGGAGGTGGGGGTGTTCAGTGGGGTCAAAGACCAAAAGCAATGGTTGCTCTTTGTACCTGTGGGCTGGGACAGGAAGGTGCTGCCCAGGGAAATTCCCTCCATGATGGGGATATTGCAGACCTAGAGGGGAGCATTTTGGAGCTCTTTGCCTGGTGCAGGTGGAAAAGGGAACAGGACAGAGCCTGTGTTTGTCTGCTGGCTCAGGGCTGGGGAGGGACTGGTGTTGCACTGCCACAGGGCATGCTGAAACCAAGCTGTCATTCCTGGTGTGTCCCAGGATGTGGAGCAGTTGTGCAAGCTGCTGCTGGCAGAGAGCTGGGTGGGTGTAGCACTGCCAGACGTGCAAGTTGGTCAAGGTCCTGCATGGCAGCTTTTTCCAGGTCTGTGCATGGGGGAGGGAGATTTGAGGCTGCATCTGATCTGAATTATGTGAATTTGGGTCTCTCTGAAAGAAGAAAACAGTGTTTAGGAGGAGTCAGGGCTTTCCCAAGACCTTAATTTAATTTCTGATCATGGAGCTACCTGTGAGCAACTTGAGCACTTGCTGCAGGCTCTGCTCCTGGAGCAGGGGAGAAGAAGGAACTTTCCTGTCACTGCCCTTTGGATTACACACCACTGTGGGTGTCTGGGGAACCACAGACCTGGCAGGACCAAGGGGTGCCATGTGTGTCCTGATGGGGTCTGCTGGGACTCCATGGAGACCCTGCAGAGACAGGGAGCAGAGCTCAGGCCTGGAACAGTTCTCATCTTACATCATTGTGCAAGCCCAGCAGTCTGAGCCCAGACTTTCTAATTAAAGGGCTAATTAAAGTCTCTATCTGCCAGACTTATCTGTGCTCCTTTCCCTTTGTTGCTCTCTGCAATCCACTGACTGATCATCCTCTGCAGGATGTTCCTGGAGCCGGTGACGACGCCCTGTGGCCACACCTTCTGCAAGGAGTGCCTGGAACGCTGCCTGGACCACCGGCCCAACTGCCCCCTCTGCAAACAGAGCCTGAGGGAGGTGAGGCCAGGAATCCCAGGGGATGGAGCCCAAGGGAGAGCTGGGAGCCAGCTCCAGCTGCTGGCTGCCTGCCCAGGGCCGGGCTGGGAAGGTGCAGTGCTCTTACATTAGCAGCTCCCTGGCACGGTGGTGTCAGCTCCACTCTCATGGGAATGACCAGACAGTTGATAATTAAGACCAAGAGATTCATTTCCACAAGATGCCACAGTGATTTAGTGAGATTGTAAACAGGAGAGGAGAGGGAGAGAGAGAGAAGAAAATGCTAATGACTTTAAAAAATGGAAATGGATGGAAAACCTGCTAGCCTGGAGATTTGATTTAATCTTTAATGAAAAGGGATTCGGATGAGACCATCAGGGAAATTAGGTTGTCATACAAGGACTGCATCACTGTCAGAGACAGGAGGCTGTGTTGGACGGGCCCTGGCTCTGAGCTGTGTCAGGAGGTCTCGGTGGAGCTGACATCCCATCCTGCTCAATGGCTCAACATCCCCCGATAGGTTTTATCCTTGACTTTCTCTGGTCTAAAATTACCTTCAGTTCCAATAAGTGAGCGTAATTCAGAGCCTGGCAGGGCCTCAGGGCTTCTTCCCTGCTCTTCTCCAACCTATTTTTGGGTGTAATTCCTTTCAGTACCTGAAGGCTGGGAGGTACAGCCCCACAGTGCTGCTGCAGGACATCATGCTGGCCACCTTCCCCACACAGCTGGCTGAGCGCCGGGAGCTGCACCAGGCAGAGATGGCAGAGCTCTCCAAGTAAGCAGGGACTGCTGCTGTGAGCGTGTGTGGGTGCACATGGGGACTGGAAGGGACTCTGACAGGGCTGTCCACACCCCCCACCATTGCTGTGGCTTGGTTCTGCTCAGGAGATGACTGTTCCACCTCCAGGACCACATTGGAGCTGTGCTGTGCAGGTGTGGACATGCCCCATGAGGCACCTGGGGGTGAGGGGACCATCTTTGCAAAGAGCTGTTTTGTGGGCAGAATCTGTCCTTGGTCTCTTGGTGAGCCAAGTGGAACTTTAGTGTTGCTCTGTGCTGGAGCATCACTTCTTGTGGTTAAGGACACACCTGGTTTGGGGGAGCAGCTGATGTAGGGATGGGATTTGCTTGGGGAGGTGTCACAGTGGTTTCTCCTTCTGTCCCTCAGCCTGACCAAGAACATCCCCATCTTTGTGTGCACCATGTCCTTCCCTGGCATCCCCTGCCCTCTGCACGTCTTCGAGCCTCGGTACCGCCTGATGATCCGGCGGTGCCAGGAGAGCGGCACCAGGAGGTTCGGCATGTGCATATATGAGAACGGGAAAAGGTGAGCTCCTGGCCAGGCTTCCCCCTGCCCCAGCTGGTTTGCCTCTCTCTGCTCCATTCCCAAATGTCTAAAATACTCAGTAGTTCTGAAAGATTTCCTATCAGTGCCATCTTGCAGATAAAATCAGCAGGGAGGTGGTGTGTTCCCCACTGTGCAGAGTGAAATGGGATCAAGGAATCAGGCCAGCACTGGAGCTGGACAGAGCCAGTGGTAGCTGTCAAATACAATACAATACAATTCTTGGAACAGCTTCTGACTCAGGCTGTCTCTGAGCTCCATGGTTCTCTGGCTGTGACCTTCAGCTCCTCTTAGTGAGCACTGGGAAGAGACTTGATAGACTCTCTGAATTTGCCCCTGCCCTGACATCTTCTTCCTGGGCCTTTTCCTGCTTTGGAGACGGTACCTTTAGGAGAAGCAGTTCTCTTGCCACCCATTAGCCCAGCTCAGCCCCTGTTTGCTGTCCCTGTGTCCCCCAGCTTTGCTGACTACGGCTGCATGCTGGAGATCCGTCAGGTGGAGCTGCTGGCAGACGGGAGGTCCTTGGTGGACACCATCGGCCGGCAGCGGTTCCGGGTGCTGAGCCGCGGGCACAGGGACGGCTACCACACCGCTGACATCGAGTACCTGGAGGACAAGAAGGTGAGGGCAGGGCTGGGCAAAATCCTGGGCTGCAGTGGGACAGGTCCTCCCCACAGACACCTGTGTCCCTCTTGTCTCCGTTCAGGTGTCCGGGGAGGAGCTGCAGGAGCTGCAGTGCCTGCACGAGAGCACCTATCGCCTGGCCCAGCGGTTCTGTGAGCACGGGGACCTCACCTCCAGACACATTCTGATGCAGCATGGACCACTGCCAGAGAAGGAAGAGGACATCCAGGTAATGCCCAGAGGGAAGGGATGCACCACACAGAGAGTACCAAGCAGTGCTGTTCCTGCACTAACCACCCTGCTTCCCTACTCGGCTTCCCCTCAGGATGAGCAAAAGAAATCCAGTTTTTCACCCCTGTTACAGCATCTCTCATCCAGACAGTTGGTAGGGCTTGTTTTGTAAAACTGCTTGATGTTTCTTTATGGCTTTAAACTGTTCTTGGAAACTGAGCACCGAGTTCTAAAATCTTTCCCAGAATCTTTTCCTAAATGAGAACTGAGAAAATGAACTGTGTATGTTTGAAAACTTCTTGGGAAAAAGAAACCAAACAAGTTGGCAAAGAGGCAAACCCTGCAGCTTGTTGAGCCTGCAGTCCCCCTTCTCACTGTGATCCTTTGAGACAGCCATAGCTGGCCAGAGGTGAGGAGCTGAGGACAGGATCTAATTTGCTTATTATACTGCTCTGACAAATTCAGATTGTGAAGGAGAAAAAAAAAAAATTCCAAAATTTAATTTTCACTCCTTTAAGAAAGCGTTTCCTCTCTGGATCATTACAAATATGCTCTTGCTGGCTTGTCCCAGGCTAAGGCTGTCCTGGCCAGCAGTCACGTTAATGATGTGCTCAGGAATTACAAAACAACTCACCCTCCTTCAGCTGAATTGAGCTTTTCCTTCTTAGTTTGGCTCAGGTTATAGAAAAGCCACTTTACAAAAGCAGTGCCCAACAGCTGTGCCCAACAGCTGTGCCTGCCTGGCCTGCATCTCACCTCTTCAAGTGATGGCCAACATCCCAGAAACACTGGCCATGCAGGATTTGGCATGTGTTTGTGAAAAGCACCAGCTTAACCAAAGAAATGTGCAAGATATTTCATTGTCTCTTTAGTACAGACTTTCTACCCACTACATCTGCATCTGGAGGCTCCCTGGGGGATGCTTGTCTGGAAATTGAATTAGTTTGTCCAGCAGTTTTGAGCTTGGACAGCAAAAGGGCTGTTCATGAGTACGTTGGCCAAAGCTGGCTTTGCTGTCCTGACAAGGGCAGCTGTTTGCCATCAGTGATGGTGCCTGAAGGCCGCCCCTGTGTCTCCTGTCTCCCTGCGAGCCTCTCAGGGACCCCGGCCAGCCCCGGGCTGGCAGACAACGGGGGGGCTCCCCGGTGTGTCTGACAGCAGGGGGACAGAGGGACACTCTCTTGTGCCCCGAGGGTACTGATGGCAGCCAGGCTAGTCACCTTTGCAGCAGGAGAGACACTGGAGACAGTGGTAGAGGAAAAGGCCGACTCTCAGCAGGGGTAATTCCAAGGTTTATTCAGAGCTCCCGGGGGACTCCTGCAACCTCAGGGGGCCTCCTGCTCAGAGCACGGGGATCTATGCCAAGGTTACATCTAAAGGGAGGTGGAAACAAAAAGTAGATAACGTTTGTTGACCAATAAGGATGCTAAAGGGATGGGATCTTAAGGAATGGACATTTTGGGCAATGTATAGGATACTTCTTGGGGGGCTGACTCTTGGCCTCCAGCTAATCACACGACGGATTTGGCCGAAGGTTCTGGATAAAGAGGATGGGATGCTGAATGATTGACAGAGGGTTGGGGCGGGGGGTTTGGGGATGATCTCAACCCAGGAGAATGATAACATAGGTATAGGGAAGGGGTACAGTTTGGGGTAAACTACTTAGGAAAACTAAAGGAATACAAAAATCTATTACAAAGTATTACAAAATATAAAAACCACACTACAACACCCCTGCATCCACCTGGCAGCTCCTGAGGTGCGGCTCTCTCCCTCTCTCCTCTCCAGGCTTCGGCAGACGGCCCCACGTGGTGCTGGTGGCTCATCTCCATCCTGCCCCTCGACCCGTCCTACCAGCTGAGCCTCTTCTCCTGCACGTCGCTGCGCGCCCGCCTGTCGCAGCTGCAGCGCGTCCTCACGGCCCTGCTGCAGCAGCCGCCGCCCCGCCACCTCCCGCCCGAGCGCCGCGTCTGACCCGGCCCTGCCCTCCCTCGGACTCAGCTCCGCCCTCGGGTTTCTCTGTGTGTTCCTCCACCGTTTGAGTGTGGTTTGAGCCCCACTTCCATCCCCCCAAAAAGTGACCTCAGCGATGAGCTGGGCGCGCTCTGCCCGGCAGCGACACTGTGCCGTCCGTGCCACCTCTGGGAGCTGCTTGGTGCCACTGCTGCTGTGCTGTGCCACCAAGGGGGATACTGGGCTGCAGAGCTAGCTTGTGTCTCCAAAGCCAAAATCGCTTGCTGAGTGGCTTCTGCACTGAGGAGGATTCTCCTCTGGGAGAGGACTGAGTGCAGGGATTGCCTCAGTTTTGGTTCTTCCACTTTGAAGGACAGCTTAGGGGTTTTGGTAGATGATCCTGATTCACACAGGAAATTTAGAGGCTGGGGAGAGGTGGCACTGGGGAAGCAGAGAAGTTCCAAAGGCTTCCCCCAGCCTTGGGAGCTGACAGCTCTGCCACTGCTTACAGCTTTGACTTAGTTTGTGTTTGAACAAGAAGAAAGGTTAAATTAAACAATCTGAAACTCATGGTCTTGCTCCCAACCACCTCCATGGCCACATGGTGAGGAGATGGTTCTCTTTGAGTGCTCTCAGGTCCAGACACCACCTTCCCACTGCTCTGCTTGGTGCTGTGCTCACCAGACCCTTCCCCAGGACACTGCCAGCCACTGCCCTCACTGCCAGCTCCAGCGCTGTGAAATGCTGTGGGAGGGGGATTCTGTCAGCTTTGGTGCTTTTCCCCCTACCCAAAGGCTGCTGTTCCCGACCCTGGCTGGGTTCAGGTTACAGGGTTGGACCTGGGGGCTGGGAGGAGCTGACAGCACAAGGGAGTTAAGTCTGGAAGTTTTGTTGTGAGACTTTCTGTTCCTTGACTAATGCGATTTTCCCCTGTTCTGTGTTTCTTGTGAACTTTCTGCCTCCTCAGGAGAAAATCAGGATCTCAGCCGAGGCTGGACCCTTGCACTTGGGACCCAGAATAGTTCAGGATCCCCCAAAAGAGCACAGTGAAGTCAAAGGGATCCAAATCTCTGGAGAGGCAGGGAGGGGGTAGGATCAGTGGCCCAGGCCATGAGCCACATGTCAGGGGAGCGAGTGCTTGGCTGCTGCTTGTCTCTCTACCCACGGCAAAGACTCTCTGCACAGACCAGGCCTCCATGGAAATCCTGAAGATTTGGGATTTTTGTCTTTCACCCATAATTTCAGTGGCTTTGGGTTCAATTGTAGGAGTGACATCCACTTAGTTTTTGGATTAACATTGCATCTGGAATTTTATCCCTGCATTTCTCAAAGGCACCACACCCCCTCAGAGAGCTGTTGGATGTGTGTGGGAGAGAAAATCAGGGCACTGATCCTTACTGCAGGTGTTTCTGGGTTGAGCCTGGGTGGGAGACTGGGCTTAGCTCCAGAGAGGTCCCTGCTCAGGGCCACCACCTTTCCCTGTCCTTCTGTCTCCAGGAGTGAGAAGTCCCTGTCCCTCCTCTCCATCGAAGTGCCTCCCTGGAGCAGCAGTCAGGAACTGAGGGCTGGCTCCCCAGGAGCCTCTGTGAGCACAGGGCAGCCAAGGACAGCTCAGAGCTGGATTTGCTCCTCTGCCTTTGAGCCCTGGTGCTGGCCCAGGAGCACCACGACTCCCAAGGAGCCACATCCCTGGGATATCAGATTGGCAAGGGCCGGGGTGGGTGATGAAGGGATGCTGTGCAGTCCCAGGGCAGGTGGCAGGATGACACTGAAGTTTGGGAAGTGCCTTTCTTTTGCCCAGGGTCAATGTGGGCTCACCCTGTGACATCCCCACCCCAAGTCACTCACCCACCCCCTGAGCTGCCATTTCCTCAGGGTTGAGAGGTCCCTGTGGGTCCCTCCAGCAAGGGGTTGGCATGGGGGGGATGCAGGGAGAAGTGTCACCCTGTCACACTGCAGAGGAGCCAGGGACCAGAGCCACCTCTGCCTGGGAAGGGATCCATGCAAATCGCTCCAGTTTGCTTGGAGCACCTTTGTGGTTTTTATTACTGTCTTTGCTCTTGGAATTACATTTTCTTTCAGGTCATTGAAATAAAGACTTTTGTTGTTGTTGTTATTGTTGTTTTGTTGCTGGTGTTTAACTTTCAGCTGCTCATTAATGAAAGTTCTTGGGCATCCCCAGGGAGATTTGGGGACATGTGGAGAGGTCACACCCTGCTCTTCAGACAGCAAGGTGGGCCCAGTGACCATGGTCCAGCAAGGGCAGATGGCAACAAGGGGAAGAAAAAAAGTGGTTTTGAGTGTGTGTGAAACAAGACAGGAGGAATGAGCTCCTGCCTGTCATTGCAGCTAAAGGCTGTGGGGAAGGATGGGATGGGAGATGAGTCCAGTAGAGATGCTGGCCAGTGTGGGATGATCCTGGAGGCAATGTCCCCAAATGCTGTGGCCAGCATCTGTCCCTGTCCTGCCTTTGCAGCCCTGGGCAGAGGGCTGTGAGCTGTTAGCTTCTGGCAGCTGGCATTAGGGATGAGAGATGATCCAGGGAGATGTGCACGGGGTCTAAAATGAGAGGGTGGTCCTGGATGGAGGCTCATGTCCTGCTGGGACAGCTCTTACCTGTTCTTGCTCCCATCTTGCCTCTTCCCTTTGCTTCCCAAAAAGACAAGAAGGGAAATGACAAGGACAAGAAGGGAAGTGCCCAGCTGTGCTGTGCACTTTTCCTGGAACATGGAACAGCAGCAGCAGAGAGGGAGAGGGCTCAAGTGGGCTGAGATGGCAGATAACCTTAAACAAATACCACACCTCAGAGCAGTGTCCCTGCTATCCCATTAACAACTGCCTCCATGAGGAATTCCACCTTGAATTCCTCCCCAGCAAGGCTCCAGAGAAGCAGCTGTGCCCTGATGAAGCCCAGCTGTGAGCTGTGGCTGGTGCCAGCCCGTTTGGTGGCTCTGGCAGCCCAGGCCTTGTGCCTGACCTGTGGCTGGTTGGTGTGTGCCTGGGAGGGCTGACGAGGCTCCTTTGCCGTGTTGCCCTGCTCCCACTAGATGTCAGGAAGAGGCTGAGTGCGGGCGAGGAGGAAGGCACAGCGGAAAGGATGTGCAGCATTGGCTGTTGCCAGAGCCGTGGCTTTTCTCTCCCTCAGCCCAAAATCAGCCCTACTCCCAGCCCTGGCCCCAGCCAGGCTGCCCTGAGCTCTCCATCAGCCCAGGAGAGCTGGGGCCCTGTGCAGGTCACTTTGAGTCCACCTCCAGCTCCCCAGGCACGCAAGGTCTGTGCTGCAGGCTCCTCTCCCCACTCCAGCCAGTTTGTTCTCTTGGCACTGGAGCAGGCACTGGGGCATTTGGGGGTGTCCTGCTCCCCATCATCGTGCCCAGGCAGAAAGGGACCTGGGGGCAGTGGCCAACAGCCCACTGAACATGAGGCAGCAGTGTGCCCTGGTGGCCAAGAAGGCCATCCTGGCCTGTGTCAGGAATAGTGTGGCCAGCAGGAGCAGGGAGGTCATCCTTCCCCTGTACTGGGCACTGCTGAGGGCACACCTCGAGTGCTGTGTCCAGTTCTGCCCCCTCATTTTGGGAAGGACTTTGAGATGCTTGAGTGCATCCAGAGGGGGCAACGAGGCTGGAGAGGGGCTGGGAACACAAACCCTGTGAGGAACCACTGAGGGAGCTGGGGGTGCTCAGCCTGGAGAAAAGGAGACTCAGGGGTGCCCTCATCACTCTGTACAACTCCTGAAAGGTGGCTGTGCTCAGCTGGGGTTGGTCTCTTTCTCCAGGCATCACTGACAGAACCAGAGGACACAGTCTTAAGCTGTGCCAAGGGAAATATAGGTTGGATATAAGGAAAAAGTTTTATATGGAAAGAGTGATAAAAGTTCTGGAATGGCCTGCCCAGGGAGGTGGTGGAGTCACCATTCCTGGATGTGTTTAAAAAAAGACTGGATGTGGCACTTGGTGCCATGGTTTAGTTGAGGTGTAAACCAGTGCTAGCACTGGCCCCACTTCTATCACCCCAAAATGTGACCTCCCAACAGCACCATTTCCTCCCTTCCTGTTCAACACCTCCAAATCGAGACAGGGGTGACAACTTCCTTCACCTAACAGCACAGGCAGGCAATTAGATAAAGAGGTAAATAATTAATACAGCAGGTGTCACAAAGATGTGCCTCATCTTTCTTTAACAGATGGTGCATTTCCAAACTAATTAGACCAGCCGGTACTTGAGAGAACAGAAAATCAACACAAGATTGTTCAAACTAAGATTTTCTTCTCCAGCAATGCTAAGTTGCTGGAAGAGGAGCACAGTGCATGTTAAAGTTAATGAAGGTGGGAAGAAAAAGGAAAAAAACAGCACCTAATTTTTTCCACCCTTTAGCAATACCAGTTGGTGCAATGAAAGACGGGTTGTATTGTTCCTGCTTTTTCAGAAGAAAAAAAAAAAGCAAAGGAAAGCAATGAAGACAGATGTGCTGTCTCTTTCAAGAAACTCACCCACGGGATGTATTCAAAGCTGGAAAATGACAAGTGATGAAAAAAAAGTGACTCAAAGTCACCACTGAAGCAGTTGGAGTGGGACCTGCCTATTCACCTGGAGAAACACTGGATATCCTTAGTTAGAAGGGACCCACGAGGAACACTGAGTCCAACTCCTGGCCCTTCACAGGACAGCCCCAAAAATCACACCACGACAATGTTTGGGATCTCATGATGGTGTTCCTTCCTCTGGCCAGGCTGCCTGAGGGGGTGAAATCCACCCCTGTCCCGTGCAGGACAGAGCGTGGTGATCCCGGGCATGTGCTGAAGGTGACCTGGGGCAGAGATCAAGTGGCAGCTGGACAAATGCCTTTGTCTCCTCTGCTGTGGCATTTTGGAGGTGCTGCATTGGCTTTCTCTGGCTGTGCTGCACGTGGGAACTGTGCAAAGCCAAGCCCTGATCCAAGCAGGAGCAGGAGATCTGGGATGATGCATCAGGTGGAGCTGCCTTAGCATGACGGTTGGTAATTTTCTCCATTAATAAACTGATTTCCAGTGACAGCCTTTTTCCAAAGGCTTTTCCAAACCCATTTAGCTCCCTCACACCAGCAATGCTACCAACCTGCAACTGAGAAACTCTGGATTTGGGACAGGAACAAGGGGCTGCCTCCCAGCCCTCCCACACCACCTGATTCAGGGCCACCTTTCAGCCCCCGGAGCACCTGGAGGAGGGATTAACCCCTGAGTTTCTGCCCACAGCCACATCCATCCCAAGTGGCCATTGGTGATTTGAACTCTCCCTGCTGATTCCCAATTTCACAAACCCCTTTGAGCCCAGGCAAAATATTTACGGGATTGATTAAATATCGAGGAAATGACAAATTTGTTAAAAGTGTGGAACTTAAATAAATACAGCATTATTAAAATAAAATGTGACTTTTAGCAAGGACAGCTCTCTCAGCTGGGCTGTGTTTACCTTAATTGTTTCCCTCCATTAATTACAGTCTGAGAGAAAGACTTGTGCAAATTGAAATAAATTAATCGAATTTGTTTAGAGTTTTGTATGTCTGGCTTATGGGGATTGCAATTAAGCTGGTATGTTTGGTGTATTAAATTACAATGCCTAGATCTATTCTTCCCTTTTCTAGCACCATGAACGTGAAAAGGCAGAAGTCAGTGACAATTAGAAGGTAAACAGGCAGTGTGAGTGATGGTTATTTTAGCTCCTGTGCCTCAAGTTTTTCACTCTTTGCAAGTATTGAGGTTCATTCTGTAATAAATAGATCATTCTGTAATAAATAGATCATTCTGTAATAAATAGATCTGTGCAAAGAAAGATAAAGGGGAGATGGTGGAGCAGAGACCAGGGCACATCCCAGCTCTGCCCTGGCAGTGGAACAGTGACGTGGGTGGGAGTTTAGTCCGATTCTCCAGGAAAATCAGGCTCTGTGACTCAGCAGCCTTGCGTGTGTTCCTGCTCGTTCCCACCAGCAGCTGCCCAGTACCACCCACGTGTGACACAGGGGAAGAGGCTTCCACATATTCCGAGGTCCTGGCAAGGCCTGTGAATATGAGAAATGAAATGGATAAAAAAAATTGCATCTTCCTAATGGGGAGGGGAAGGGGATGCTCAGCCAGCAGAGAATCTACACCACAGTATTTTTCAGGATGGGTATTAAAGAGGAAACCCTTCTTCACTGGTCTCATCCATGACTCAGTCTTATCTGGTCTTGTCCCAAACCAGCCACAGGAGCAGGCTGAGTGTGAGCTTGCTCCAAGACCCTCTAGCCCCACGGAGAAGTGCAGCCAAACTTCATGAGGGATTCCAGCTCAGACTAAGGAGAATGGTGCAGTTTCCTCTCTAGAGTAAAAGGAATTCTGGGAAGAGGAAAAAGAAAAAAAGAGAATCCAAATTTCAGCTGGTGGAGCTGTGCTGCCCACCCAAGGTGACTCCTGAGGGATGATTCTTGCAGCACTGACTCAGGCAATGGGGGCAGGCAGGAGGTGAGGAGGGTGTCCCAGAGCTGTGGGGGCACACAGACACCCAGGGAACTGCTCTTCAGAGACATGGCCAGGGTGTGAGGTGCTTCACTCCCCTCCCTGCCTTGTGACTCGTCTATGAAACCACAGAGGATTCAAAACTCACCCCCGTCACTTCCCTGCCATCCCTCTCCCTCCACTGCTGCCCTGAGCCATGCTCAGTCAGAAGACCCTTTGCTGTTTGTGTTCCTAGTAAAACCCATCCAACCCAGGAGCAGATTCCCATGGGAATTCCCATTGGCATCACTGTGCTGAACAGCCCTACACTGTTCTCACCTGCTCCCACTGCACAGGGCTCTGCTGGGAGGGCAGGAGGACACAGCCTCCTCCCTGGCCATAAATAGAGGGTGAGCAGGGATGCCAGGGCCCAGCAGTGTCTGGCAGATATGTTTCCTGCAGGCAAACCTCTTCACCTGGCCATTGCCTGAGCCCCGATGATGTATGGAGTGGCTGGGCTGCAATAGGATTTCTACCCAGAATATTGGCTGGATGATAAAGGAGTCTGTCTGCGGTGATAATTGCACCATAAATAGCTCTGGGTTCGGCAGTGAAGAGTGAGGCATTAGAAAACCTCACCCCCTGGATTCCTCCCACTTCCTTCCATCTTCCTTACTGCTAACAAGCGGGGAGAGCATCTCGTCGGTTTGCAGCAGCCACGAGAGGTTTATTGTGCTCAGATGCAGCTGGGCACCTTCCTGCCCATAAATCTTAATAGCAAGAAAGGAGAGAGGGGGGGAAAAAAGCAGCCCATTTGGGTGATTGCTGAAAAGCAGCAGGTAGGGCTGTATTGTGGCACAGCTGTCCCTCCTCATTGTCTCCACTGCTGTCTCACTCCCTCCTCCAGGCTTCCCCTGGCTCTTCTGAGCACTCCTGGGCACGTGGGGGTAAACATCCTCCTTACTCCACTGATGGAAACTGAAAACCTGCCAGCCAGCCCCAAACACTGAAAAATGAGCTCAAACTGGGGAGTGCTGTGAAAGTCAAGCTGGAAAGATGATAAATATGACCAGATTGGAAGCTCTCTCTGGCTCCTGGCTTTTTGAGCCTGCAGAAAGCACATGGATACCTTGTCTTCTCTTCCCAAAAAAAAGATGGGAAATGGATCTGACTTCACTGGTACATTTACCTGCTCTTGAATTCCAAAAGATATCGAAAAGCAGAGGGTTTAACCCCTCACATTAGAGCTTCTCACTCACATTAAATGCAGGTTCACCCGAGTTCTGTCCTCTGCACAGATTTACTCACTGCTCACAGTCAGCCACCAGGTACTTTGGGGAGTGTGGTGGAAGTGGAAAATGTGGTCAGGACTGAATGGAGGCATCTCCTTATCAAATTTTATTCATGGGTCAGTGAATTGCCGCTGTGGCTTTTCTTTTTCTCGTGTGCAGTGCCCAGATTTGCTGCAAATAGCTAAAAGATGGACTGTGTAGCACAAATCCTTTTTACAAGCTTGGAGAACCTGCAAGACCCTGGTCAAAAGTTAAACCTTGAGGAGTCAGGTGTGACATATCCCAAATGCTGTGAAAATCCCATTCTTGGTTCCTGGTCCCAGCTCAGAGCGAGGGTTTACAACATCCCATTGTAACTCAGACACACTGACATCACTATTGTTTTTCTAGGAAGATGATTAAATCTATATTTTTTTTAGAATTTTGAAGGGTCCAGGAGTGATGGAGGAAAATGGTTGTCCTTCCTGGACACTTTATAAAGCTCCCACAAAAAACTGCAGTAGGAGGAGGGCAAGTTTTATTCTCAGATGGGAAAAGAGATGCTTAAAAGGCAATTTTTAAAGACCTTGAGTAGAACGGGGGGAAATCTATGCCCAGTGTCCACATTGCAGCAGAACCATTCAGCAGGGATGAGGGGCAGGGCTGGGGCTCACACTGGTAAGACCAGGAGCAGCTCTCTCCTTTCTGCACACAGTGCAGTGAAGGCTGCTAAGCAGGCAGAAGCTTTTCAGCTCCTGTACAAACCTATAAGCTCCCCCAAACCTTCCTCTCCTGCACAGCCAACAAATCCAAAGACCAAATATAGAACATGATTTTTCTTCTTCTTCTTTATTTTTTTTTTATTGCCATAGTGGAGTGTTTAAAGCAAAACTATTTACCCTGTTAAAGCTTTGGATTTGCAAGTTTAAAGCTTTCACAGTTCCAGGTGCACCCAAAAAGATAAGAGAGCCTGGAGGTACACTGTTGTACCTAGAAATAGACAAATAAAGCTGTGATTAATATGAAGGTAGTTCTTAATGCTCATTATTTCTTCATTACCTACTGCTATTATTACAGTGACCTCACCTAAGCTGATATAGGATAGCACAAACCCCTTAAAGCAAACAGGGAAGAGTTGTAATGAACATTTGAAAATGCCAGAGATCCCTAAAGCTTGGGACCAGGCAGAGATATGTTCTTCCCACTGACTGCTCCTCTGCTGATGCCAGCATGGCCAGCATGGCATGGGATGTGCAGAACACCAGTCCCTGTTGGAGGATGTTACTGGGATTCCTGGCAGGCCGTGTGAAACCTGGATTCATAAAGCAGATCCCAACATTTACTTGGCTGGACACAGAGGGAGGAAGAGAACCAGCCCAGGCTTTAAAAATATAATGAGCTGAAGAACCAGCCTGGGAGCAGAGGGATCTGTGCTCTGGATGACTCAGTGGAATGAGGCGAGTCAGGGCTTTGTGGAAGAAGCTTTGGGAGAAAGAAGCCAGAGCTGAGATGAGATTAATCAAGTAGCAAGAGCTGCCCAGACATGGCTATTCTTGGCTGTTTTATTAGGAGGGAGATTAGTGCCTATGGTTCCTCAAAACAAGTTTCAAGGCAATTAAACAGGCTTTTCAATGGGTCCCTTCCTTACTCAGCAGCTCTGTTTCATTCAGCCTGTCTGGCACGGGGATGGATTTATGTGAGGTTGGGTGCTCCAGGTCTGGAGAAGCAGGGAATCCTCGTGGGGGCTGCACTGGCCTCCAGGCAGGGCAAACTGCCCCACCCCGAGCTCTGTGCCCTGCTTCTCCTGGGCTTTTCCCTGGCAGCTGCTCTGCCTGTGCCACCTGAACAGGCAGCTCTTCCTCCTCCTCGAGGCTGGATTTGAAACTCCTGTTGCCAAGAGGGGGTGAGGTGGGAGATTTGTGCCACCAGCACCCCAGATCATCGGCGAGGACACGGGGCTGGTGCACCCACAAGCCTGCTCTGAGGTGGGCACAGCAAATACAGCCAATTTTTGGCACAAAAAAATTAAAACCAGGCCCACATAAGGTTTCTGTAGCTGTGACAAATGAGTTCCATGGTTTGGAGCTGAAATAAGCTGTCAATGTTTGACTGTCTCTGCGAGTTAAAGCTTTATGCAAATGGTAGTGAGATTTTAGTCCAGGTCAGGAAAAAAAAGACATCCACTCTGAAAGTTATTAATTTTCTTGTCCTTATTTTTGAAAGTCATTCTCTGTATTTTATTTTGTCAGCTTTCTCTCTCCCTTGAAAGCTCAGTACCACCCACAGCACTGGGTACTGCTGAGCTCTGGCTCTAAGTCAAATCTCTTGCCTTCAGGGAGATGGAAACTAATCAATGAGCAATATTAAACAATATGAAAGCCTCAATGATTTTTACATTTTCCACAAAGGTCAGAGTCCCCCTGGCAGCTCCATGCTAACACTGAGCTAAAGGTGGCAGAGGGAGATGACATATCTCAGAAAAAAAAAAAAAATAAAAATCTCTCATTC
This sequence comes from Urocynchramus pylzowi, assembly GCA_013397555.1. Taxonomy (NCBI): domain Eukaryota; kingdom Metazoa; phylum Chordata; class Aves; order Passeriformes; family Fringillidae; genus Urocynchramus; species Urocynchramus pylzowi. Next base: position 807,047 of record VZRH01008080.1, read on the forward strand.
CCCTGTTTCCTGCAGAAGATGTTTTCTTATGTTAAGGAAAAGATCCCACTGCTGAGCAGGCTCAGGCTGGCTGGGCTGCTGGGCTTGTGCTGAACTGAATTTCGATTTTGCAGGTGCTCATGAGGAGCCTGGGCTGTCTCAGGTCTGGGCTTGCAGGTGTGGGTTTGCAGGGGAATGGGGTCCAGGTGTTCCCCCAGTGTCTTTTCCCAGTCTGAGGGGCTCCAGGGTTTTGCTGGGAGCAGGGTGAGGCATTCAGGCTGCCCCAGGGATGCTCAGCAGAGCTTGCCACTGGGACTGTGGGATCCTTCAACTGACTGAGCATAACTCATCTGCCCAGCAGCTGCTGCCTCCAGCTGCCTGAGGCTGGGGGTCTCACTGGATGCCTGACAGGAGATTTTAGCCCAGATCCAGCCCTGGGTTCAGCCCTTGATTTGGCACCTTACCTCCCTTTCCAAAGGTGCTGGGATGCAGGGAGGGCTCTCATGAGCCACTCTTCAAGGGAGGGTGCAGGATGCAGCCCAGCCCATGGGAGCCCATGGGAGCAGGTACCTGTTGTCCACAGAAAAGTCACAGAAATAGAGCAGGTACCCTGAAGAAACCCTGAAGAATACCCACATCTCCCTTGTTTTTCTCTGTACAGGTCCTTCTATTCCTCTGGCCGCAATAAGAATTTTAATATTTCCAAGGTGAAGATTAAATTTCTGATTTTGCACTTATTTTTCTTTCTGAGTAATCTTAACAAGTCACTTCTCACTGGGTCCAGGATTTGTGTCTCTGTTTAAGGATGATTACATGTAACTTTCATTTCTACATCCAGTAATATGAAGGGGTTGATAATATTGAGCACCTGTGTGAGAGACTTCCTAAAGGGAGACCAGTAATCAGTTTATCCTTGTTTCCATTCTAATAGCAACCTGGTTAAAATCTAAATCTTTTATTTTGAGCATTCCTGGCAGGGCAGAAAAGCTGCTGGCACAATAGTTCAATCCAGCTAGAACTGCTCAAGACCCTTTTGTATTTAAGGTTTGTAAAAAAAACCCCACTGCAATTAGCAAAACAAGGGGAGGAGAACAGCAGGAGGGACCCTGAATGATGCCAAGCTGCAGCAAGGCAGTTCTCACTGGATGAAAGCAGAGGAGCCAGGAGATTCTGGAGATTGCTGGGAGCCATTGCATTTTCCATTCCAATCATTTCTCTCAGGTGCATCATTAACTGACAGAAGTTGGTCCCCTTCAAGTTTCTTGACAAGCAATGTATTGTTAGAAAGGATGAGAATCAGCAGGTGCTAATTCCATCTCAATGCCCCTCCTCTCCCATCCCAGATCCTTCCATCTTCTTAATTTGCTCCTCTTAATAAGATTTTGTATATTGCTACTGCACCTGGTTACACACCATGGTTATGAACTTAATGTGCAAAGTTAAATGTAAACAGGATTAAAAAAAATCTTAGCAATTATAAAGCACTTGAAAGCATTCTCCCTCCTCCACTTTGTTAGCAGACTCTTCACTTTGCCTGTCTTGCATACCCAGCATTGCAGTAATTTTCGGGGATAGCTTAACTTGTTCCAGACATTTCAGCCAAAAAAGAGCATTAATTTCTGGGGCAGAAGTGGCACAGAAAATGGAAAGTGTTTGCCTTTATTTAACAGGAATGGGGGAAGGAATGAAAGCAAACTTCATTAAACCGAATTAAAAAATGTCAGGTGAAGTTTTTTCTCCTTAAAACCAAGGACAAACATTTCTTAAAAATTCTATGACTTCAGAGAAAGACAAAACCACAGCTGTAATTGCCTTTACCTGAGCAGAATTTGACTGTCAATCTGTACTCCTTGGTAATGGGCTGTTATAATCTGAGAATTTTTATTCTGAGGTCTTTAGCAGAGATGTTTAATTATCCATCTCATTTGGAGCCATTTCAGGTTTGGTGGAGGAAAACATCAGCACCATCATTCCCATGGGATCAGAATTTAAAGCATACATTAGCTCAGCATTTAGGGATAAAGCCAGAGTTTCTGTGGGGTGCTCAGATCCTCCTCAGTGCAGCTAAACAACAGTTCCTGAAATATTGTGCCTTGGAAGCATCTGCCATCAGAGCCTCACGGTCTGTGAAGGCAGCTTGAGTTGATTGACCCCCCTGACCCCCGTGGGAATGATTGACTGAACACAACTCACTCCTCCTCAGCTGCCCAGCGAGGAGTGGCTCACTGCCAGGAGAAGAGAGAGACTCAGAAACAGCCCAGTTAGGTGGAGTTGTTGGGCATTTAGGAAAATCCAGATCTAGGGGCTGCAGGCTATAGCAGGAGGGTGATCCACTGCTTGTGCTAGCACCCTGCAGAGCCTGCCCTGTGCTCCTGCTGTACACCAGGTGTTGGCATTCTGCTGTTTGTAGTTGTAGTTGTACTTCAAAGTTTTCTAAGAGGAGCACAAATTGCTCAAGAATACAGCTGAATGACAGCAAGCCAAAGTTTTGGCTGGCAGGAGGAGCAGCTTGGCCTGGAGGTACCTGGTGGTGCTGTGGGTGCAACGTCCCCATGGAGTGCACCACGGCCACTGGCTCCCTCACCTTGGCATGTGGCCACTGGCCACCACAGCAGAGTCAGAGGCTGGCTTGCAGGGCCCCAACGAGTTGGCTTAGCCCAGCCAGCCACTGCTGAGATGCACATTCTGCTTTCTAATTTGCCTGAACTCTCAGCGGGCTGGCACCTTCTAATTTGCTGTTTGTTGCTGCTCTCCTAGAAGTCCAGCTGATTGCTCTGTTGGTGCCCGCAGATCAATCTCACTGAAATAGACTTATTTTTCTTCTCATCTTAAAGAGGTTAGTTTTCCAAACATCTGTGCTTACCTGCTGAGCTGAGTGAGATTGCTCTCACTCGTCTGTGCTGCTCTTGTGTGCTGCCAGGCACATCCTCAGCCCAGGGCAGGGCTGGAAGAGAGACCTGAGGCTGGCCAACAGTTGGCTTTTTATGTGTGTGGTGGGAGAATGGTGAGGGAGGAACACACAGAGGAAAGAAGTCCACAGAACTATTTTCAATGTCATTAGTTTTACAGTTTATTAAATTGAGTTTGTCCCGACCAGATGTGGTGGGAGACCACGCAGGCTGGGCTCGCTCAGAGCAGGCATAGAAGGAAAGATACACTGCAGCCCAGCACTGCAGAGGTGGGGCTAACACACATCTCACCTCAGGAGAACTTTTAGGGCCTCTAAATTTAAAGATCTGCACCCATCCACTTCCCTGGGAGCATCTGCACGTTGCAGTCTGTGCACACCTTGTGAGAGGAACTCATCTGCCCTATTCCAGCTCCACCCCTGTCCCTCTCACTGGGTGCAAACACACATTGTCCTTCTCTGTTGCACTGCTCAAGCTTTGTGCTGGACAGCTGGAGCAGCTGCACCACCCCCTCTGCCCCCCAGGAGCAGGAGCTGCTCCAGCTGTTTGCATTCCTGATGTTTGTTGGCAGCTCTGTAGGGCACAGGATGGATTTTGGATGTAAGGTGTTATCCAGCCTTCATGGGACCATCCTTCAGGGGGAAGCAAGTGACCCCTGCAGCCTGGCCCCTGTCAGAGAGGGGCTCAGCTGCTGTCTGGGGTGGTGGGGGTGGGCAGGGGGCAGTCCCTGCTCAGCCCCTTCCTTTCCTCAGCATCCACACTGTGTCTGGCACTCTGCTAATGCAGCAAAGTTTTGCTTCTTACATCTTTAGAAGGGTTAGGGCAGAAATATCCTCGAAACCCAAGAAACAACTGTCATAAAGGAAGAGCATGTAATTTAGTACATTTTTAAAAACCCAAGTCATTATTTCCTCAACACCAGAATTTGCTGAAAGCACTCCAAGTTCTGTTTTGCGAGTGCCACGGAACAAAATAATTGTGCAATTAGTAATGCATCTCACACTCCATGAAATGAAAGATTTTTTACTTTCAACAAGTACAAAATGTAGCATTTTGCTTTGCCATGGTGGGAAAGTACTGGCCATTCCTTCCCCTCCTCCCTTTTTAACTGCACTGCAGTATGTAATTAATAAAGATAATAATAAATACGCTTCACAAAGCAGGAGGGATGTGAATGGCACAGGCACAACGTGGATAGCTTGGCATTGCCAGAGCAGCCAGCAGCTTCCAGATATTAATTATAGCTCCCTGTGGAGGAGCCATGCCCTTTTCAGCCCTGTCCAATACTGCTCCCAGGCACTGTGAAAGTGGGGCTGGTTGCCCAGGGTCAAGCTGGGGTGGAAGCCCAGCTGCTGGCAGTGCAGTGCTTGTGTCTGCAGCCAGCAGCTCCTGGTTGCACAAGAGGGCTGCTGTTAATTCAGTCACCAGAGAAGTGTTTCTGGAGATCCAGCATCCCCACAAGAGAGCAGTCCGTGCACAACAACAGATGTCCCCTAGGTGTTGGCCTGGCCCGTGGGAAAGGCTCTGCCATAACTTGCCTGGCTGGTATTTGGAGGCACACAAAGCTGTTGCCTGGGTGATGGCATCCACCTCCCTGCTAGGTACTGCTGGATAACCTGCTTTCCCTGCTCTTCAGCTCATGGCACACTGAGCCTGCTGCTGTGATGGGAAGCTCTACCAAACCCCTTTCAGAAGTTATCCTCCCCAGCAGTGTGCCCCTCTCCCCTGGCTGCAGCGTGCTGGGAGAAGGAGAGGAGCAGCAGGGGCATGGCAGTGTGCAGTAACCACAGGTGTGGGATGCAGGAGCAGCACCTGGCAGAGCTGTGCCTGGGCACTGCACACCACTGGTGACACCCAGGGCCTGGCAGAGCGGTGAGGCTCTAGTGTGGATTGGAGCTGTGGGGAGCCAAGGGTGCTGTGAGCTGCAGTGGGCAGGAGAGTGTGGCAGGGCAGGAGCTGGGCACACCTGGGGATGAGCTGCACCCACAAGGACAGGCCCACTGCAGAGCCCACCAAGGGTTTGCTCCCACCCATGATGCAGGAGAAGGAGATGCAAGGATGGGCCTGTTGGACTCAGCCCCCAGTCACCCCCGTGCAGCTTCCCATGAGAATCACTGACCTTCAGCTGCAAACCAGCACCACACAAGCAAGCTGATTCAATTTAAATGGCTTTGTACACCACACCATACTCAGCTCAGCCGTGAGAAGGGCAGTGGGGAATTTAATTCTGAAGCTGCACCTCTGTCTTGTGGCTACCCAGGGCATCTCTGGAGCCACCCCTGGTCCCCCTCCCTTGCAGGCTGTGCCCAGCCCTGCCGTTTCCACGGCATGCCGGCAGGGCAGGGAGGGCAGCCCGGCAGGGATGTGAGCGGGGGCTTTTTGGTGCATGCTAACGAGATGAGCCTGGCAGAAAATGGAGCCAGCAGGGGTGGGCAGGCAGGAGCCGGGAGCGGCTTATCGCTCCTCGGCAGAAAGGGATGCTCGAGGGGACGGTGGCTGCTACATCAATAAATAAAGCAAACATCAAACACCTCGGCTTCCTGCAGTTCCTGGCCCCTGTGCCTTCCCCAGGGGTCCCAGCTGAGTTTTCCCTCCAGCAGCTGATGTGGGATGCTGCAGGCAAGTGGCAGCAGACAGGGGTGCTGAGATTGCTTTTTGCCTAAAACTAAATTGCCTTGGAAATTAAATGCTGCTGCAGTCACAGAAGAACCAGAGCCATGGGGGCTGGAGCAAGGCCTGTCGGTGTGATAAAAAACCCATGGACTATTTTTCCCTGAAAAGGAAAGGCTTGTGCCAAGAAAAATGTGGAGGACAGGAGGTGCTTGGGTCTGGAGCCAAAGGCACTCAGGGTGCAGGCTGTGGTGTGACCAGTGCTGATCCCCTCATGCCTGCTAATGTGGTCTGACAATTCCTGGCATAGCAAGGCCAGAACAAAAGCCTTCTGTAAATGCATAGGAGGGGTCTGGGCCACCCAGCAGGCAGGGATCCTCCTGGCTTAGTCCTCCTTGTGTGAGCAGCTGCTGCAGAACAGCATTTTTTGGGGAGTGCTGGGATTTGGGGTCACAAGTGGGGAACTTGAAGCTGAGGTTAGATGAGAGGGAAAAGTGCATTGTGCTGCCCTGCCTGGGCTCCTCCTCTGGGCTTTGTCCTCAGTGCAGAGCTGGTGTTTGTGCAAGTTTTAGGTGAGTCTGGGTGCTCCAAGAATGGATCAACAGCCCTCAATATAAAAGCCTTCCTGTAGCATTTCTGTGCTCATGGAGGCAAACAAAGGCAGTAACCCCTCTTGACATGGCTACCAAGCTTTGTGCATGGAGCTGTACCAGCTTTCCTTCCCTTTGGAGGGGAGGAGGCAATGCTAGCCCAGTTACTCATCCAAGACCTACATCAAGCTTTCCTTTTTTCAGTTGCTCTGCATCATTTTGGGCTCCCCAGCCTGCCCAAAGCAAGTCTCTCACTTCCTTCTAGCTGCTACACTGTCCATTTTCAGCTCGTGGCTCACCTTCACCTGCCTCTCACGCTGGGCAAATGCCAATCTGCACCACAACCTCCTGTCTTGGTCTCCTGACAAACTTTGTTTGGCTCCACAGATTGTGTTTCAGGTGTGATGTGAAGCTTCACTGCAATCCAATCAAACCAACAGTCCCTGGATGGCCATTCCTATTCAGAAAAATCTCTTCCAGTCAAGTTATCACTTCAGCAGACTCAGAGGAGAAGCTTTATAAAGCACCTGAGGATTTTCATGCTAATGAGTTCCAGTCCATCATCAGTTCCTCACTGCTTGAGTTTCACCTGCCTGGGCACAAAATCAGTGATTTCTATTGTAAGATCTCTTTCATCTCTTGCCATCCTGGAAGAACTAGATAATAAAGAAGTGGAGAAAAAGCAAAAAGAAAGCTTTTAGCCCCAGATTAAGAGATGTCAGAGTCTAGGTCATAAAAACCCCTACAATATACACTTTGTATTTTTTTCCCAAGACACTTCTGCTATTTTATGTGCCATTGAGATGAGTCATAAGAGAATGGGAATGAAGATCATAATTTCCATTTGCACAAATATCAGGTGATAGAGAGCTCAGAAAACATATTCAAGGTTTCAGAAGGAACTAGAAGAACCAAGAAATCTTGAGAGATTCCATCTGATTACAGGGAAGTTGAACACCTGATTAGTACATCTCCTTCTCACTGGTGAAGCTTCAACAGTGATAAAATCCACCTGTTTCTCCCCATCCATAAATAAAACCCCCAAACCCTTTCTCCAGAAAAAACAGTATTAGAAGTGATTATCCCTGGATGGGTTGTTATCAAAAGGTAGCAAGGAGGGTGAATTTACCCTGATGATACATTTATCTTGAGGATGTTTTCCCAAAAGGTCTACAGAAGAGCTGCCAGCCTGCTCCATGGCCCTGCTTGCTGTTCTCCAGAACATTTTGCCTTGTGAGATCAGCATCAAGCACAAAAGTCCTGTCAGAACTGTACTTGGGGGTCTCTGTGAAATGATGGTGCTGCCTGGTTGGACCCACCTCCATCCTGCCCTCCTTGCTCCAGAATGAGCTGGGCTCATCAGGCTCCTCTAATGATGCTTTTTCTCTCCACAGTTTCTGGCAGGAGGGTGAGCTTTTGTCTATCAGTCCCTTTCAGTTTCGATGTTCCTGTTTTTTCCCTTCCCCTGCCTCCTCTCCTACGCCCATGTGCCACCATCCTTTGATGATGCTCTCTTATTAAAGACTGAAGGGGATTTGCCATGTGTCACTTTCAAAGGTCCAGGGGCAGGAAGCTTTAATTGCCAGATTTTTCACACAGGGTGTTAAAATTTATTAAAGTCAGTTCCTCTGATTTCCCTTTAATGAGATGACGACTGTGTGTATGAGATAACATTAGGTTCAAATGGTGGGAAACTCAGAGAGGGTTTAAGTAATCAGACCAGGAAAAAGAAAAAATAAAGCCCAAACCTGTGCTAGATCTCATGTCTTAAGGACTTACTCTGCAACTTAATTTAAAGGTACAAAACTGGGATCATTCTTCAAACAGTACAGCAAGGCTGGAAGTCTTCTTTTGTAAAGGGCTTTCCTTGGGAAAGGGAGCAGGAGGTGGGCTTGGGGTATTGTTTGATTTTTGAGACACTTTTGATTCTTCAGTCACTGTTTCTCCTGTGGCTGTGCCTGTGGAAACAAAGATGGAGTGACCAACTAATTGGGGTTCACCCAGCACCTGAGGAAATGCTTTAAATACAATTCCTTGTGCTCAGTGTTACTGAGGTATGAGAGACTTATCTTGTGCTCCAGCAGACCCGGGCAGCACTGAAGTGTGAGAGGCAGCAGGGTGCTAAACCCTGTGTTCATGAGCCCAAACCCTGTGTTCACAGGCCCAAACCCTGTGTTCCAGCAGCCCAAACCCTGTGTTCATGAGCCCAAACCCTGTGTTCACAGGCCCTAACCCTGTGTTCCAGCAGCCCAAACCCTGTGTTCATGAGCCCAAACCCTGTGTTCCAGCAGCCCAAACCCTGTGTTCATGAGCCCAAACCCTGTGTTCACAGGCCCTAACCCTGTGTTCATGAGCCCAAACCCTGTGTTCATGAGCCCAAACCCTGTGTTCACAGGCCCAAACCCTGTGTTCCAGCAGCCCAAACCCTGTGTTCACAGGCCCTAACCCTGTGTTCACGGGCCTAAACCCTGTATTCACAGGCCCTAACCCT
>VZRH01008080.1:816160-837041 GCA_013397555.1 Urocynchramus pylzowi
AAACCTCTGCCAAACCGGGACCATCTAAAAAAAATGAAGGCTTTAAAAAAAAAAAAAAAAAAAAAAAAGCACTGAAAAGCTGAACTTTTTGCTGTGGCCACCCTGCCTGCTCTCCTCCCTCGCTTCATTTCCCCCCTCCTCCTTTCACTTTCTGCTACCTTCACACGAGATTCTGCTGCCCTACTTTTGTCCAGCCTTCTTCTAGAGATAAGATAAACGCTATTTTCAATTAACAAGACTTGATTGCTGAAAGCAATAGGAGGCAGTTCGTTTAGACCCAGCAAATTAATTGAAATCTAAATGTACATAGTGTATTGCAGGGAGAGCAATTATCCCTCGTTTGGCCCCTACCACGCAGGCAGCTGGGCTGGGCTGAGCTGTGTGAGCAGGAGGAGCTCACGTTGCTCTCCTGTCTCCTGAAGTTCCTCCCTCAGCTGCTTTTAGCCCACTTCCAGCTTGCAAGAGAAAGCTCTCCATGGCTGTAACTGGAAATTAGAGCGAGAGGATGTGTCCTGGGGCTTTGGTGCTGGTGGGACACAGAGGTGTTTTCTGAACATCAGACAGACATGATGAGAGCTTCATTCTCACTCCTCTCCTCCTTAGGGAGGGCTTGTGCTGTGTGTGAAAATGGGATATGTGCAATATCCACCAGCTGAAAGGATTCCCTGCCCTTTGCAGCATTTACCAGGATGATCAGTTAAGGGCACATGGTGGGAACTGAGACCTTGGGAGTTCATTGTTCCTTAAACTATGTTTACACATGACAAACAGCAGAGGGAAAGAGGGCAAGGCAATCAGCCAATGAAAGAAATATTCCATCATAAGAAAGCTTTTCCATGACTTTTGTTGCCCAAATGCTTTTGGTCCTGCTGAGGGAGCCATTGTGGCTTCTGTGGCTTCTACCACCAGGTCCCTCAGGAGCCCTCACATCACCTGAGGGACACCTCTCAGCAGTCTTAGAGTGCCTAGGGACTAGAGTATAGGGAAAAACCTTGGAATGTTTTCTCTCTTAAAATGGGCAAAAATGAAAAAGCTTCAGAAGCTGACCAAGCACTGATCTAAGCAATGGACCCACATCTCCAAATACTTCCAGGGTAACCTGCACTTTGGACATCTCCTCTCCTTTAAAGGACTGCTCAGAGCTTGATGACTGTCCTGAGGGGTGCACTGGGAATGTGCAGTGCCTGGGCATGGATCTGAGCAGCAAGGAGACATCCCCTCACCCCACGGGGTCATCCCGGCCTCACTGACACATCCAGCAGCTCTTCAGAGCTCTTCACCTCACTAAAAACCCACTGCTTCACAATTTACACACCAGGGCACTGTAGAAAACAACCCACTCCAGCACACAATCCACCCAGAAGTGGTCCAAAGCAGTAATTACAAGCCAGTCTCTACTGCAGAGCTAACAAACCCATATCATGTTTTCCTTGCTGCACCTCGCTGCCTCCAAGCCAATTGGCACAAAGACTCTGCTTTCTTATTCCTGGACAAATGATGCTTTCAAGCTTTCCCTCCCTGCCAAGCGTGGGAGGAGCCCCACGTGTCAGCCCGACAGGATTTCCGAGGATTTCTGCTCTCACCCCGGCGCCTCTCGGAGCCAGCAAACCTGGTGCTCGGATGAATTTTCTCTCACCTTCGGGAGCTGCTGACAACGGGGGCCGGAGCCATGTCCCAGTTCCATGGCTGGCAGCTCTGGAGGGAGCCAGGCACGTTCCCAGGGAGCAGCTGAAGCTCATTAAACCCGAAAATGACACCTCCGGAGCGCCCCGGCGCTTCCCACGGCGCCTCGTGCGGGGACGTGCTCCAGCACGGCTCCTTGGAGGTACTCAATATGCACCAGCATCTGTTTTATCACCCTCCCCTCTCTTCCTTTCTCCTGTCTACCAGCTCAAAGTGTCCTTGGCCCCTTCTCTGTCTTGCTTCCCTCCCCATCTCAATTTCAGAGCAGATTTCCCAGGCAGGGTGAAGAACTTCTTGGAGACGCAACTTTGGTCCAGCTTTTACAGGGAGGGAAGAACCCTCTTGCTCTTGCTGCAATAACTTTCTAAATAAGATTATGAACTCTTGGGACAGCTCAGAGAAGACATTTTCTAGATAGAGGCTGTTTAGGTGACAGTGGCCACTGCACTGCTGGTAGGCACAAACACAAGTGAGGCTGAAAGGTATTTCCTGCAATATTGCATTCCCACTTATTCCAGTTTCAGGTCAGCTTTCCCCATGATGGCTGACCAGGATTGTGCATAATATTTTTGGTCTCAACAGAGGTTTTTCCCATGTGGAACTCTTGCTGTGACCCTTGAATGTGCTTGGGGATTTTTTTTACTTTCCTTTTTTAATGACTCCACAGCATACTGTCCCATTAAGGGCAAACATCCTCATTGTGATCAGCAAGTTACCCAGATCTTCATCTGCTCTTTCCAGCAGTAGGGAGTCTTGCAGTGAGTCCCTCAATCATGATGTCAAACCACAGCCTTTCATCCTGCCTATTCCCCAAATTTAAAGTCTTTCAATTCTTCATGTGATTTAACAGTGGTTGCAAGATAAATCTTTCAGAGAAGCTCTATATGTATGTTCCTTCCACTCAGTTATGCTTTGCAGTACAACTCATTATCTTCTCTTTAGATGTCTCACTTTGACAACTTTTCTTTTATAGTCTTCATTTTAGCTAATGAGCTCCCCCACAAAATCAAATGTTTTTGTGAGGCTCATTTACATTAAACCTAACACACCTCCCTCCCTTAGAAACACAAGCAGCTTCAGAAGAAAAACAGACCAACAAAACAAATCACAGCAGTCTGTCAGGATTTATCTTTGGGGAAGCACACAGGGTTTTTTCTCTGTTTTGCAGACTACTTGCACGGGTTTTGTTGTTTCTTTCTGGCCTGGAGTTAGGCTCTATCTTTTCTTCCTGGCACACAACACTACCTGATGCACTACAGTTACCAAAAAGTCTTTCCTGGCCTGCAAAGTAATTGGTTTTGCTCATTTCAGGGCATGCATTTTGGAGTTTTGCCTGTGCTCAGTGACAGAAAGTCTCCCTTTGCAGTGTCCTAATTCCTGTTAATGTCATACCCCTCTCCTTTTCACCAGCCTCTTATGAAGCCCCAGACACATCATTCAGCAGTTTTTATGCTCTCTTTTGACCTCTTTTAATCTCCCTCCCATTATTCCTGCACAGCAGCCTCCTGTCTCTGTCAGCAGCTGAAGAACTCTGTGCTGTTGAAGGGATTAAGCAGCAGTCCCACAGGCTGGGATAAGGAAGCTTTCCTTCCTACATGCCTGCTTGGAGAACAGCTCAGAAGCAGAAGGAGGGAGGCACTGAGAGTTTCCCCTCCTACCCGTGGTATTAAAAGCAAGCGAGTGTCTTTTTTCCCATCCTCCCCATAGCTGCAGGAGAGGCTGCAGGCAGTGACAGGATGCAGGCAGTGACAGATCCTGAAATCCCAGCCATGCCTCCTGCCCCAGCTCTCCCAGCAAAACCCTCCCTAACTCTCCCAGCACATTTTTGTTGCTCCTGGAGATCTCCCAGTTCCTCCTAGTCCAGCCCAGCTTTGCAGCTCATAGTTGGGGTGTTAATCCTCTCTCCACCAAGCTCCAGACACAGACCTTAGACCCCACCATGCCCACAGGTGGTCCTGTGTGTGGCATCAGGCAGCTCTGGGAACAGCAGGGATGAGGGCCCTGTCTTGGAAAGCCATCCCTGTGCCCTGTGGAGGGAGGCAGGGCTGCTGTCCTGAAGTCCCAGCTAATTACAGGACCTGGCAGGCTGGACTCAGAGCATTTGCTGCAAAGCCACACATCTGGGCTTTGCATTTCCTAAGCTTGAAAATGTCTTCCTGAATTATCTTTTTGGCCCCTTCAAGAAACACAGAGGGGTGTGGGGTGATCTGCTGACTGTAGAAGGGGGGAGCCCTCAGGGAGCCAGGACACTGGGAAGTGACCTGTCCTTCCACCTGGGCTTCTCATGGAGAACCACTGGCCCCATGAGAATCTTTCTGTTTGCATTTTTTAAAAAAGGGAACGGGAGATGCAACCCTTTCTGTGCCAATTGTTCTAAAAGAGGATCCAGGAATTACTGGAGCAGTGTTCAAGCTCCTTCCCGCTTTCTGGTTAATCAGCAAATGTACTAAAAATGTGGCATATGGTCTGTGAGGGGTGGGGAGATTTCTCTTACACCAAAATGAAAACACTTCTTCATATGAAACCTAAAAGCTGATCACACTGTGGTCATGTGGCTGTGTCAGGATCCTGTCAAAATATATTGCAGCAGAGATGGAGATTTGTGACATCTTGCTGAATTCTGCCAGATGTCTGGTGGGATCTCAGAGGGGGTTGTTAGAGCCTGAAATTTGCTTACGAGTCTCTGCAAGTGTGTGGCTTGTGACTGCCACGGTTGCAGCTGTAACCCATCTCCCACCAGGAATGCCAAGGGATTCCTGGGCTGGGGCAAGCTGGCCACAGAGGAGTTAACTTAGATTTCCCTTTGATTGCTCACTGAATGCAGTAGTTTAATTGCTTTCCTTTGGAAAGAACAATTAACAGCACCAGGGGTATCCTTTCATCCTGCCATATGGATTATCACACCAAAGGGCATCCATGAGGACATAAAGGTCCTCGGATTTCTTTCTGCAAAGAGCTGATCTTTGTGCTCATATTTGATTGTTTTTTTTTTTTGTAGGGTTTCTTCTGTACTTTTAAATGGCATGTAGTTGCACACAGTGCAAACAGGAATGCACACAATGCTCACTTTGAACATATCAATTGCTGCCCATTTGGAGAGATCAATACTTTTTCTAAAAGAACCTTGTGAGGTTAGATTGCTTCCAATATTTCCCCTAATATCCCCCACTCAAAAAGTCCATCAGGAGCTAGGAGTATACACAACTCACTATAATTCAACTGCTTCCTTAGAAGAAGAAAGTTTTCCCAAGTCTTCACCTTGTATCTTCCTGTTCAGCTGAGCCAGGACTTCAGCACACAAATGGGAAAGAAAATCACAGCAGCCTTTAGCTGGTCTTTCCCCATGTTTATTGGATTGACATTAGAGATGCTGATGAGCACTGGCAGGTAAAAACCAGAGACCATGGAAACCACCTCTGTGGCAAGGAGAAAGCCAAGGGGCTGCTCAAACCCCCTTTGAGAGAGACCCTGTGAGCAGGACGGTGCTGGTGACCCACAGCATTGCAAAATGGGGGCAAAAAGGGGACCCCAGGACTGCTGACCCTCCTCCCATCTCCTCCTGGACCCCATGGCACAGACCAACCTCCCTGTGCCACCCTTGTCTGTGTGAGCAGCCTGGAGATGGGATGGAAGCGGCAAGGATGAAGATGAAATATGGATAAATTGGGCTGGAAGGGACTTCCTCTCTCCCAAAATAAAAGAAAATAAACAAATCAAAAAGCCCTTTCCAAACCTAAGTTAGCAGTTGATTTATTCAGAACTCTCCATGTAAATCTCAGCTGTTGTCCAACCAGTAATTGTGGTCTGTCTGGAGCTGGCCCTTGGCTGTGGATGGTGCCTTCAGAAGATTTAATCCTGTCCCTCTGCCCTGCCTGTGGGGTTGTGCTCCATGCTGTGGCTTCCCAATCACAGCCCCTACCCAGCTCCACAGAGGAGAGGCAGTGAGAGGCCATCATGTTTTAATAGCAATAATATTCAGCCCTTAGGCAAGTGTGGGAGGGCTTGCTTGGGCTGTTAAGTGTCCCCTGCCTGTGATGAGTGCCAGCAAGCACGGGGCTCTGGGCTTCCCTCCTGGACCACAACTGCTCCTGCACTCCTCCCATGGCACTCGCTGGCCTTGACCTCTTCCCCTTCCCTGCTCTGTCTCCAGACTGGAGGGGACATGAGCTGAAATCCCCCACCAGTGGGACTGGGATCTCAGCTTCCACAGAACCTCCCCACACCCAGAGCTGAGCTGAGTCGCTCTGGACAATGTGAACAACCTGTGGCAGGTGTAGACTCATTGTAAATTCACCCCTTAGCAGAGAGCAGGGTGGCAGTGAGCATGGGACCCCAAGGGCTGCTGGTGAGGTGCATCTGCTCTGGGACTGCCCCAAGGAGCTGGGAAATGCCCTGCTCAGGCTGTGGCCACTGCCATGGGGTCTGGGCTGCAGGTGATACCTCACGTTTTAGCGTTCATATTTTTCAGATTCTGTACTGCTTTAGTGTGTAGTTCTGAGCTTCATATTATGGGATGGTGAGCTCTCTTAACAGAGCAGGGAGACAAAACAATTCCTTCTCTAGCTGGGGACCAAGGACAAATGCTCCAAATCTCAGGCCCAAGAGCACAAACAACGTTGGACTGAAGAGAGAAAAACAAGAAGGATGGGCTAAAGCTGTAACTGGACAATTAACTCCAATATGCAAATAGACCAGAACTTATAAAAGTGTGAGACCTGTGACCAGTTGTCCATTTTGTGATCATTTTGTGTCCATTTTCAGGTTCATCAGGGGTGTAGCCCTGGCTGGGCCCTTGTGCTGCCCAAAGTGTATCCATTGAGGCCTCCTAATAAATCCCTACTTTATTCTTGAGCTCTGCCTAGTCTCTGTTCTAGGTCAGCCTTCTCAAGGCATCAGAGGTGCTACTGAAATCACACCATGAGACAAGCACTTGGCTACAGGATCCACCATACTCCAGCTGAGGATCACCAAACCACAGCAGCCTGATTACCTGTGGGCTCAGGCATGGGCAGATTTGATGTCCCTGCCATGGTGAGGCTGCTTGGGGGTGTGTGGGGTTGCTGGTACCAGTTATCCCTCCTGTGGGTGAAGGTGGGGGAGACAACCCATGGCTCCCACTGGTGATGGTGGTTTTCTGGGAATGCTGTGGCTTTGCAGAGCGATGCAGTGGGTGGATTTAGGGCTGTGCTGCTGGGAAAAGGGATGTGTCACCTTCCCTACTGCCACAGCTGCAGGCCCAAGCCAGCACCCTCCTGGTGTTAGTGCAGAGAGCTGGATCAACCCTAGAAGGAGCTGAAACACTTCTGCATTCATATTTTGGTTTATTTTTGTCTTTTTTTGTTTGCTTTGGATGTTTGTCCCGAGCCCCTCTGCAGCCAGTACTCCTGGAGGTTGTGTAAAGGCATCACCCTTTTCCACCCCTGGTCCAAGAGGGTTGTGAGGCCACACACCCACCTGGGACTGGGTGCATTCCTGCATCTACAGACTTTCTGATGGGGCCAGCTCCTTGCAAAGGAGATCTGGTCCATAATGCCTTAAAGCACTGCAGCACTGCTCCAGGGCTTGGCTGCCAGGGCAGGGGATCTCTTTCTTTGTTTTTTTGTGTGCTTTTGTTAAACTGAACAGGCAAGGAGCTGAGTGAGGGCTCAGCTGAGTGTGCAGGGA
Source organism: Urocynchramus pylzowi (assembly GCA_013397555.1). Taxonomy (NCBI): domain Eukaryota; kingdom Metazoa; phylum Chordata; class Aves; order Passeriformes; family Fringillidae; genus Urocynchramus; species Urocynchramus pylzowi. Next base: position 823,508 of record VZRH01008080.1, read on the forward strand.
TGTTGGGCAGGGAGGAGGGCAGAGGGGTGGGAGGGAATAACCCCCAGAAAATGGTGCTGTTCCTCCAAACCCTATGGATCACTTTGCAGTGACCCTTATAGACGAGGAGCATTTTCTTTAACAAATATGGATCTAATGGATTAGGTCTGATCTAATTATGCATTCTGCATTAAGCTGATGCTCCCACTGTCTGTGGCTGCTAGCATAATTAAACTTAATGTACTTTTAATGATGTCTTCTTAACTCATGCATTCATATATGATTAGAATCAAACAGGACGAGCTGTCACGAGTCCAGGAGAGCTCTTGCTGCAGCTCCTGATGGGACTCATGTTGAAATATTAATAATGCAGATTTCAAGGTTAACAACATTGGTTTTGAAGTGGGGAAAGCTCGTCACGCAGTTTGAGCTAATCTGAGGCAATAAAACGGCTCCCCTTTCAAGTTTAGCCTCTTCCTGTCTTTCACATGTGCTCCTGGGAGCAGAGGAATTTAAGTTTTACTTGGTAAAGATGTTAAGTAAGTGAACTGCTCTGTGGGCAGTAGCTTTCAGAGAAGCTGGGACAGCAACTGTGTGGGCACCTTTTGGGGGCTTGCTGGGTGCTCTGTCCTGGGCTCACTCCTCTTCTCTTTTCCTGCTGCTTTTCTGGAAATGGGGAGCAGTTTGTTTTAGCGTCTGGCAGTAAGAAGGCAAACTGATTTTGTGTCTGATCCTATGTCTGATGTCACAAACTGATTATGTGTCTGATCCAGTGAGACCCCCCCAGCCTCTGCTGGCCTTGCCCATAGCTCCCTTGGCACAGGGAATGTGCTGCCTTTGGCTGGGCCCCCCTCTTGAGATGGGGCCTGAGGAAGCCATGGCATTGCTGCCCTGGTCTCAGCATCCTACATGAAGCAGGCAACAACACTGCAGTGAAATGTTGGGCTTTCCCCTCTTTTTCCTGTTCTTATGTAAACTTTTTTTTCAATGGGCCAATGCCCTGGAAGACAGGTTGTCTTTTGAGCTCCTGAGAGTGAGCTGTGAAATCGTCTGAAATCCTCCCGATGGGAAAGCACTGATTTATTACACTGTAACACTGATGCGAACAACACCGTGTACCTTTCATCTGAAAAGTCAGGACTCATAGAACACAACATGCCATTAATTTTGATGCCAGCTCGAACAGGGAAGGAATTACTGCTGGAGGGATCCAGAGAGCATGTTAAACCAGCCCTGCAGAGTAATGAACACACTTTGTGACTGTTACTTGATACCCCATTGATCCTTAGGAATAGCAAGGTACCTTGACAGCTAATTTGGGCTATGAAAGGCATCTCAATATCTGTGTATGCATGTTAGTGCATGTGAAAGGGGTGTGATTTCCCTTCTGGGGGTGAGGGTGCAGTTTCACTGCTCTAGAGACAGCTCTCCCTTTGCACAGGTTCAGCTGGTGAGGTCACTCCATGGAGGTGGTTCCCAGCACTCTGCCCCTCTCCATCCCCAAGCCAGATTTTCTCCTGGCAGCCAGACAGAAATGTCTCCCTGAGAGAAGTGTACTCCAGAAAAAGGGAGATTAGTCCCAGTGCTCTGGAACAGCCAGTTAACCCAGCACTGTGCAGGGTTGTGGCTCCACAGAAGGGCTCCTTGCTGCCCAAGGACAGTGTGGGAGGTTATGGGATCATTTCTGCCCAGGAAATCCAGGGCTGGATTCACACCTCTGTCCCATCCCAAAGTTAATTTGCTTTCTAAAGCTGTATGGTGATAGAGACTTATCTGCTTCTATGAGAACACAATGTACAAACCCAGAGCCCCTTCCAGGTCCTGGAGAAGAGAACCTGGCAGTGTTGAAGGTAGCATTGATGTACAAATGGAGGAGAGATAGGGATGGACAGAAGGGAAATGGAAAGTGATGCTGAGTGTAGAATCCCAGGGTGGAAATAGTCAGGATTTTGATGGAGTGATCAGCCTCAAGCTACCCCTCTGCTCCTTGGAGAACCTGTTCTAGGTTCTTGCACACTAAACTCATCCCTCTTGTAGACTCAAAACATCAGGACCAAGTGTCTGGAAAAAACCAGAGCAGCTCTGTAAGAAGGAAGGTGGGAAGGGTGTCATCTTTGTAATGAAGATGGAGCAACATGGAGTTGGGGCTTGCATGTGGATTTTGCCCCAAAAACCCTGCCCTCCTGCAGGCTGCTGGGCAGCTGTGCATGGCACTGTGATATCCTGATGTTTCTGTTATTTAATTAATTAACTATATCAGAGATATATACTGATATCAGCATATCAGAGATGAGAGCATGAGGATTTCAGTCAGCAGTGGGGCACCAAGACACAAAACCAGCACTGGTGGATGACAAACTGATTTATGCTCACAGGTAACATGAAGGTAACTGGGGTATCTGTGTTTAGGAGGGGCCAGCAGCACAAAAGCCATCAGAGCACTGGCCACACAGGTCCCCAAAAGTTATTTAGGGTTAAGCTGGTACCTTTGCTGGTAGGAACCCATGTGTTCCCATCCTCAAGGTGGTGCCTAAGCTCTGACTTGTGGCTTAGAAATGTGCACAGAAATGTTCCCCTGGGACCCAGAGACACATGTGAGACCTGGGTGACTAACCAAGTCATTGGAAACTGAGCAGGAGCCTGTGTTCACAGTGAAAAACTCCCCATGTCTCCCAAAACTTTTGATGGACACACAGGACTAAGTTGCTGGAGCTGAACAGGCCAGTGGTACCCACTGGTTTACAGAACAATTTGAGGCACCACCTGAACCTTCCCTGAACTTAGATGATTTAAGCTTTTCTTGCACTTGGTGGCAGGTAGGACAAACAAGCCCAGCCAAATATTTTTGGAGCATCCCAGCTCTGGTTCCTGACCCCATAGTAAAGGAATGGATTGAGCAATGTATCTGTTATTCTCCTGCTGCACTTCAAGGTTCAGTGAGGCTTTTTTTTGCTTTAACAGCTGCTGAAGAAGGATTCTTGCTGGAGACTTTATTACAAGGAATATTTGAGTTTGCCACTAGGAGGAAATTTTGTCCTGTTCATGCTAAGATATAAAGGAACGTTTCTTGTGCATTTTTGCAATCTCACTGGGAACCAAGAGTGAACCACTAAGCAAGAAGGGCATTTTGAGACAGAATCCAAGCCCACAACACAGCACTGGATTCCTAGGGAATTGTGGAAGACCAAACTGGGCTGATCCAGGATAGCCTGCCCTTGGGAAACCTCCCCTTCAGGCCCCAGTGCTTGGGAGTCTCCTGCTCTTTGAAGCCTCAGGGTTCACTGGCCCTTTCAAAAGGTATTAATTCTGTCCCTTGCTGATTCTGTATTTAAAACTTACCAGTGGGTAAAACACCACTTGTGGATGCTGGAGATCTTGGTTCTCTAACCTTGGCCCCGTGGGATGCCTGGTCCAAAGGCATTTGTGCATCTCAGCTTTCCCAGATGACAACTGGGAGTGAGGATATGGGAAGGGGAGTCCTTGCACACCTGTGACTCCAAGTGCTCCACAAGAGCATGACATTCATGAGTGCAGTTTACCTCAGTAGCTGTCAGTACTTGCATAAATGTCCAATACCCTTTAAATCCTTCTCTTTCCCCCCCTCAAAAGGATTTTGGATGAGGAAGTTAGCAGGTCAGTTGTGTGAAAATTGAGTGAGAAGCATCTTAAATGTCCAAGCCTCTGAAACAGGATGGGAGCTCCTAGGAAAGCTGATCCTGGCAGGGATTTTTGGACCAGTGCTGGTTCTGAGTTTTCTCTGAGCTGGCCATATCTTCTCTCTCTGTATAAACAAGCTAAAATCCTCTAATAGCCCTCCTCAAAAAACAACCCCACAAGACTCCAAACAAAACAAAATCATTAATTTTGAACCCAATGAATATTTAGTTTCCTGACTCTTGGGTAAATATTAGATAGATTCCCAATTTCAACCTGAAGCAGTTTATTCGGCTGCTGTTCACAAGTCAGACACAGCAAAAATCAAAGAAATTTCTTTTGATTCAGGTTGGGTAATATTGCCTGAGGGGTAACATCATTTTCATTTCCACACATCCAGCACTGGCACAAAACGGCATGGACAGGTATGAGAAATGGATCATGGATCCTTGATTCTAAAATTCCAGCTGATAGTTTCCTTTTTTTGTGTAAATAATAATTACCAATAAAAATGTTACTTCAAAAAAAGAGAATGTGAAAAAAAAACCACCATTGCATTTGATAAAGCAAAATCCTTTGCAGTGCTGCTGCCAAAAAAAAAAAAAAAATAAAATAAAGAAAAACCAAAAGAGAGTTAAAACAAATATAGCTGTTAAATAAAAGATCCAGATACCAAAGAGCAAAATTTAATGAAAGCCAAAACTGTTAAATATGGAATCCTGTTGAGAAAAAATGTCAATGTCTTTAAGAGTTTTACCATTACTCTATTTTTAAGAAAAGTGTAGTAAAAATACATATTACAAGTTTACATTTTCCACGCTTTTGTCCTATTCACCTTTTTTTTTTTTTTTTCTGTTTTGTAACCCCTCCACTGATCAAAGCCTTTCACAGCTGCATCTCACATCTTCATGTCACAGGTGGCCAGTTCTAGCAGTGCTGCTGCTCAGGAGACTGCTGTGACCTTCTGCCATGGGGTCCTGTTTCTGGAGGAGAATGGGGCACTGGTGGGTACCAGTAGCCTGCTCCCACCACACTGGCCCAGAACACGACAAGAGCTGGGTCAGGAGACTCATCTGAGGGCTCTGGACATGGAAAAAAGAGCTTGTGCTGATAAGGATGCCTCCGCTTGTGCTAGTTTTACACAGAACTGAAGTTAAAATTAAGAAAAGCAGGTTAAAAATAATGATAAGCAACAGAAAGTGCCCTGAAGGGGTGTTTGAAGTGGCTGTTAACAGAGTTCATGTTCAGCGATGAGAGATGAAGATCATCATAATGTTCCCAGTTTTGGACGGAGGAAAACATTGGCACAAGACATGCTGTGCCCAGGCTTAGGACCTTGACTCTGACTTGCTGGTCTCCAAATTCTTGCATGACAAGTGGATAAGTGGAGCAGATGCTTCAGACCAGGCTGATGTTAAAAGTTGTAAATGTATTGCTCTGCACAGTCATACACTAATGGAAACTGGTATTTACCCAGTTTCCGGCCTTAATTCCAGATTCTCCTCATAGACCCATGCCAGTCATTTGCCTGCATCATTTTCTCTTCACCTTTCCTTCTTTTGTGGCTCCTCTCTTACTATGTTGCAAAAAACAGAAAAGAATAAAGAAAATGAGAAGCAGCTCAGAATGCTCCAGTAGCAGCTCAGTCCCTGGACAGGTATTTGCTGGACTCTGTGAGAACCTTTGAACTTTATTTGCCACAAGTGAGATGGGACCAGGCCAAGTGGGCTCACTGTGGCCCCTACCCCACAGATCTCCCTCACCAGGTGTTCCACTGGGAATCCTTCACTTGAGAATGTCACACCCCTGAGGTTTCTCAGGCCCACCAAGGTGAGAAGCATTGGTCTGTCCATGCCAGAGATTCACAGAATGAACCTTTTGTGTGGTTCTGGAAAACCGTTCTTGCCCCCTTGATCTCCAGGCCTGTAGCTGGACCCCCAGCTGCCTGTCTGGCACTGTGAGTTTCTGCAACACCAAGTTTGGGGCCAGCAGCCTGCTTTCCTGGCTTGTGGATGCTTCCCCTTCTCAAAGGATACAAGTGGGAATCTGCTACGGTTGGCTTTGTACCCAGACAGGCCCCAGCTTGGTGGGGAGATTGAGTGTGACCAGTGTGACTGATGCTGCTGAATGTCACGTTTGCTTGAATTAAGCTCTTGTATGATCTCCTCCTTGATTTGCTTCAGCAGTTCCATCCAGGAATCCATTCTGGCCAGCTACCTACAAAATGTCCCTCTGAGTTAGAAGAGAATGGCCATAAAGGGATTTCAGAGCAGAAGGGCAGGGTGTCCCCGTTGCAGCCCCAGGACTTGTAGCACGTTGCGCTGGTTAATTGGCAGCTGTCTAGAACTGGATGTCTGGAGACGGCCTGTTCCTGGCCCGAGGTGGTTCCCTTATGTGACCACCAGAAAGGGAGCACACACAGAAGCTAAGCAATGAAGAAATGGTTCACAATTGCTTATTAGCCCCCAATAACCTGGGCAGGAGAGTCACACGTGAGGGGAATAAATACCACATTTACCTTCCCTCTTCAGCAGCCGACCGCGATCTTAGACCAACCCTCTGCTCCAGTCTGCCACTCTCCACTCCAGGCACGTGATTCTCCTCTTGAATCACCACTCATCATCTCTGGAAGAATTACTGCTTTGTCCTCACGCTACCTGGGGTTTCCAAACTCACCCATGACTTCTCCCCCTGTAGAACAGCCTCGTGTTTGTGTTCAGGTTTCTTCCTGCACCGAGTCCTTCCTGCTGCAGGGGGAGCCGGGGGCAGCTCTGTCTGCCTCGCTGCAATAACTCCACAGCCCGAGTTCACCACAGAACAACAAAGGCAGAACCACGATGGACAAAAGAGGTCAATGCTGATGCCCTGCACTGAGTTCAACTTGACACATATTGGTCTTTCTTTTTTTGCCTTTTGTAGCTCAGACATTGTGGTTTGCATCCCAAATTAAACCAGATTGAAGGACTGAGCAGGGAAGGGGTAAAGGGCTGATGTTACCCTGACACCACAGGAATTAGTAAGAAAAAATATATATATTGCACACACTAAGACTTATTAACAACCAAGTTAAAACAAAATGGCATAGTCCTCATTAGTGTTCCAGTGGTTCTTTTATCAGGGATGGTTCACGAGTCTGTAAAATCCCATTACACTCTCCTTATTGCAGTACAGACCTGTTTCTGTTCTCCTGCCAGTGGATCTGTTTGCAAATAAAAAGGGAAATTTATTTGATTTCCTTGAGAAGATCCATCCAATTGTCCCTTCTGTCATCATCGCTTGTCTTGTTGGTGTTGGGTATGTTTTTTGGCTCTGGAGAGGTGGAGTTGGGCTGCCCCTGCTCTCACCCAGGAAATGGGTCAAAAGGCCAATTATAATCCCGTAGCTCCCAGGGACATGCCAGTGCTGTGGCTCATGCATGGGATTGTCTGCATGGATTTGGGGAAATCGTGGCTGACCACACGTCCATTTTCTCCACTGCCTCCTGCTGCAGCCGGCCTGGGAAGGGTTGATGTCCGTATGGCTTCGTTGATTGATTGCTGTGGGATTAAACAAAAACCCTTTTTAGGAAAGACGGGGGGGTCTCCCCCTGTCCTTTGCAATGTTGGAGAATTTATAGTATTAACCAGTGCTGTCTTTCTGTTACTGCTCTCCCTTTCCTTGTCTACATTCAGACTCTCACTTTCTGCATGTCCCCACTGCATCTGCTCTGTTCATTCACACCTCTTGTACATGCAAAATTAAATGTTTCAGCAGTATTTTGGGGTATAAGGCATCAGTGCCATATGCCAAAAACCTCTTCAAACTCTACAACATAAGAACAGTCATCCTGGATCTGAGCAGAGGTATTTTACACACTTCCCCCATAGAGATGCTATTGCTACTCCAGGACTGTTATGCACGGTGGACTCTGATTCACTGCAAACATATGTTTAACTTTCCTCATGTGAGAACTTGAGCATGTGCCTGTGTTTTTGTCTACAGTGATGACTGAGGTAACTAGGAAATGCAAGCCTAATTCAGGAAACAAAATTTCATCTTCCTGTTCCAGATACATCCAAAACATTCGCTTTCAGAGATCTAAGGAAACCACCTGCTTAGAACAATTCAACTAAAAGATAAAGCCAATTTGGTTTCTTTGCATTCAAGCTATCTCCATGGGCACCATCATCCTTTCTGGACTGTGATATTCAGGTGAAGAATTATCCCTAACAGATAAATCTGGAATAGCTACTGAGCTATGCATTCTGACACTTTTCTTGCAGTGCATTTGTGCCATACCTAGCTTTACAGTGGGCACAAATTATAATCTAATCTTTGTAGTTCCATGGACACTATTTGTTCATATTATTTTACCCCTGTGCTCAAGGTAGCTCTCATTGCTGGTGGAATTTCATGAACCTCAATGGGAAAAGAGCTGTAGCACATTTTCAGTGCATTAAAAATGTTATTATTGCTGACAAAACATTGAACGTGCTGTGAAATGGCAACATAAAACTCAAAGAAGCAGTTGCTTATTTTCCTTTTGATTCTGGGTGAGTTTCAGTGAAATAAAAACATATTAGGATTCTTTAAAACTCACTGCATGCTTCACATTTCCATAACAAATTTCATCCTCATGGGAGAGGTCAAGATGAGGAACACAAGGGATGTGCCACACATCCCTCTGCCTCCCTGAATGCCATAGTATCTGTATAAGGGATTGCCAAGATATACGTGCTCCACAGGTGCTGCATTTAATGTCTATCTCCAAAGCTCTCAAATCTAATCCACTCTTGACACAACACTCAAAAATTCAGAATTAGGGCTGAAAGAGATCTCCTGGGCTGTAGGAAATAGGCTTCTGCAAGACCATGACAGGGTGGACTTTAAAAAACCATTACGGGAGACATTGGAGGCCAATTTCTCTCAAAGAAGATCCATAATTCTGGGATTTGGAGGCCCACATCATTCATTCCAGGGCAACAATGCTCTGAGCATGTATTGGTGTTGTCAGCCTGGAAATGGTGCCAGCAGGGTGCCAGCAAAGGGAACAACAGGATGTGAATCATTACTGTGCTCTCCCAGTTTTATCTTGCTGTTAAGAGCCTGGGTTTGGGGATTTTTCCATATTGCAGCACCGGCTGTATCACACCAGCCCCAGCACACTTCATCCATGCTGCACACACATTGCCATAGCCTGCCTTCATTAATTTTAAGGAATTTCAACGAGTTTCTGCTGCTGCTTGTGCTGTGGTTTTGCTCTGTGTCTGGATTTTGAATTAGCATTCTGCCACATGTCTGATCTTGCATCAGCTCCCCATGACAGCCCACTTGACCCTCTTTCAGCTTCCTCAGATGGTCCTATTCCTTTCTAGCAAGTTGAGTGACACAGTCACTTCATCATCCCTATGGCTTGGCTTTCCACCCATGGTCTGGGCTGCATCCGTCTCAGAAGGCAGCTTTGGAGCCGGGGAAGGATCAGAGAGAAGGTGGGAAAGGCCGTGGAATGGGTTGCCACCTTCATCCGCTTTGATTCACTTCTGGACTTGTAACAAAACTCGATTAAGGCAACCAGCATGGCGAGTCCGAGCCCACCGATGAGGATATAGAAAACCCCCGCCACATTGCTGAGACTCAGCGCGCTCGTCTTGTCCTGGAAGAAAAAGGAGAAGGGAGGGAAAGGAGGGCACAAGGGAAAGGAGAACAACATAATTAATATGGGATTGCTCTGGGAAGGATGCTGCACAATATAGCAGTACTGGCATTACATCATCTTCCTCTTTAAATGAACAAGTGACATTTCTAAGAGCATTTTTAAATTTTTAATTCAGTGTCTAGTAAAGCTAACGTTTCCCTCACACAAACAAATAAACATTTCCTCAGCAATGCGACTCTTGGTAAAGGTTTGGGATCTCTGTTTTTCAATCAGCTAACTTAAATGCTTGTTTTATCCAAAATGTCTAGTTTGAATTATTGATTAAAGGAGAAAAAAAAAATTGAAGTTTTCCTCCTCTGTGACATTTGCTTGTCCCTGATGTCTTGCCTGAAATAACCTGTTCTCTTGGAAATGCTCATTCCTTCATTCCTAGATTGTTTCCCCCGCAAATTCTGTTGCTGAGCAACACATTGAAGTGGATGGGCTTTTTTTCCCTTTTTTTTCCTTTTCCTTTTCGATTCTGGGGTGGAGGTGACACCTGAGCTGTCCTCAGAAACTCATTTGATTTCTATGTAATAAGGCAGTTATTTCACATGCAATCAAGACCTGCTGATGCACGTCTAAGCTAATTATTTGGTTGGCAATAAATAGGGCTATTAATGAGCCGCAACTTTTAGTCAGCAGCTACATTCTGATTTTACAATTGCCTAATGAATTGTCAAGGCTCTCTGGGGAGGAGACAAGGATCAGGAAGACTCATTTCACTGCGAGGGAAACCAAGTTCCCACATCTAGCCCTGATGTCACCCCCTGCAGCTGTCAAAACCTTCTCCTCCACGATGACCAGGTTGAGTTGGGGTGTGAGGATAATCTGAGCAGCAACAGGATCCCAAACTTGGCTCAGCTCCATGTGCAAGGCTCCTGTTTCTAGGACAGGCTTTCTCTACAGTGAACCAGACAGAGTCCTCTGCTCCATGCTTGCTGCTGCTCTGCAATTTTGACTCTATACCTATTTGACAGTACAGATCCCCCAGGGCCAGCCCAACAGCTCAGTGCAAATCTGCTGGGGCCACCAGAGTCTGAGCAGCCCTGACAGCCCTGCTCTGTGGATGTGGGAGGAAAATTGCACGTGGCTCATTTGAGATGTAGCCACACAGCTAAAGGAGACCACCAGCACCTGTGGAAGTGTCTGCAGCTGGTAATGGAGCTTCTGCACAGTTCTTGGTGCTCCTCTCTGCTACTCCATGGACACATGGACTGGTGGATGGCACAGCCTGTTCCTTGCCCTTGTAGGACAGCTGATTCTTGGCAGGTTTTACAAGAAGCAACCCACAGTTTTTGGGAAGGGAAGGGATTCAGGAAACAGAAAAGGATATTGAAGTGACGTCAAAAGGGTCCAAACTGGAACTTCAACGTGATCATGGAAGCTTTAAGTACAGGGCAGTCTGCCTGATACAGTACAGCCTGGTACAGTCTTTTAGGCAAGTATGTTTTGCAAAGCATTCTGTCTTTTTCTGTATTAGGGTTTGAAGGCAAAAAAGTCAGCCCTCAAGGCATGAAAACATCTCAATTTTCACAATTAAAAAAACTTCCTGCAACAGAAGAGAATATAATTTTTTTTTTTTTTTTAATTAGAAGAAAAGTGGGTTCCAGTCAAGAATGCTAAAAAGATATTTTTTTCTTCTATTTCTCCTTCATCTGACCCACTGCCTATGTAAGCTGCCAAGCTTCTTCCCAGCTGGAGCTCCCACTGTGGACTCTGGTACCATGGGGAGCAACTTTCCATCCTGAACCCTCAGCTGAAAGATGCAAAGGTTGTTATGGGGCCATCACTGCTGAGTTTCATTTGCTGGAAAAAACTGCACAAGTGACCTCATTTTCTGTGCTTTGCTGATTGATCACTTTGACAAGGGACTTGTCGTGGTCACCGTGTGCTGGTGGAAAGATTGGGTTTCTCCCTTGCATAACCTTCATGCACTTGGTCAGGTTGTAATCTTGATGCTTCCTGTGTGCTCTCTGTAATGAGAGATTTCTGCAAATATCCTCGTAATTTCTGCAGTTTCAATATTTGAAAGATTATTTCTCTGGTCTTTTTCTAATCTGCCTTCATGCAGGTTTTCCCCCAGGCTTGACTGTATATTTGTTCAGTCATCTCTTCTCTGCAGACAGTTGGGTGTACTTTTAACCACCAATTGGGAAATGCTGGGAGTTTTTTTAGTGGAGATGTAGAAAAGCAGAGCAATTACTCAGAGGAAACTGTGTTACAACATATCAGGTACTTTGCCCTTTAAAATTCAGTCTGAAGGAGCTGCCCCAGCTTCAGGGTGGGTAAAGACACTAAAAGGGGGCTGCCTTTCTCAGCATCCTAATCTTTCAGCCTGGCTTCTTAATGAAGTGTGGCTGATTGGCACATCTCTCTGCTCAGAGGGAAGAATGGGGACAGGGATGCAGGTGGAGCAGCCTGTTTATCTGTGTACTACTAATAATTGTCAGCCTATAGTTTCACCTTGGTTTAACAGTAGGGTGGAAACCCCCACACGATCAGGAATTTCCAAGCTTTGTGCAAAAGGATGACACTCTAGACAAGAGAAAACCCATTGATGCTCTCCTTCAAATAAATGGATCAGTGCAATCCATACAATAGTCTTTGACTTGCAGCCATAGATCCTTAGGAAATCTGCCTTCTTTGGCTCTGTTGGGCATCGGAATACACAAATTTCAGGGTTTATTTGCCATGATATTTATTTCCACCCCCAGTTTGGGGTTCATGGTCCAATGAGGCACCTCCTCAGCTGGCTGCAGTGGCAGAGCAGTCTGGCAACCAGGAAAGGCTGCTGGCTCTTAATTCCCACTTTCCTCCTCATTCCAGCAGCAAAACAACCAGTAAGAGAGAGGAGATGACCCAAAGCAGTTTCTTGCACTACCACTACAATTCATTTTGGAGCTGTTACGGTTTTTTTAAATTTACTTTGCAGTAGCATTATTATTGTTATTGTTAGTACTCTTATTACTGCTGTTCCTATTATTACTGTGACAACCTGGGTGAGCTCAACATTGTCTTATCCAGAAGGCAAAGAAAAGCATTGAGAGACACAGTGGTGGGCAAAGATGCAGGGAGGGAAAAAGCAGCCTGAGTTTCACTTCTGCTTCCTTAGTAAGTTTTCTCCCAAGGAGCCAAAGGCAGATTCCTGGGGCACTGAGGAATGCTGAACTGCAGGAGCACGGCTGATGGCACAGCCTGCTATTATGAACAGGCTGAAAAGTGAAACTGCTCCTGTGGTGATGCTTGACTTCTTGAAAATCCTCCTTTTAATATCCTTTTTCTTCCTCCCCTCTCCCAGCAGGACGTGCAGAGGTGCTCTTTGGGCACGAGTGACATCTCCTTGCTCCCATCAGCTGCAGGACCTGACCCACATGAAGGGTCAAAAGCCCCAAGTGCCCCACTGAGGCTCTGCCTGCTGTTTCCATGCATGATCCTGTCCCAGTAATGCTCATAATAACAAAAAGTCCCAAATTATTCTATGTGCTTGAGAGGACACTCCCCTCCTCTCTGCTCAGGCTCTGTGACTCCAGATGCTCTCCTGCAGAGCTGCCCATCACTGAGCCAGCTTGTTAGTGGGAGTGTAAATGTCACTGCTCGTCTCCCGCAGCAGCAGGGCCCTGACGTGGGGGGAAGATTGGCAGGTGAAAAGAGAAAGAAAAACCCATCTTCCCAAAAGAAAAAACCCATCTTCCCAGCCTTGTTGCTGCAGCAACCAGGCACCTTCCCGTCTGTTACTCTCAAACATGGCACCATGTCCATCATCCCCTTTGTCATTATTTAGTCCTCGTTGGCTGACAGGCATCGGGCCAAATTTGCTGAGTTTCCCAGCAGGGCTGGTCCCTTCTGTCACCCAGTGTGAGCAGAGCCCATTGGCAGCACAGGGTGGTGGCACCTTGAGATGTTGCAGTCTCCAGAAAGTGAACTGTCCTTAGAGCAGGTGGCAGCTTCAGAAACTGAGCTTTTACCCTCAGAGTTGGACAGACTTTAGTGGGGTAAGGCCTGAAGCTCAGCAATGAAGGACAGCACTGGCCATTGTCTCAGAATGCTACAGGGATGTGCAAGAGCACATGGATAGCTGGGGATGGGGCTGCTCAGCATAAGACACCTTTGATTTGAAAATCTGCCAATTTTCAAATCAAAGGTGTCTTATGCTGAGCAGCCCCAGCATAAGCTGCAAAGCTAGGGCAAGGCACTAGCAGAATTTGTTTTTGTTTTTTGTTTCTG
>VZRH01008080.1:837289-858035 GCA_013397555.1 Urocynchramus pylzowi
TTTTTTTTTTTTTTTTTTTAACAAAACTACATTTCTTTCACTGGAGAAGAGGGTTGGGAAATGTGTGTCTTTGATAAAGGTCTTTTAATTGCATGACACACCTGGGTGTCCCTGAAAGCAGCTTGCCATCCTGGTCTAGGAAAAAAACTTTGTTTCTCCCAATGCCTTGCAAAAGCCCCAGGAATCACATCCATCTGCCACAAAATTTAGAGTCTACCTTATCATTACATTTCAACAACACAAGGCATCCCTTGCAAGCCCATTTCATAGACTGCAAAAAGTCATTCTGTGCTTGTTTTTAAAATCAGGTCCTTCTAGGGAAGTGCCAATTACAGTGTCTCTATCTCTCATGCTGTGGCAAGTAGAGGAGACTCAGAAAAGCTCAGGAATTGGTGGATGGTTTTTAGCTATGTGCAGTGCTGGAGGTGGGTGTGTATGGAAAATCCTTGGGCCTGTGTGAAGGGGTGGCTGCTGCACGTTCACAGTGGGGACAAGGGCAGCAGGGACATTGCTGCCCAGTGCAGGATGTCCCACTGTCTGGCAATGCAGCTGGGGCCATGGATTGAATATCCAGCACCTTGTGAGATGCCATGACATATCAAAATATTCAGCAGAGCAGGAGCATTTGTCTCTGGAGTTTGAGTTCAGATTCACTAATGTATCTACTGTTTCTTCACAGGAATTTCTCTGGATAAAAAACTTGGTGGGCAATATATAGGTAAACAGATTAAAACCAGGATGCACAGAAATCAGTACAGGCATGGAACATCATCTGGGACCAATGAAAATAAGCCTGGGAAACAGAAGAAGTTTTGCTAGGCTCTGGCTAAAAACCTTGGGCACAGACCTTACATCCAGCTAGGCCCTCACCCCTCTTCATAAGCACTCATCATTCTGAAAATCCCCCCAACTGCAAACTAAGCTAAGCTCAAAGTAGACAGAAATGGGGAGATTTTATCATGCCTGTGTGAGGAAAAATATGAAATAGCCTCCAACCTCTCTAACTTAGCTCTGGACCTTGGCTGTTGAGGACAGGTGAGTGTTCCAGCCTGTACTGGAGGGATCTGTGCCCACCATGGGCAGGGTGGGGGAAGCTGGGCTGGTGATCAACCCTGCCTGCCCTGCCTCATCCCTGGACCATGGGCACCATGGAAAAAGGAGGGGGATGCTCATGCAGCAGCTGGGCAGCTCAGCTTGTTTACAGTAGGTGCAAAAGAGCCCAAGAGACAAAAACAGATAGAACTTGGGTGGGCAATAGGTGGGCATGTTTGCCTGGCTGCAGGTGTGAGAACAAGTGAGCAATGCAATTTCTTGGTCTTTCTTGGTAGGTGGGAGAGGGGTCAGGTGATGTTTATGTTGGCTTCTCTGGCATTTCATGTCACACTTCTGTTGCAGACACGGTGCAGATGCTGAGCAAGGACTAGAGATGAGATCCTTTTGTGTAACAGGCAGGGTTCTTCACTGTGATCTTCCACTCCCAGAAAAAGCTTACGTGGTTTAAGGCTTGCCTACTGATTTTACACATGGAGTTTCAAGCAGCTCTCATGACTTTAGGATCCAATCTCATTTATTCACATGTGATTCACATGTGTGTGATTGTGTTTTCCAAGCACATGTAAATAACATGTGATCAATATTGAGGTCATATGATCCACATAAACCCATGTGTCCCAAACCTTCTCTTTCTGTCCCTGTTGGTTACTCTATGGTGTGGAACAAAGCCCTACACCTACTTCTTCTTTGTATTTTTTCCCAACAGAATAGTGATAAAGCACAATAATTGTAGGGGTTTTGTTTTAAGCTAAACTGATTTCACATCCATTTCCTTATGGGCATTTTATTGGCTATGGAATTTCTCTGGCACTGAGGCATGCAGGCTCGTGGTGAAGGAATTATGGAAGCTGTGTCATGGCTTCAGTTTCCCAGCAGAAGTGATTACTTTTCATTCATATGGTGACTACTGCTCAGTTGGTTACCTTGCAAAATCTCACTCTACAAGTCAATCAGATTTTTGCCTGAGTGGGACCCATGCCATATTGTATAGCATGTCTTATAGAAGGGTTATTCTTGGTTATGTGGAATGCTGCAGAGAAGAGCAGAATTTGATTTCAAATAGTGTCTGTCAGCCCCAGAATGCTTTACAATGCAATAAAGCATTTGGTGAAGAGTCAGACAATTAGGCCAGGTGGAATCAAATACGAAAACCTACCAAAAAATTGTTTGTATAAATTTCCTCCTTCTCATGAAGTTTGAATATCTTTAATACCTCACAGCCCAACCCACTCCATCTGGCTCTGGAGGTGGGTTGAACATAGAAAGGAAAAAAACCATTACATTCTCTCTTCCAGTTTTCAGTTGGGGAACCCCATTGGGACTTGAGAGCAAAACTAATTCTGAGCAATTGTGAAGGGCTTGCTGCAGCTCTGGAGTAAAGGTGCCAGGGCTGAGCAGCAGCTTTTATTTCTGTTTACTGAGAAAAAGCTGTAATGAAAATATTCAAGGTTTCTACTGCACTTTCCCTAAAGTCCCATAAAATCATTTCCTTCTCAACTGAACATTGGCCCAAGCAAGACATAAATGATGCAGCTCTGATGTGATTTTGATGCAAAGACCAGCCCTCCACTCTAGTCTGGGAGCCACTGCAGAGCATGACAATCTGCAAGGACCTTAATGCACTAAACTTGGAACACTTTATCTCTGTGCACCATATGCCAATTGCTTTTTCCTCTCCTGTATATAATTTCCTCTCCTGTATATTTTATACATGCAAGGACGTGGCATTTGCACTGAATACCCTGGTGGCTACCATATAAATAAAGAGTAATAACCTCACGGCCGGGCTCTGCAGCACTGTAAATTTTTTTGGGGGGCAGCTACCGAACAACATGCTTTGCCCCAGCTTCCAAATCCTGGCACCACGAAGACCGGGGGTTCTTTGGTTACACACTAATTTTTGCAAGGGTAGGCAAGACCTCTGTGGCGTGACTGACCTTACTTCCGGAGTCCTTGGCTCCACATTCACCCTTATCGTACCACCATTTGTTTTTCAGCTTGTCTAAGACGCCTTGCTCACTGAGTTTCAAAACCGCTAGGTTTACGGGACCTCTTCAACCAGGGGGGAAATAACATAAATAACATTACCAATGTTATTTTATGTTATTCAGCACAGACAGTTCATTCACAGCATTCATTGAACAATGTTTAGACATCGACAAAGTGATACGATCGAATACTCCATCTGGCCGCCCCTCCCCGCCTCCACCAGCGCATCCCTCCCCCCAGCAGCAGCCACACGGCTCTTCCTCCAGCATAGCAAGATGAGTATTACTATATCACTTTGAGTAACCAGCAACCTCAACCACCTGCCACGGATACTCGCAATGCTCTGGCCAACGTGGGCACGGCAGGTCCATCCCACCTGCCAGGTGCTCCGTGGTTGGCAGTGCCCTGCGGAGTATTTTGCTCTTCTCCGGGTGTACGCGTCCAGCGCAGCCTTTGGGGAAGGCGGCCAGGAGGGCAGGAGGAGAGGAAGGGAGCTGCCTTCAAGACCCCTCTGCCCCAAAGACCATGCGGGGTTTCTTTTGGCCCACAGAAAGGTGGATTTTTTTCCTCATTTGTGCCCGTTTTGGTGAGCAATCTCAGCGTGCACCATGGTGGCAGAGCTGGAGGGTGTTTGTGCCGGGGGGTCTGCGGGGTGGAGCGCAGGGCGCGCTGGCGGAGCAGTTGCTGGTTACTATCCATGCTGTTCATACCCACTAGTGTGTTCTTACTGGGGCTGACCTTGGAATCACCTCCCCCGCTGCCGCACTCTCCTTTGTCGTACCACCATTTGTTTTTCAATTTGTCCAAAAGCCCCTGCTCGTTCAGTTTTAACACTGCCAGGTTTACTGGGTTTCTTTAAAATGAATAGATAACACTCGATGAGTAACACGCGGAGAACACTCGTCAAGCAAGTGACAACGAGGGATGGGTGAACCAGCGTCCCTGATCCAGCCTTGCCCCCACCTGTCGTGAGCTCCTGGGAGTCTACTGAGGGTTTGTCTCCATGAAGAGCATCAGAGAGCCACATCCCACAGTTGTGTGGCTTTGGGGAAGGAAGTACTACCCCCATCTTAAGCTTTCTCCAGCAGTAGTTAGATAGGTAGATCAATAGAAAGCTTGGCAAACATCTAAGCACCGGCATCCATCATTACTGGAAAATGTTACAAACCCCCTTAAAAATGGAAAATATTCTGTCCAAGAGCAAATTAAGGCATTGTTTATAGAGATCCAGCCTCGGTGCAGAAATCCTCTGGTTTAGGGGGGTTATTTTCACAATTTTGTTTTTAGTGGGGGAGGGCCGTCTGGCTCGCCTATTCCTCTTGAGTGATTCTCACATCACAAAAGACATATATAGAAACAACATGATAAGCAGTAATTTCTCATTAAATAACACACAAACAAAAAGAACATTTAATCAATCCAAGAACTTTAACATGTTCAAATTAACATATGGCTGGGATACACTTCAGACATGTATGAAACATAGGGGCAAATCCCCAACTAGTGGTAGTAAAAACTGCTTTTCCTGAAGCCCTGTGAAAAGGCTATGCTACCACAACAGAGAACCTGGCCATCTTATTTCATCTGATGCTGAGGTCTGCATTCCCTCCCTCAAGTGTTTTCCAGAGCTCCCAATGTCTCAGGGACTTAAGAATCTTTCATGTTCTGGGAAGGGAATTCCTTCGGTGTTGACAGTGGTGGTCAGCTATGAATGGCCCTGTATGCCCTGTGACATCATTGCCATGTTACCAACAGGTCACAGGATGGTTTCATCACCATTAAAAAGCACAAACCTGAGAACACCTGGAACTTTTGGATGCAATGTTTCACAGATGCATCTCCCCAGTCATACAAAACATTGCATGAGTCTCATGCTGGGCAGACTCTACCATTCAGAAAGAAGACCAGTGATCCAGATTCAGGACAGCCTACAAAGCCAAGCTGTGCTGCAGTCTGCCTTCAGACCTGTTCACATCTCACTGCTCCAGTGGGGAACATCTGAGGCAGCACTTTGACTCAGGATGTGCAGTGGTGAGTTTTACAGGCTCTGCACGTGGGCACAGTTCTTTTCTGGGTGCTGAGTATCAGGTGCAATGCTGGTGTTGACATTGCATGAAAAAGAAGTACAAAGCTAGGCACAGCAAGGCACAAACATGAGAGGGCTTTAAAAATTATGGAAGAGGTGGAGGGATGAACCGTACATCAACACACCTTGAATGTCAATAAAACAGGTCTTTAAAAAGGCCAAGGACTTTGCAGCTCCCATCTCAGAATTGGTGCTCTGTGCCACAGCAAGAACCCCTCACCAAGGGGGCTGTTCTCCTGTACTGCAGTTCTAAAGTGAGCCTGACTCTGAGCAAGAGGAATGTGCTGATCTCCAGGAGCCCGCCATGGCTCTACCTGTTGGGATTCCATCTGAAGCCTTCACAAGGACTGGGAGCCTCCTTCAGGCAGAATCTAGCCTTCAGAAAGCAAAATCCAGATGCAGTCAAGCTTGCTACCAGTCCAAGAGAAGGCAAAGGTGTAGATTTGAAGGTGGCTGAATATTTTCCCTTTTCAACTCTAACGGTATTTTGGTCAGACCCTGACTTTGGTTGCATTTAAAGCAAATGGGAACATGTGACTGTAGATCCAAAAAGAATCTGACACTAAGTAAGTCACAATTATTCTGTCTTCTAAAACAGAATACAGGTTACTTAGCACTCTGATGCCTGAACCATCTGTGAAAAATTAGTTAACTAATGAGCCAAAATACATTGCAGCTTCTATGTGGGTACAAGGTGTAAACAAAGTAAATGTATTGCTGTTTCCCTAAGCACATTATCAGCAATATGATTTTTGGGGCCATGTGCTGAACATTATGTTTTCTCTTTCCTAGGAAGCCTCATTCTGGTTAATTGTCTCTCCAGCTCCCAGGGAGAAGACAGAACAGGCTGTATTACATCTTGACTGTATTTTGATGGAAGATTGAAAAGTCTGGGGTCCTGAATGAAGGTGGGTTTTTGACAGGTAACATTTTGTGTTTACTCACAGACCCTAGGAAAGCTGACTTCTGTTTTATGAAATGTCAATATGGCTGTTCTGAAGAACTTGCTCTTACAGATTGCCATCTCAAAAACCTCTCTAGTTCCTGAGTCCAGACCTACAGTGAATTTCTTGGGTATTCTTTACCCTCTTTTGGATAATTTGGCTTTTTTCCCTCTTTATGATCACTTGTCCAGCAGTGGAGAAGATCTCCTGCTGGGTAAATGGGTGTGTTTTGCAGCAGGGTGACAATCTCATGTCAGGCAGGATCACAGCTTGAGCTCACTGGTGTTGAAAGGTGAAATTTCTGCCCTCCCATTACTGCCCTTCTCAGACATGCCTAAATAAAACTATTTTTAACATCTGGAGGCCAAAAGATATTCAAAACCAGATTCACCTAGGAGGAAGAAGTAAATTCTTTTAGCAGTCCAAGAGACCAAATCTTCTGAAAGATTCTGATCTTCTGAAAAGGCTGTTTGCACCTACTACCACATGTAGAATTATGTCTGGATTATCAGCCTTGTTTTCATTCACCTGTGGAAGCATCTTGGCATTGTTTGCCCATGTAGAAGCAAGAAAAATATATGGTGAATCCTCCTGTAGTTTCTCGCTAGGATTCTTTCCTAACCAGCTATCCTAAACGCAGGAAAACTGGTCTAACTACAATGCCCAGCTTCTAAAACACACCTGATACAAGACAGACCTTGGTCACAAACCTCCTGCAATCCTGGCTCAGAGCTTTTGCTCTGTGGATGGGAGTGAGTGAAGATGAGACTGAGTGAGAGGCAGGATGACCGTGCTGGACAGACGCCCCAGGGACGTCACCTTGCTCAGGGCAACCTCTCAGGTGCAGGACCCCAGGGGGAGAACAGACACTACATGAGGACTGTAGGGAACTACTGAGATTAAAACAATTAAAACAACAGGAACAAAACAGACACAATGGGACAAAAAATGGACAGGAACTGTTCCAAAGAAACACCATCAGATGGAAAATCAAGCATTCCTCCTTTGCCATTAGGCCCATAAGAAATTTGTTCTACATGCAGCCAGGATGAAAAAGAGGAAACAGAAAGAAATGTTAGAAATTTTTGGAGTCATGCCTAGCAGAGGGATGTTTGGAGTTGCAAAAGTAAAATGATTGATGCGATTTTCTTTCTTGTGGTTTATTTTTCTTAGAAGTATGAAAAATGTCTCTTTCACATGCCAAAAATTACAAGACAGGTAGGATGTTCCTGTTTGTTTGTTTTTATAATATTGAAATTAGGATCCAAGATTGATGTTTAAATAAGTAATTAATTAAATAGAATCATCCCTGTATCCTAATTTCCATATTTGCAAGACTGAAAACAAACACTGGAAAGTGTGCAACAGAAAGCATCTCAAAGCCGTGAGAATGTGTCCACCTTCAGCTGGAGGTACCTGAGTCATTTCAGAGCCTGAACTGCACAGGATGCAAGAATTGCCTTCTGGACCACGAGCACTGGTGGTGCAGGTTGTCACCTGCAGGGTGACATCAGCTTCTCTAAAGATACTGCTGATTTGGGAAGTGCTCAGTCGACCTGACCTAAGAACTGTAGCAATCAAAATCCTTGGGTCTTGTGCACTACCAGTTGATACACCTTTGGTTCTATGGACTGGCTTTGGCTTGGGCACTGTGTGACCAGACAGATCCTTCTGCAAATGGTCATCTGGTAATAATCTGGTTTCTAGAAATCCAGAGATCATGGGTTAAATGTCTCTGCATTGGGTTATGTTAGTAAACAACTACAAGGCCACACATACACTTCTGGTCAATATGCTTTCATTAATAAATAACTCAGTAACTTATGAAATACATTGGAGTATCATTCTGATTACTTAATGCTACAGATCCTGAGATCTAATGGTTTGCTTTGGTAATCTGATGGTTTACTAAACCATTGCAGCTCATGCTCCTCATGATCGTAACGTGAGGAACGCACCTGGCTGCTGCCAAAAGGAACCACACTTCTGCCAAGGTGTCCAAGATCACAGTACCAGTCTGTGGGCTTTGGCAATGCTGTTCTGAGCAGCTCAGTTTTCATGATGGATGCTCATGTCCAGGAGTGCAGCTGTGTGCAGTGTCCAGGCTCTGCTGCTAACTCAGGCCTGGGTTTGCACTCTTAAAGAGTTCTTTCTTTTGGAGGAAGGTCTCTGAAGATACTTCACAGTAGGCAAAGGCATGTGGCAGCTGCAGGTCTGGGCTCAGAAATGGAGTGATTGCACCCCTTTGGACTTGCTATAAATTTGGTGCTTGCTGGGATCTGAATTGACTCAGGGAATGAAAATGCCCACCCTTTGCAGGGCTTTTCAAAATGGACTTCCCACCTCTTCCAACCAGCATTTCGTTTTAGGAAACACCTAAATGCTTTCCCCATGAGAACTCCCTCTGCAAGCATGGATCCAAGCCAGGGTAATCCCATACTCTGCAAAGCTGTGCAGTTCACATGGCACAGGATGAGCGTCCCTTCTGGATAAAGCTCTGTGAAACCAATGGTTACACCACAGCAGCCCCCTGCCATCACCTCATACAGCAGACACATTCATAGCAAGTGGATCAGCCAGGATCCAGTTTCCAGATGCAGGGCTTGAAGAATTAGACACTCCCATTGCTGCTCAGTGGGAGCTGGGCATTTTACTTCCCTGCACATCCCACTGAGTGGTCACAACCCTTTTCCCTCCACCTCCCCCATCTCCTTGCCCCAAGCTTTCGTGATTAACATGGCAATGGAGTTTGAACTGTGTGCATACATTGATTTGCTGGGTGGTTTGGCAAAAGGAAGCACATCCAAGCTACTTACCTCAGTGCAGAGCCCTTTGGCGTTGCAATACCATAGCCTTTGGAGTCCAAGTTACCTCCCACCTTCATGGTGTCGCAGGGCTTCCGCTGCTCGATGTACTCGTTCATGGTGGACTCCAAGAGGTATGCATACTTCCCTTTGGACTTCCTCACCCGGATCATCCCCTCTTCCGTCGTCCTCACAAAAACAGAGGGCTCGGCTGACTTCATGTATGTCCACATCTTCTCAAACACTGCTATTTTGGATCGCTGCGTAGGACAGCAGAAACCCAACAGAAGCGTTAACAGAGGTTTGGGTGCCCCCTGAGATTTCCAGCTTGGACTGAACACACACCCACACATCAAATGGGCCAAGGAAGCCAAAAGGGGTAACAGGACGTTACCACTTCTGCACCAGGGCCCAGATCAATCCCTGATTTTCTGGCCCATATTTGTGTACAGAGTGATTTTGCAGATCAAACCAAGGGCAAACCAAGCTGGAAATCTGGAGACGGTTTCATTTGGAGTTGCTCAGAGCAGGTCCTCGGTAACGTGGGGAAGCTCACGGATATTCCATATTTGTGTTCACAACTACAGAATATCACATGCACTGGAGTCACTGCCAATCTTCTGGCAGGCTGTAAGATGGTGAGGGGAAGCAAGTGATAAAAAACCAGACCTGAGCTGAGGACGACAGAGGACGGACCTGGAGGACTTTCCAAACAAGAAGCTAAGAAAAATGTTTGCATTAAAGTTTCCTTTTTACCCTAAAAAATTCTTTAGTGGAGCCAGCTTCCAGGGTGCCATAGGCGATTTCTGTCTGCTTGGCCAAGTCCTCTGCGCTCTCGATGGGTGACACCATCCTCTCCACGGTGAGGAAGGCAGCCAGGTTAGCTGTGTAGGAGGATATGATGATCAAGGTGAAGAACCACCAGACGCCACCCACTATGCGGCCGGAGAGAGACCTGGGCACAGAGAGGAGAGTCAGACAGGAGCAGGGGGAAGGTCTGAAAGGTGCAGCTTGCTCTTGCTGGCCCATCATTACCTGGCCATTTACCCAAAGTCACACTCTCCAGCTGCTTCCAAGGAAGCCAGAAGTCTGTCTCAGTTCCTACTTTGCTTTTAAAGGTGTTGATGTAATTAGAGTGGGGATAAAAAAATTCACAGTGAAAAAAAAAATTCAATAAACTGAGAGAATTTGGTTTGATTTTCAATTGCTTTCAGAGTACAATATTAATAATAAGACATGGAGATAATTATGAGAAAGTTTAGCTGGGCAGGGGGCAATGCCCATCAACAATGCCTCTGTCAAGGTCTCTGTTGTATCATGTACCCTGGCAGGAAGGAGCACCAGCATGGAACCAGACCAGCTGGGATCTCTTGGTGAGCTCCTCCATCACCTGAAGTTTAAATAAACAACCCCTGTGTTTTTCTGTAAGACATATTGAAGCTCAGAGAGGAGTTATGGTCTTAATGAATAATTTGCCTACTGACATTCTCTCTTTTGTATCCAGCAGATGGTTAGACAAGATGTTCATAATATGCTTTAAAATCTAGGTGTTTTGTACTTTCTGCAATCAAATAGCCAATTAACTGTAACCATTTGATAGCTATAGAGGCAAATAAGTCAAGCAGGCATTAATATTAAAATATTTAATTTTTTTTTTTTTAAAGAGTGGAAGATGATTTTAAAATTATGTCAGCATTCAGGCATTCTGTCTAAATTATTTATATGCTCCTTCTCTAGATGCAGAGCACTGTCCCAGACAGAAGGGAACATACAATGCTGTTTGATAAAGCCAGACAGCCTGGCTAAGGAGGACCTGCCTGTGAGAAACACCACTTATTTCTCCACAGGGGACCATGTTTCAGCATTGTCTTTTTGCTGATCTGAGTCACTCTGCAGAAATATGGTTTATGGGATGGTAACAGAGCTATCCCAGTCCAGCTAAGGGCTAAAGTTAGGTGAGACAAATGTGACCATCTTGCATCCCATCTGCAGAGAGCACTCAGCCTGCAGGGCTGTCAGCACATGCAGCTTTACCATTTGTTTCGTATTTGGAGAGGGACTGGGGAGGGAGGCAGCTATAGATTCACTCACACATCTTCAGATTGATGAGGAAGAGGAAGAAAATTAGTCTGGATGATGTGTGCCCAGGGAAGGAAGCGCTCAGAAAAGGCACAGAGGCATTAAACAAAAGTAACCAGATAATGTCAAATACAACAATCTCTGCTGATGAAGGCCACTTTGAGCTGGTAAAATCCATTTGCATGGCAAATAATCACATTCATCTCCAGCTGCAAATTATAAAGCCTTTCCTTCCTGATGAAGCTGGGATATTTCTGCGACTGATTTCAATCCCTTCAGCTGCAGTCAGCCAGATTCCTGCCTCCAGACCCTCAACATCCTGGTGGTATTCACCACCAGCTAATCCCAGGGGGCTGCCTGCCCTCAGCTGCAGATGGCTTGTGCTTCCCAGCTTCACACCTGGCATTGACAGCATGGAGCAGTAACTTTGGGGTGTTGAGCCTGGAAGGTAACAGGGAGGGCTGGGGGAAGAGGGAGAAGGGGCTGTTTCTTTCCCCAGAGAGACAGAAGGATGCAGACAGGATTCATGTGTCCATCATGGACTGGCTTCATCTGGGCTGTCCCTGCTGCTGGTGCTGGTCATTCCTCCTCATGAGGAGGGGTATGCTCATTCTCACAGACTGTGGAGGAAAGGAGAGGAGGTCAGCAGCTTGCTAGGGCTGCCAGCATGGCAGGGCCTCGTGAGTGTGATGTTTTGTTGCTGACACTGCTTGTGGGCAACGTTTGCCCTCATTGCTGGAGTGACTTGGAACTGGAAGCTGTGAACCAAAACTGCTGAAATGCACAGCAGAGAAAACACTGAGCACATGGGAGCTACAGAACATGGCCCTTTTGCTCCGTGGCTGTGCAGCATTTAGCACAAGGGAGAGCTGGCCAGTGGTGGAGAATCTGGGAGGACAGAGCAGTTCCATAAAGAATGTGACAACAGTCATGATGAACACCACACCAGCAGATGTGATCCCATGTGGGATCACACACCCTGGCTCAGGAGCAGTGAAAACAGGTTGAACAGAACAAGTTGAGTTTCTCTTGTCTGTTTAGACTGAGCCAATGCCTGCTTAAAATGGCAAGTGCTTGCAAAGGCAATATATCTGTTACCACCTTGTTCTGCTTCTTCTGTAAACCCAGCAGATGAACAGCAGTGCCTCCACCATGAGACACATTTGCAAAGTGCCTTTGTAATTTAGGAGAAAATGTCTGATTTTTGACACTAGTGACTTCAACACTAGGGAGCTAAAAGCCTGGTCAAAAACCAGTAGGACTTAGAATTATGTTTATGCTCTAGTGAGAGCAGTCACAAAGGAGTAGATACACCTTGTACTTTGAAGTCACTGTGAGATTTTGGAAGTCTCACTCTGGAGCTAGGTAACAAAAAATGACCTTACACTTGACTAACAGAAATGTTCAGCAGCTTGAGCCCTGTCACAAGTTCTTTTCTCTTCACTAATGGGTGCTGTGGGGTTTAAATCCTCTTGTGTCCCTGTACCTGTTCAAGCATAAGATGAAGGAATCAGCTCCTGGCTGAGTGGAAAGGAGTCAGTAACTCAGCCCCCTGCAGAGCTAAGGTGAGACTGAGCACCTTGGTTAGGACTTTAAAGATGTGCTAAGGTTCAGATATTTGGATCTGTCTATTTGACCTCTGGATTCGTTCATGTCGATTATCATCGTAATCCTTGCAAATAGCAGGGCCTAAAAAAAATGGGACTAAAATAAGCAAGGGTAACAGAGTAAGAGGCTTTCATGAATGGGGTGCAAGAAGGGGTAAAATATCTAAATAGACCAGACTGTACTTTTTTAAACCTGCGTTGTTTCTTCTGCACCTAGACTCTTCTTTCCTACACAATCCAAAATAAGATATCTTGATTTCTTCTTCTATCCCTGCCTGTGCTGTGCAAAATACCACACCCCCACTCTTGTCCCTGGCTTGAGATCCTGCCTGTGCCTCCCAGAACTGGCAAGAACAGGATGCTCCTTTCCATCATTACCCTTGCAGGAGTAAGTAGTAAATACTCTGCCCTCATTATCCACAGTGCACAATCTACTTAAAATTAGAGCTGGCTGAGAACCAAGATTTCAGGACCGTGGAAAACTCTGAAATTGTAAATAAAACCTTAATATTCTCATTTGGAATGCAAAGATAACGGTTGCAAATGTCCTCTAAAAGTAGCACTCTGAAAATGGTTGGTTTGGGTCTGTTCAAGTTTTGCTTTTTGCTATTACTTATAGTTTAATTTCTGAAAGGCTAAATGGTATAATTTTAACATGGTAAACAATTTTGTTTCTGCTTTCTTATTACAATTATTACAAATCATTTTCTTTCAGCTTTTATAGTACATTATATCCTTACCTACTGCAAATATAATTTAAAAGATAATTCTGAAATGTGCTATTTTAAATCTGCCCAATACAAATACTGCAGATGGCCAAGCTGAAAGTAATAATTTTGATGTTTTTACTTACATGACTCTTTAAAAACCTTTCCTTGGAAAAATAACTGCATTTTGCCAGAGGAACACAGAAAGGAATTGTAAGTTCCCTTTGTTCCCAGGAAGAGATTTGTTCTAATATTTTAGCCTTAGCATTGATGCATCATACAGAAATAGAAAATCATGCATCTATAATCTCATTTCTTAAAACAAAATGCAATCCTTGATCAAACAATTCTCTCTTTGATCTTATCCCTCATGGAAGGTAGGAAAAGCCAGCAGGAGTTTGCCCCTGCTTTTCCATCTATTAGAAGAGAACAATACATTTCTGCAAAAAAATATTAACAAGATCATCAGAAAATATACAGAATAAACCTCATTGGAAAACTGTTCAAGCACCAGCTCATTTCTCTCCCACTTCTCCCTTCCCCCTCCTCAAATCCATTCCTTATGGAGAATTACACCTAAACTGACAGTGTTTTAATTAGAAGTGCAAATCTGGGATCCTGAAGCCATGGTTGCTTTGGGAGGATTTCCCAGATTTGCTGTTAAATTCAAGTCTAATAAAGGCTCACTTGCTCAACTGACATATTTGTCACTGAATGAATTTATCCAAAACTGTTGAAAGAAAATCTCTTCTGTGCTTGTGCTACTGATTGTGGGTCAAATCCACTTTTGGTCTTCTACCCACACTGAGCCTCTGATTTCCAACACAACTCTGTGAATTTGATACTGATCTAGACAATTCCATGGTTCTGCCTGAAATCTGACTCGGTAGTGGATTAATTGCAAACATTTTGTACCAGTTTTGCTCTTATTTTAAGCAAATTTTCAATACTAAACTCTGTCAATGTAAAGAGCTTTGCTTTTCCCCTGTGCCACAGACCATCTGGCAGGGTTGGTCTCACCACTTTACCTCTGTTCCTGACACCAACCCCAGATTTGCTCAAAAGGCAAAGGGAGAAATTCAGTGTGGGGTTGTGGAGCTGGGATCAGCTCTGGGTTCATCCATCAAGTACAGACTGCAGAGCTCTTATCCTCTTACTCTGCTGTGCCATGGAGAGTTTTGAATGAGCTCACAACTGCTTGCCACAAAATTCGAGGGGTCATAATGCAAGTTTCTCTGTTCATGCTGCATTACTAATTTTCTTGCCATATGAGTTTGCTTTTACTTGTTATTGAATCCTAGCTCCTGGTACAAGAGTTTGGAGCCCTGACTGCAGTGCTGGGTTTTAACATGCAGTGTCAGGAAAGCCCTTACAAATACAGAAGAATATTTTCCACTGATATTCTCATTTACCTCTCTCAGAGGTACAAATTCTTTCTTTATCTCTCACAACTTTTCTACAGAGCTAAGAGCTGCATATTTTGGCTCCCTGTGGATAGTACTAACCAGGGAGACAGGGTAAGGAAATTGAGGGTGCACAGGTACTGGGAGTCCCATGCTTGCTCTGTCCTGGTTTTCTTTCTCTAATTCTTGTTAAAAAGAAAAGGGAAAAAAAATATTAGGGCTTCTTAACTTTTGTATATGGACTGGAGATCTGCTTTTGTGATTTCAGGCAAACCCTGCTAGTCTCTGTGAGCCCCAAAGCCAACGTGCTGGAAGGAGGCAGTATGGATTATGGAATCCCAGCAGAAGTGCCTTTAAGAAGGGGCCTTGTGGATGCTCACAGTGTAAATATTGCATCAACTGCATGTGATCTCTGCAAATACACAGAATCTCCCAGATTCAACGGGGGGATGTATATCTGTGAGGTGTTAATTATAAATCATGGTTTATTTACTGTTTCTTTCTGCCTAAGCTAATGGCTTTGGACAGCAGTGTATGCTCTCTCTCCTACTGTTTCATCTCTTCTTTTGCAGAATATGTTGGCATTTTTTCCCCCTTCAATTTCCCTTTAATGGGCAAAACCTCATTCTAAAATGAGTTTTCCTGCTTAGTCAGAAATGCATCATGCCACTTGTGGTTCTCCACTCATTGGGCCTTGGATTACTGCAGTGCTAAGTATAAGCATGACTGCAGGAGCAGCTTCGTGCTGTTTTTGAGACATTCACTTAGCATTTTGACAGGCAAGAGGTGCCTAAGCCTAATCAGAGGACTAGCATCCAGGAGCTGGGTTTTTCTGTTCCCTGTGAAGCCCTGCTACTTTGTGGGATCCTGGATAGTTTACTCCATCTCTCTAATTTAGTTCCCAGCTGTGGGAGAAGAGGATGAATCACATCTATGAACCTGTCCTGGGTGGGTGGCCTGAAGCACTGGCCACCAGGTGGAATTTACCTCTGAGCTGCTGCTTTGCCCATTTCCCCTTCCTGAGACACTCAATCCCAACAGGCAGAGGCAGCATCAGATGGGCCCAGCCATGCAGGGGGTGGTGTGTGCACTCCCCAGCACTTTGCAGGTTGTGCCCTGCTGTGTCCTCACCTGACCCAAAATAATGCCTGTGGACTCTCAACGAGCACAACTCACCTGCTCAGCTAGTGGGGTGTAGGAAGCACTAGCTGCCAAGCAAACTGGGACTGACATGGGCAGCAAGCCCTCTTGAACTTCAGCAGGACCCATAAAAATACTCCAACAGAGCAGAACTGCAGGACTGAGGTAAATCCTTCACTGCCATCCCTGCACAGCATCCCTGGCTGCTGAAATGAGATGTTTAACCCTGAAGATGCAGGATAATACACTCAGCTTTTCCAGAGGGCAGCTAAAAAAACTACAAATGCAGGGCCAGGATAGAGGGATGAGGTGGGACCCTAGGAAGAAATAAGAGTGTAGCTGAAAGGCAGAGAGGTAGATTTGAAGAAAGGCACTGTCATCCTCTGAAATACAGCACAGTGTGCCTGTCCCTGTTGCAGACAGGGTGGTTTAGGGGATGAATGTTTAGATAGTGATTTGCTGAGAAACACGTGGTCACTTTGGGCTTCTTGGCAGCTCCAGAGAAAGGCAAAGTCATCCCTATTCTGCTGTTTTGCCAGCTATCACTACAAGGAATAAAACCCCAACTCTTGTCATGCCTTTGAGCAAAAATTTCACTGTAAAAAAAGGCTTTTCATGTATTTTTCTCACTCTTATGACATTTGTTCATTTTCCTGAGAAAAACTCACAAGGTGACAAGCATAAAATTTTGTCAGAAGCAGTTGCTGGAGAGCCCCAGGAGATTCATTATTCAGGAACTTCCTCAACCTCAGGTGGCCCCAAATTTAACAGCACTCATCCTTCTTTTTGAGCAACAGCCTATTGTGCCAATGTCCTTTACTGAGTTGCTGGATTCCATCTGGTCTCCCACAGTCTCTTCTTCAAAGTCTACTTGATGAAAAAGCTTTTTCTTTTCCCAAAAGATTTAGTATGTTTTGGATTATATGCCATCAGTTCTTCATTTTTCCAAGATCCTCTTTAGCCATCTACCTTTGCTCACACGAGAGCTCCATTTCTGAGACTTCTGGGCAATAATGCTACAATAACCTAGTTCAGACTTCTTCCAAGGTACCTTGCCTTCATTCATTTTGCTTTATTTTTTTCCTGTCTTTTGTCAGGTTTCCCAGTCTGATCAGAGAAAGGCTTTGCTCTGGAAGGAGAGTATTTTCTGCACTGGAAGATATTAACTCTGGCAATATTTCCAAATATTCATTTTATCTCTCATTTCTAATTTAAAATGTGATTCCTCACCAAGACCATACAAGTTGAATTTTCCCTAGTTTCAGTTTTGAGCCTTTCTTTTTTGTACAGGGACATACTATATCTCTTGTAGAAGTGGTGAGGAATGAATCTGCTGCCCCCAGACAGTGTTTTTAGAAGAGTTTTATGTGCACAGGTGTGCCTGTGTTTTAACATTAAAACTCCCAAACTGTGAAGGGAAAACATGTTCAGTGTTTCTGCTCTCCCCTATTTCACCTGCTAAGATCCATTTAGTGATTTTTTAAATCTTTTTTTTAAGGCTTCAGAAGCACTGTTGAGATGAAAAGCTGCGCCCTCCCTCTGTTTTCCTCTCTGCAGCCTGAGATTTTGCTTCTTATTGCAAGCTTCAAAAATGAGAGAAGAGAAAATTCCTCCTATGGGAGAGCATCCTGTGCACTTGGCTCCTGCAGCTGGACCCTCGTGGACTCTTCATCACGTCTCACACCTATACACAGGGCACAAGTGCTTATTTTATTGCTTTTTCCTTTCACCACATGAGGACTCATCTCCTTCCCTTCTACTCCTCTGTTCACACACTCGCCTTCTATTACTCCTCATCAGACTGAGTTGGGAGAATTCATTAGTGTATAAAACATGCTTTGAAGTTGTCCAAATAACGGTGATGTAACACTTTTGCACTTCTATAGACTCTTTTATCTGAAGATCAAAGTAGTAAGTTATGATTACCATGATTGGATTATTGCTGCTTAGCCTTTGGATCTGAGGGTAAGCAGCAACTCTTCTGGGTAGGCACTAATCAGAATTACTGCATGATTTTATTAAATAGATTGAATGCCATCAAGTGTGCTGCTGCTGTTTAAGGAAAGGGCTGTGTGCCCTTTCCTGCCATCTGAGCATACAAATCAGCTGCTCTCCAGCTGCTCTCCAGCTGCTCCTTTGATCCATGTGGAAATGGAGGGAAGGCCAAGATAGCATGGAGGATTTCAGGGGTGACACCAGGCTCTGCCCTCTCCAACTCCAGAGCCTGCTCAAGCACACCAGGATTTTTGCCCCGATTTCTTAGCAGGACCCACATTTTGCTTTTCCCAGTTAGTTGGCTTTGGCAAGCCTTTCACAATGGATAACACAGTATCTCTGTCCTATTTCAATAAATTTGTCTTTACCTGCTCACCCCCTTGGGGTGTTACAATGGGAATTGCTCAGTGAACAAATGCATTCCTGAGCTTTTCATGAAAAAGGGGTGTGGTGCTTCTCCAGGTACAAGGACAAGTAGTTGGGATGAAATCTGAGACAAAAGCAGAATAGGTCCCATAAATGCCAAATTGCATTGGAGCAAAGGCAGAACTCTGAGCCTCCCAGTGGAAGGCCAGCTGTGGGGGTGATACCAGCAAAGAGCAGCTGTGGATGCTTTTTGTGTTTTGTGAGCCGGAGCAATTTGAATCAAGGAGTTCAAAGCTCATTCAAATGTGTATCCAGTGAGCATGCACATGATGTCTCAGTGCTGATAAAAGTAATGTACAGCATATGGAAGAGTTATTTAAGTGGGACTTCCCTGTGAAAACATGCTCAGGGCTTCCCATCTTAGCTACAATATTTTTTTGGAGTGCCAACATTAAAGCAGTGTGTGACAGGCAGCCTTGCAGAGGACACCACCTGAGGGAGGTGGAGGCCCTTCAGCTCCTCACAACCCTTATTCTTTGACAAAAACACTTGGCAGTCGACCTAACTATTGGAGAGACACAGCCACACACGGTCCTGACTGCAGAGCCCAGCTGAGCAGACTGCTCAGGAATAACTTGTTATCAAGAGGAAAGGAAATGGAAAAGAGCCTGCTTCTCTTACTGACTGAAAATCAGCAAGTCCGAGTACAGCATAACAGGGGGTCCCTGGGGGCTCAGAGAGTCTCCTGCTGTCAGGGAAAAGGCTGTGAGTGTCAGAAGGCAGCCCTGTAAATCTTAGTGCTCCTCACCATCCTGAGTCAGTGCCCAGCATTAGAAACACAAACAGCACCTTCCAGTTCCATGTCAGAGAACACAGAATGGTGTGGGTTGAAAGGGATTTTTAAGTTCATTTTATTCCAGTCCTCTGCCATGGGACACCTTTCACAGGTTGCTCCAAGCCCCATCCAACCCAACCTTGAACATTTCCAGGGACTGGGCAGCCACAGCTTTTCTGGGCAGCCTGTGCCAGGGCCTCACCACCCTCACAGGCAAGAATTTCTTCCTAATATCTATTCCAAATCTAGCCTCTTTCACATAAAACTTCCCAAGATATTTAAAAAAAAAGGGAAATGCACTTTCCCCCCTGCTAATTTCAACTTTGTTTTCTATGAAAAACATGAGAAACATTTATTTAGTTCTGAAGAAAGAAATTGCAAAGGTATTTTTAGGCCAATATATCTGCTTTTAGATGAAGTGTTTGATGACTTATTTTAAACACAGCTGGTGGAATGATAAGTGAATCTGTCACTCAATGGGAGGAGTTTCAGCAAATTTCTTGCTGTCCCCCAGCAACCTCAATGCTGAAGGCCCAAAGTCAGAACTGTGGGAGAGTGATTAGATATGCCTGACAGGAAAAGCATCCTGAGGAAGTAGCTTACAGGTCAGTGGAGGAAGCATTCATTACCTCTGCAGCATTTAGACATTTGCAGATGGCAGTGTGTGCAAATTCAAAAGACTAATTTTTCCTTTACAGAAGAAATTGCGTCTTTCCAACAATGCTCTCTCGGTTGGTTATTTCCTCCTTCTTTCCAAATGAAAAAAAGGGATAGCAAGGATGATTATTTTAAAAGAATTTCCATTTTCCCCTGGCTGCCACGCTCTGGTTGCCATGGAAGTGCGCAGACTCCAAAGGGGACTGTTCAGTTGGATATTGTGCAATTTGTCAAGCTGTTCCTCTGGTGAGTAACTTTCCCTGGTTAAGTGCGTTTTAGAAATAAGTGTGGTCATCAGTTCCTGGTGATTTGCAAGTGCTGCTGTTACCCTGTGACCTGAATTTTCTCTCCCTGGACATAATTAACTCTGCCAGGTAGAGATAATTGCAACATCATTTGCAATCACTTTTATAAGGCAAGGAGACTTTTCCAGAAGTTGAAGTCCTGATTTTCTTACTTTTATTCTCAAAGAGTCAGCTCACTACTTCAAGCCAACCACCACAAATGAATGAAGCTGAGCTTTGTCCCCACAGAATCATTAATGCTGGCAAAGCCCTCTGAGATCATCAAGTCCAACCATTACCACAGCACTGCCATTAAAATTCACCATTAAACCACATCCCCAAGTGCCACATGAACACACATTTTGAACACTTTCAAGGATGGCAATTCCACCACTTCCCTGGGCAGCCTGTTCCAATGCCTGACCACCATTCCAGTGAAGAAATTTTTCCTAAACTTCAATTTAAATCTCCCCTCATGCAATTTGAGGCCATTTCCAAGGCAGATGCTTGGAGTGTCAGAGAAGACACTTACTGAAATCAAGAAAAGTCATCAGATAAATACCCCTGCTCAGCCTTCTTTTCAGGAAGGAATTAAATTCCTTTTGATTGGTAAATGCAGCTGGTTCTAATTTCTCTAATGCTAAATTTTTAGCAAAATAAGTAAGTACCCTGCAAATGTAAGTTTACAAAGGATGGAACAGAAATAATTTCCTTGAAAAAAATCCAAATCAAACCTCTCACTAAAAAGAAAAACAAACTCCCCCTCCCAAAAAAAACCACCAAAAAACCAAAAAAAA
>VZRH01008080.1:858162-885749 GCA_013397555.1 Urocynchramus pylzowi
CTTCTTTTTTTTTTTTTTTGTTCTAATCAATTTCTGATTTAGATTTTGCCCAAAAACTGGCTAAACCCTTTCAGTATTGGGAAGATCTTGATGAAATTTAAAATGCTGCTGTCTTTCAAAATCTGAAATCTTCTGTGACTTTTTTCAGTTGGGCTAAAAAGAAATGTAAATAAACAGGAAAAAGAGCAGAGGAAAATGCTCAGCATTAATTACAGGTACATGATAAATACCTGGTTTGCTGTTCCCCAGACAAACCACTCTGATGGAGTGCAGCAGAGAGACTGAGGAGGAGCCGTGAACACGAGCACACAGTACAGATCAGCCAGAGCACTGTTTCCATGTCACAAAAAACAAATAACAATGTCCACAAGATGCCTATAAATAATAGATTGTATCTATTGACTGGAGAGCAGCCAGCATCTATCTCTCTCCTTCCTGCCTGGGAGTGCAGTCATTCATCATCTCTGCCAGCAAACCTCCCTGCTCAGCACACCCAGCCCCTGCAGCTGGACTCCCTGCTTGGCACAATCCACTGCCCCCTGCACAGCCTCTGGCTCTGGCCTCTGCAGGCCAGTGAAGACCCTGTCACCTCTTTATCCCAAGCAGCTGGAGGGTGGCTGGTACCTCGTGCCATGTCTCCTTGCTCACACTGAGCCCCACAGTCTTTAGGGCACGCTGGTGGGAGCCAAACATTTCCCAGCAGTGATCCCACCTTGCACAGAGGCTCTCCCTGTTCGTGCAGCCCTGCTGATGCTCCCAAACTATCCCCAGTCCAGGCTCTCTCAGATACAGATGGGATGAAAGCTTCATCCACCATTTCACTCCCAGCACAGGCTGACCAGGACAGCTCTGGCTCTGTTCTCAACGAGACAGATTATAATGAGTGATTTCAAGCTGTGTTGTACAGGTATCATGACAAGATACCCTAGTGTGCCATGATATGAGTATGCATTCCCCTTCTGCTCACAGTAGATTTTCATCTGAATTCAGAATAGGTATC
The DNA here is from genome assembly GCA_013397555.1 of Urocynchramus pylzowi. Classification (NCBI taxonomy): domain Eukaryota; kingdom Metazoa; phylum Chordata; class Aves; order Passeriformes; family Fringillidae; genus Urocynchramus; species Urocynchramus pylzowi. The sequence continues at coordinate 859,163 of VZRH01008080.1, forward strand.
CTTTTTCTTCCAACAATAAAGAGAGGCTCCAGGAAGCTGGGCTAATTTTTTTGAGATTTTTATTTAATTTTCCTCTGGCAAGACACAAATGATGTCTGCATTCACCAGGTGATATTTTGTGATATTTATCCACCTGCCAAATCTGAGATGGGACAAGGTTCCTGTAGTCAACTCAGCTGAGAGTAACTGTCTATTCTATCTCGTGGTATTTTCAAGTGAAGAATAAATGCCTTTCTGGAAGATCTGTTTTAACCAAATGTATTTCATTTTAGTCAAACATAAATTTTCTGAGTCACAGGAAGAATAACTGGATTAAATTTAATAGTCTCCAATATACAAGAAGTCGCTTTTGGGCTCAAACCATATAAAGCAAGATATTTTGTGATAACAAAAAATAGAAGATCAAGATAGGAAGCTGACAAGAGATGCTATTTCGCTCCCTGTTTTTCCATCCTTTTCACAACAATCAAATTTTTTATCTTGCAGAAAATGATGGAGAAGATGAAAAATTCTGATGCCTTGTTTTGCTGCAGAGGAGGTTGGGAAGCCCAAGCATCCCCTCAGTCTCCTTCTCAAAGGCCTCAGGTCCATCCTAAGTGAGGAATGGCAGCAACATTCTGGACTTTAGCAAGGTCCTACCCCCCCCAGCTGCAGTTATTTTAAGCTCTGAAGACAATTTATCAAATTACAGATCTGAAAATGGCACAATGTGAGTCATATTTACTTCACATTTTTCTTTCTGCAGGCTCTCGCTATTGGCTGTGGGTTATTTATTACCTCTGATGCCTCCTCTGAGAAGCTCCTTTCTGGGTCTGTATTTCACGTTTAATGAGTGCTTTTGCAATTTCATGACTGTTTTCTGAAGCTAAGGTGGCACTTAGCAAAGCCTGATGGTTTATGGCCTGTTTCAGAGTCACTGATTCCTGCCTGTCACATTGGAGCTGTGCACAGCTCCGAGCTGTTGCTTCTCCCTGACCCTGCTGGGTACCAGCCAGTGCTCTGAAAGCTTGAAGGGCAACAACAGGGGCTGTTTCACCTCAACCAGGACAAATTAGTCCACGTGGTAGGCACTATTCCACAGCCAGTGGGGCCACTGGTCAGTGATGGTGCAGAAGGTGGACACACATTCCAGTGGGAAATGTCCAAGAGCTCGCAGCCCCCGTGGTTTGAAGCCATGCATTTACCAGTGAGTCATTCCTGGATGGATTTCCTGCTCGTGCTCATGTTTCAGCATCCAAAAGCACAACACAGACTGCCACCAGCTCCAGCTGGGACTCTCCATGACTGGTTACTGCCTGCCCTTTGTCACATTCACCCAGTTGATGCCTAGACATAAAGGATTCAGGATACCAGCTGACCTCCAGCAAAGAGGCTATGAGCAGGTAACCCACAGCTCTGGTCTCTCTTGGCCATCCCCAGGTCACCAAATTCACAGTGTGTCTTTAAAGTCCTTGGTAGGTTGTCTCCAGTGTACTTAAAAGCCTTTTTAAAGCTCTGCCTGGTAAGACTGTCCTTAAAAAGGACAACACTTTCCTTGAAAAGCAAATTTTTGTCTCTTTGGGGCAATTGAAGTTCCCTGGGGACTGGTCTGAGACTGAGGAATGCACATTTACAAGAGCAAGTTATTGCTGCAAACCTCACCACCTGCTGTGCTGAGTGATGTGTCTGTGGTTTTGATCTTACTCTTTTTTTTTAATGATAAATACATAGTGGCATATGCACTTAAAACAAGCACGCTCTGGAAAAAATAACAAACAAACCTTCAGACAAATTTCCCCTGGTCCTTTCCAAAACAAAACTGAAATAAGCAACCCAAAAACCTCTACAAAAACACAATACACCCCTGCACTTGCTCCTTTCTGCTGGGGAGAGAACGACAGAACAGATGTATAACAGAAGCTATTTATGTTGGTTAATGCATTACTGGGGAGATGCTGAGAGATAGTAGTGATAAGTTTAGAAGCAATCACATAGGAAATATATTAGAATAGAGCAGATATCCCCACCTGCCCACAATGTCATTCTACCAAGTGTTCATTTCTAAGTGATGTGTCACAGAAATCCTGCACTGGGTTCGTGTGAAAAATACATGTGAAATAGGGAGCGGGCTCAGAGCCTTTCTGCACAACAACATCCTACAGAAATTCTCACTCTTCTGCTTCCTCCTGGCTTTCACATCACACAGAAATATCCCTCTCCCCTTACAATCATCTCAAGGAGCTGTACTCAGAGTACTGGGAGTTATAATAATTCCCGTATTTAATTTTCAAGTTTTTATCATCTTGCCAATAGTTGTAGCAGTCAGAAACTGCTCTTGTGTTCCATGGGAAAATATTGGTTTCAATGAAATTGTAATTTTCATTATCAGGATGATTAAATCAACCAACATTAAAATAACAATGATGGAATAATTCTCATTTCCCATCTCAAAGCAAAATAAAACCACATTTTGAAATGGTGATTCAAAGCATGTTGTTTAGATAGGGCAAATCTTGTTAGCTGAATCAAACCTACTGATCTTTCCCTAACACTTTTTATTAAAGATGTTACAAAATTTGCTATTCCTCAAAGCCTCAGCTTTTCACCTCTCTCTGCTCCTCCTTAGATCAGAAACCACCTATTGAAATGACCTCAAAGAAAGACAGCCTCTTTCCTAAATAAAAGTAATGATGACAAAAACAGCAATGAGAATAAAAATCACAATAACCTGATCCTAATGCATGGGGCTGGTTACAAGACAGCAATAAAGTTGAAATTCCCTCTGCTGGGAAGACTTTCTGAATTCTCTGCCTGGCTTCCTACTAATCAATGATCAGATAATAAAACATATTCATAAAGGCTGTCACTATCAAAGTGCCCTGCAGGCTGTTATTTCCTTGCTATCACAAGCTCATTAACATTTGGATAAATTGGCATCTGATAGCCAAAAAGCTGGTGCTCAGTCTTCCCTGCCATCCCAGGGGAGCTGTGCTGAGCTGCACGGAGTTATCTCCACTTGCTGGTGGAGCTGTGCCTCCTTCTCATCCCCTGAGCTTTAGTGCCACCACAGCAGGCTGGAAATCAACCTCTGCCCACTGTCTTCAGCCATAAGATGGGTATTTCTGGATGAAACTTCCTTTGAAGAGAAGGGAGACAAAGCCTCCAAAAGGGAGGAAAAATTATCTAAGTAAATCACAAGAGTCATTCACCAAAAAGTCCCTTTAGGAACATTTTGGATGTTGGGTCCTACTGAACCAGGCAGCAGAACTATTGGCTGAAATGGGAAGCAGGATGAAACTTGGTCTTTCTCTAACCTTTTTAAAGGCCAGTAACAATTAAGGCACTCATTGTGCTCCATAATTTTTGTCACAGACCATATAACCTTTCACTGGGCACCTACTGTATTATTTCTCCCTACCTTGCTGGAAGTTTTTATCTTCCCTATAATGCTAGAATCATCTTATTTCTACTAACAACAAAATAAATGACTGACAAAATTTGATTGCGATTGGGTGGCTTTAGAAAAGCTTGCTATAATTTCTGTAAATTCCATCAAAAGAACTCCCCAACAAAAATTTAAATGGTATTTTCACGGTGTCAAGTTTGAGGTCCCAAGTTCACAGCTGTGAGACCTGTGAACCTTTGGATCCTTTCTGAGTCTGTAACTGATTCACAAAACTACATTTTGGTTCATGAAGGGAGGTGAAAGTAGAACCTGTCCAACTTCAAAGCATGCAGAAAGATTAAACCACACAAACTGGAAGAAGGTTCATTGGGGAAGGCAACCCACCTTGGAGAAATATCACATCCTTGCTGCATGAAAGCTCCTAGGGAGAACCAGAGGCTGTTGAATATCCCAAACTCATTTGTCTGGTCATTGGCTGGCTGGTCCCGTCCTTCCTCGTATTCCTCAGTGTGCCACTCGTAAGGGCTGAAGCGACTCACCAGGAAGAGGACAACGCTCACTCCAATGTAGGCAAAAACAATGCACATCCATATCTCGTAGGCCAAAGGATCCAGAAAGGAAAAAACTCCTGGTTTGGACTTTTGAGGTTTTTTTATCATTATTGATATACCTAAACTCATGAATGGTTTGGAAAAGTCTATAACTTCCTCTCGAACCAGGGTGATGGTTAATGGTGCCACAGCCACATCTGCCCTCTGAAACAGGAGACAGAAAAGAGATTTTCAGACTGGGAATAAAATGTATCTACTAACTGCAGTGTATGATCCTTTGATCTCTGTTTAACCTCTCTATCTCAGAAGAAATCAGACAAAACCAATTCCAAGAAAAAGGTTAAAAAGGAGAAGCCCATAATATTGGTAGATTATTTCCATTTTATCCCTACTGATTACCAGATCTGTTTTGAAATCACAGCACTTTCTTTTTGCAGCCACCCAGCTCTTCTCATCTGATTTATCCACTGATGTCACAATATGATGAAGATGATTTTCTCTAAAAGAGCTTTATCATCCAGACATCAAAAGAGGCAAGGAAAGGCCAATCTCATGAAAAAGAATGTCAGGATGTTTACTTCCATCAGGAACTGCCTTTTGATTGCATAACTGATGCAAGAGAAGAGGAAAAATGTTCCAGCAACACTGATATGAACTCTCCACTAATTTTGCAATCCATCTTGAAAATGGAGAGGAAAATGCATTGAAATGGCTGGCAGCATTTACAGTGGAGCTACCATCAGGAGACAGATCATCCCCACTCCAACACAGTCTCACATGGACTTGGGGACTGATGCTCCCTGCTTGATTTCCCTAGTAGGGAAAGGGAAATTAGACCCCTCTGTCTGAGGGATGACCTAAACATCTCAGAGCATGAACTACCACACCAAACCAGGTTTAGAAGTGGAGGGTGCAGGTGTACATCCCTGATGATGGACAGAAAGTAATCTCATCCTTCTATTCACCACTCGTGAGCTGAGTGTTTGAAATAATTTTCTTCTTTCAACCTGCCATTACCATGCAAATATAAAATAGAGTAAAATTTGGAGATTCTACCCATGGGAAAGTCTGACCTTTCGATACTTGTTCTTCTAAAAATGTAAAGAAAAAGAATCTTGGAACAGTTGAAAGGAAACGTTTTGACATTTCCATAGGCGCAGAATGTGCTGTCTCTCCCTAAATTAAAACATTTTACTTGGGCTGATTGTTTGAGCTGCAGCCCTCTGGAGAGCTCAGGCTGCGAGAGGGCAGCACTCCTTCTAACTCTGGCTCTTGAATGCGAGCCCAGCTACCAAGAGCTAGCTGTGAGGTTGGAAACTCACCCCATACACGAGTTCTCCCACCATGCCGTTCCACGTTTTGGTGTCGGGGTCCCGCGCGCCGTACTTGCCGTCGCGCACGATCTCCAGCCGGTAGTGGTAGCCCACGTGCTTGGCGATCTCGGCGGCCAGCTCCACGCAGTAGCCCTCGTACCTCTCGTTGCCCTCAAACTGGTTGGCATTCTTCTTGAGCATCACATACGGGTCCTCCTGGCACACAGAATTGCAGCAGTGAGCCCCTCTCCTCGTTCCAGAGGCGCGCACCAGCTGCAGGCCAGCTTCTGGTCGCCCTGCAAAGCTCTAGCTTTGTGCTCCTGTGCCAAGGGACACAGCCAACACACCGTGGGCTTATTCTAGAAGGTACAAAGTCTGATTTTTTTTATTGTGGCAAGTTCTTTTTATTCAGAATCTGTGTTAGCTCCTGCAGTGATGGAGCTGAGGGGAATGGAGTAGCTGGCAGGATTTGGGCAACAAACCTTTCAGTGTAGTTCTGCAAGGGGTATTTAATGTATCTGAGCTGTGAATTTTTAAAGGCATGCCTGCCTGTGTGGGCACAGGGAGAATCAAATCTGCTGGACAGGAGAGAGCCTTAAAGTGTTTAACTCAGTTTGGGTATTGTGCCTTCTCTGCAGTCTCCCAGTAAGTAATCAACCAACAAATTAGTAATATTTCACGTTTCTGCAGGGTAAGGGTATACAATGACACAATACATGATACCATACATTGTGGGCTACCTATTATTCTTTCGTGATTACAGTGGAGATTTGCTTTTAAAGCAATGATTCAGCCTCTCTGAACAAAACAGCTTATCCTTCCCAAAACTGCAGCCCCCATTCTGTGGGATAATTACAAACCACAGGTACAATGTTTTATTTGTAAATGATTTACCTGTGTTGATGCCTCTAATATCTTGTCATAATCTTTTGTATATTCTACACTTAAGCATGAGAGCTCTTTAATACCTACTTAATTAGCCACAGCAATTTGCAGATACCTTTATGGAGCCGTCAGGAAACAGTAAGTGCTATTATTGTTATTATTATTATTATTATTACTATTATAAAAATGATACAATACAAAGAAGGGCTCATGAGTGGGAAGAGGGAGCCTGCACATCAGGGAGATGGGGGAGAGGGAGAGGTGGGATGGAAGTCATGGCACTTACCAGGATAGTTGTGACTATGTAGGTCCTGTTCTGCAGGCTCGTAGACTCATTGCCACTTTGAGTATCTACAGCTATTGGGACCAGCTTCTCATCTTCATTCCAATAACCAATCTGCCCAATATAAAACCAGGATTAATATGTCTTTGGAAATTAACCAAGGTACAGTAACAGGGTCATCCAAGCCAGATCAGCCTTCTCTGCATGTTCATACCCAGCCAGAAATCTCCTCTCCTGATTTTTCATGTCTTTGATGAGGGGGACAGGGAAATTCCCCATCCCACGGTGCCTCCAGCCTGAAAATTATAATGTGCATGATGTGCTACAGTAGCACAGTGCTTGTACAGATGCAAAAATATCACATTGTACTGGTGATTATTGCCATTCCTATGAAGAAAGTCCACACTTTCCCTGTGTGACTTCCAAAATTCTTCTAATGGTGAGCTTGCCTGCTGCAGGTGCAGGTGCTAGAGGGTGATGAAAAATTATCCTGCAGCTGAAAGCCTGCATGAATACTGGACTGACTCTTGGGACATCTTGAGATACCAGGACAAAAAGTCAAGTCAGAACTTCCTCCCCAGTTCTGTGCCAATGTAAAACAGTTTGGGGTTATGAATAAACTGAACACTTGTAAAGAGAAGAACTCTAAGGTTAAATTCTGCTTAATAATAATCAGGGATTTAGGCAGCTCTATCACTCCTTGCAGGTAAAGCAAAGTGCCAGCAAATATCTCTAGGAAGATCATGGTTGAGGTTATCCACTTGGAGGGTTTGATTTTATAAGAGGTTTTCCATCACCTCATGTAGGTATGAAGCTGCCCGAGCTCTGCTTATATGAAAGGAATTTCTTATCATAAATGGGAAAAGGTATTAACCAGGGCATGACCAGGAACCTGCTGATGGCAGATTAGAGATCACGACAGCTGAGGAGAAAAAAAAATCTCTGCAGGCTTCTAATCACTCTTCATTGCACAGACAAAAAGAATGGAAAGTGAGGAAAGAGCTTTCAAAGCTCTGCCCCAGGGCAACAGAAGTGGAGACATGGATGTTTGCTTTGCACCTCTCACCTGGTGGATCTAAAATACAGTATGCATCATGGCAATGATGTACATGTCTTCCAAACAAATATTATTTCTGACGGAAAATACATAGAAAAATTAAGACATTCATCCACTCAATTTCATCTCCTCTAGACACTCTCCAGACTGCCAACTTATTGAAGTTCAGAGACCCAAATTGGGCATGATGCTGCCTTTGTCCTCTTATGAATACTTTGCAGTGGAGGAAGACTGCTTTGTAGATCTTCAAAATGACATTTATTTTATTTGTCAAAGAAAATTTGCCTTTTTTCACTTGACTGTGGGGGGGGCTTTGACCTCACACCTTCTGTTCTCATGTGTAAGCATAAATTTGAGATAGGGGCTGTAAATATGGAACTTTCATTATTTACATTTTTCTTAGTTTCAAACAAGTTTTTATCTTTCAGGGGCCTGAGGAGATGCAGAGAATGCCCTTTTCCAAAATACATAGTAAGTCCCCTTTATCAAGGAATAACTGTTATTCTCTGTTCTTCAAATACATGGTATCTAAAGTGGGACATAAGCACCTAGAGTCAGATTTTCAAAAGCAGTAGTGTTTCAAGGGCTTGGCATCTCTGAACAAGGCCAGATTTTTCAAAGAGCCTGGGATACAGAAAGGGATCAAGACTTCAGAAGAGCACAAAGGTCTGTGTAGCTATTGGGACGTGGTTAGTGGTAAAGCTTTTGTCACTTCAAGGAGAGCAGAATTAGGTCAACATAAAGGGCTCACTTACAATGGTTGGGGCAAACAGCTTCTGCCTGCCTCTGCCTTTGTTTATCCTTGGAAAAGTAGAAGGACAAAGCCAGACCTATAGCTGGGCCTGCACCAACGCACCGTGCCAATAGCAAAGGTGAGCTGACCAAGTTTTAGCATCCTGGAAAGTTTTTGCCACACCTGAGATGCCCTTGTTGCTCTTGATAACACCTTCCAAATGTTGTATTTTTTCTATTAACACACCACAAGTCCTCCCTAGTGCTTGGCTTTGCTCATGCCTGGAGCGGGGAGTGCCCTTGCTGTGCCTCCACAAGCAAACTTTCCTGAGCAGGAATGCCTGTCGAGACCCAGCCACACTGCCACTCAAAGATGGGCTGGAACCTGACACAGGAAGTTGGGTCACTCTCTGCTTTACCTTTCTGATCCCATCGTGCTTCATCTCAATCACGTGGAGGGTGTAGTTGGTCCTGCGGCCCTTCTCGTTAAACTGAACGTTGCCAGACAATCCTTCAAAACGGACCTTAAATACATAAATATCAATGAAGACAGCAAATTGGTCAGATTCTCATGCAGTGAGAGGGGAGGGGGAGAAGGGGGCTGAGTGCAGTCATTACTCTCATGAAGGGGAGGCAGCCCATCTGCCTGAAACGGGGATGTCACTAAGGCTCACTCTCTACAGCATGCCTGGCTATGGGCACAGCCATCCTCTTAGCTCACTCTTTCATTTAAAACTCCTTTCTCTTAAAACTCAGTGGTTTAAAACACAGAGCAGCCTAAGAGCTACATCACCAATGTGAACCCATCACCTCTTGGGATGTGACAGTGAGGTAAATCAGCTCTGAACTCCTTGAGTTTGTGAGGTTTTGTATTTTCTAAATCTGACCTGGAGTCGGGATTTGGTAAAGAACTTGTCAGCTCAAATCAGGAATTGTAAATCAGGAGGAAATATGAAACCATGGCCACAGCTCCCAGCCATCATCTTTTGATAGAGAGGAGTGTATAAGTTATCAAGCAAATTTAATTACCTCTGCACCAGATTAATAAAATCTAACAATTTAGTATTGACATTTGCATAGGAAACTTTGAACTATAAATCTCTGTTGATAACAGAGCCAAGCTGAAGTGATGCTCACATCACATCCCACATCCTGAACTTCTCTTGCTGCAAAAGTGCTCAGCCTGAAATGGAGAAGGGCTCCTGACTGGAATCACATGCTCTGTGGGGACCAGGCAGTGGGGATCAGGAGCATGGGAAAAATTAGTGCAGATTTGGGTTTCTGTGGAGACCACCCGGAGGAGTGCTCTTTCTCAGCCTTCCCACTTGCTTTGGACAAACCTCTTGTCCCTGCAACTGAAGTCTTCCCACATGCAAAATGGGCACAGCTATTTATCAGCCTTTTTAAATACCCTGAGATCCTCAGAATAAAGACCCATGGTGAAGAAATGAGGCCGTATCATTACAGAGGAAATCTGTTGTTAATCTGGCTAAGCCGTGTTTGTTTTCCAGCTGTTACAACAAAGGTTTGTCATGAAAATGAACATCTGCCAGCATTTTCTGAAGCTCTTTCAAACCAAGAGGTATTCCTGGTGACATTTGGATAAACATGCATTTCTCTTTTCACAAGACACAACATGCCCATAAAAAATAGATGTGCTGAAAAAGCACCATTGTCTTAAGCACTCCCAAGACTGCTTTTTTTCATGTCTCCTTTGGTTTTCCTTTCAGGTTCTGACAGATTCTGAAGCTCAGGTCATAGGTGCTCGTGCTTTGTAGCTTTGTATGCACTAAAAGGCAGGTTTACAGCATCAATTTCTTCTATCTGAGTGAATGAAATCTTAATCCTGTGATATCCATGTGGCACTGAAACGGCAAAAGGGATCTCTGCTATCCATGCTGCAGGATGCAGCACAAATGTTCCACCATTCACCATCCTCTGCAGGTAAATGCAAAATGCAAAAAAATGCAGTGCAAAGTACAGTGAGGACAGACTTCAACAGTGCTAAGCATCAGTAAAGTTAACTGGAGACATTTAAGCACATTTGTGTGTAAGACATGGATGGGCATGTGGCTCTTTGCTGGGACATCTGGAGCAGAAGTATGCTGTTGTGGCCTGCTGTTTTACAGGGTTAGTCAGCAGTTAGGGACTAACTTTCTGCTTATTAGATGTGCTGGCCCCATAATGATAAAAAAAGAATTTGTTTAAAATTATCATAACCTTTTCAAAGTAAAATCAAAACCTTAATGTAGTGATTTTAAGCAATATTTTGCAGGCTTTTTCCTGCAAAAAAATTAAAAAGGTAATTCAATAAAAACATACATTCTCCTCGAACATGCCAGATTTCTGTTTTTAAAAAAATGAAGAATGCTTCATATTTCTTTTAATCTTTGTTCCTGCCACCCATGAATCCTTGTTAGGAGGTTGCAGTGAGGTGTGGGTCAGTCTATTCCCCCAGACAGCACAACAGGACAAGAGGAAATGGCCCCAAGTTGTGTCAGGGAAGGTTTAGATTGGACATTAGGAAAAATTTCTTCTCCAAAAGGGTTGCCAAGCATTAGAATGGGCTGTCCAGGGGGGTGAATAATGAAGTCACCATTTCTGGAGGGATTTAAAAGATGTGTGGATGTGGCAGTGCTGAGGACATGGTTTAGTGGTTTAGTGAACTTGGAAATGCTGGGATAATGTTTGGATGATCTTAAATCTTCCAACCTAAATGTTTTCATGATTCTGTGGTTCCTTCCTACACTGAACAGGAATAAGGCAATTTGGGAGCTTTTTCCAGACATTTGAGTAGAAGCAAGTAGAGAAACCTTTTGCTTTTAAAAAGCTTATAAAATTTTAGGCATTAACAAATGGGAGGTGAAGAGAAAGCACACTGTGAACAGCTGTAAGAATCGCCTTAACTGTGAGTCTTTACAGAAAGGATAATTCAAACCTTCAATTTTATCATTAGTTATTCTATTTCCATCTGCCTCTTTCTTGCTACATTACTAAATACTGGAAGATTATCAAATTCATAGTTAAATTTTTTGCTAGGAGGCTTCTTGCCCTGCCTGTTTCAGTCTTTTATTTTGACCATCACAACTGATCTGGTCAAACCTTTTTAAAATTATTATTTTTCATCTGTAAAGAAGCAACTTTTGCAAATGAGTCTTTGTGTTCTTCACCCAAAGTCACTCCAGCTGAAAAATTAGGACTTTTGAAATTGTTTTAATGAAGATATAAGGAAACTTCAGAGGAGATTTTCCAATATACACAAAAATTTTGTATTTTCTATCTGTCTAATTTTGATATCTTATTCTCATAAATTCAATAAAGAAAAATGCTGGAGCAGCTATTGCTCATCAGAAGACTTCCAAGTATTTCATGTTTATTAGGTAACCTATCTCCCTAATGCATCAGGGAGGCTGATTTTATTATAAGGGCTTGGAGAAGCTGTGACAGAGATTTGCCCAAGGTCATACAGAAAGTCAGTGACAGGCTTGGGAACAAATTGAATCCAAGCAATGAAATCAAATCAGATGCAAGATTTGGTTTTAAAGGAATTGCTGTTTACCAGTAAGCCAAAACCAAATCAAAACAAAATACTTGAGGAACTTTACATATTATACAAATGAACCACATAAATTTTATTTTATTTTTTTTGCCTTCTTCACAGTTAAGGAAAGAAGATGGGATAAGCTATATTTGGATAATACTGAACTAGCAGTATTTGCAAGGAATCCATCTATTTCTGTCAGGAAAAGAAAGAAAAGTGCCAGAAGTAAATGTCAGTCTTGAAATTTAATGAAATTTTAAAATATTCTACCTCAGTAAGTCTTTGATAAGAGTGAATTATTTTTCTCTCTTGCTGTAAGTTTCACATTGTATTTTTGTTTATTCAAAAATCTAAATTTTATGCAGGAGGAAAAAAGCAAGACTATCAGATTTGAGGAATAAACTATCTAAATGGCTGCTCTTAAGACTTTTATGAGCCCTCACAGTATGAAACAAGCTATAATCTGCACTTTGAGAACATTTTGGTGACAGCCAACACATAAGGCAAAATTCACATGCATTCATTAGCAGGCTGGAACTAAAGCTGAGTTCACAGAGAGTCAAATAATCTGCAAAAAATACGGTTTGAGCAGGCCTGTGTCTTAGGGAGGAGAACATAAAGACGGGGACCCTTGATTTAATGGGATAATATTTTGGTTACAACAACAGAAGTCCGAACAGGCAAGGACACATCAGATGGTACCAGGAAAAGCAGTTTGCAGGATGCACCCCTGATCTTTTCAGACCCCTCTCCTCCAGAAGGATCAGCTCCTCCTCATCCCAAGGGATTTGTGTCGGTGCTCCTGCTCCTGCCCACCCGCCCTGCCGCACCTCAGGCTGTGCCCACCCCAGGGCACCCACACCCGGCCCGGGCTGGTTGCCAACCTGCTGCAGGGCTCTCTGGATGTCGATGCCCTGTCCCCAGGGCACGGCGGGGTTGGCGAGGCAGTCGCCGGCGTTGCCGCGGCGGGAGATGTCGATGCGCTGCCGCCGAAGGTTCTGGAAGGCCTCGGCCATCACCCGCACCCCGTCGTAGGTGAGCGCCGACGTGTACTGCAAACAGAAACCACACTCAGGGTCACTTTCCACGTGACTTGCCCTGATGCAGTTCAATTTTTACCTTTTTTTTTTCTTTTATATGTTCCCTGTATTCTTTGCACAGGTATTTGTAGCTCTGCAGCCTATGAGTGGCTAATTTTCCTGGTAATTTTCCATAGCCTTTCCCTAGGCAAAAAACCAAAACCAATTCCAGAGCTCCAAGCCCCAAGAAGTAAAAAGGCCCTGTGCTATCTTGGTTCTTCCTGGAAACCAAGGTTTGGAACAAGTCTTCAAGGTACATTTTATGGACAGAGCACAGCTAATGCTGAGGGAAGGACTCCAAAACAAAACTTGCCCTGAGAAGAAATTACATCACCACTTGTCCTCCTAATTGATGCTGTTTATCAATTATGTTAATTCCCTAAAACCTATAAAAATGTACTCATCCCTGTGGGGATAGGCATCTGTGGACATCTTTCCATGACTACCCCTCAAAGCCTTCAAACAAAAATCCACTCTTCTATCACCTCCTTACTCAAAGTATCTCGAGTTTCATTTCCAGGTTAAGAAAATAGCTGCACTCTGTCCTCACCTCCTGTCTAGGAGGTTCAACAGCATCTTGCTCCCTGTAATCTCCACTGCCCTGTTGACTCCTAAAAGTTGGTTTTGACTTTCACAGCAGGGAAGTGAAGGAGAAGTTCCTGATTTCACTCTCTGAAGAAGACTCAGCCCTAAAAGTCATTCACCTGTTACCCAAGCATTTGTGTTTAATCAGAAGCACTGACCTGAACTTTTAAGGAGCACATTATACTGTGTAAATGTGAGCTACATGAAATCAAGAAACAAGGGACATTTTCTGGTCACAGATGGAGACCAGAAAATTCCATCTCAGTCGGCAAAAACTCTGCAAAACATGAGTTTATTCATGCAGAAACTTGTACAGAAAACAGTATAAAACTCTTGGCAAGAACCATTAGTGTTAACTCTTTTTTCTGTGATCATCTACTGATTTAGTTGTTTTCAACTTAAACTAATCCCAAAGCTAACACTTCTATTGCAGAGTGTTTGTCACAAATGTATTCATTTTCAAATATTAAACAGAAAAAAAAACAACCTCTCCCTCCACTCATCCCTCAACAGCTTCAGGGCCTTCTGTGTCAGGAATTAAAATACTTTTTCCCTCTGTTGTATGCTTTGATTTGAAATTCTCAAAAAGAACATCTGGAAAGACTTTATTATCACTGGATGTCTTGTAAACAAGTCAAAGGTTAAGGACTTAAAGAGGCTTTTTTGTTTTTCTTATATACAGAACATTATGAGATATTTAATTCTTAGCTTCGAGGGGGTGAAATCTGGGAGACCGAGAGAATACATTAAATTTTTTATTTCTTAGGAGGCAGTAACTGCAGCCTAGTAAAATTCAGATAATGTTAAGGTAAATGGAACAGAAAATGTTCATAATTATACTGAGAGTTTCTCAAGTGAGAATAAAGAGCCATGTGTGATCACAAAGAGGTGAGCATAACTTGAACTGAGCCAGATGGAACCAAATGAAATGTGTTTTTTTATACCACTTGCCTTTGGCCTCTTCCAGTCCACACGTGGATGCTCTCTGGCATCATTATTCCTCCACTGTTGCATGATCCTGGCAGGAACAGTGTCAGTGTAATTCACCAGTTGGAAGCCAGTGACATTGGCTCCACTCTCTCTGAATTTGGTCAGGTCAATGTCCATGAATCCCTGGTACAGGAGAGAAACAGGAGAAGCTTATCAGAGGAAGACATACCTGCATGGGAAAGAGGAATCCTGCCTATGTATGAACATGGCAGACACCTCAGGAAAAATATCTTCCCTCTGGGAGGAAATGTCCAGCTCAGGAGAGGCACCAGCTCCCCAGTCATGGTGAGAACTTGCTTTTCAGGCCATATCCTGCAGTTACCACCCAGGGAGACAATAATCATATTAACAACAGCTCACTTGCAAGAAAGCTAGCAGAGTAATGGAAAAAAATGTATCCTGAATAATGGATGAAATTAACAAATGTTGTAAAATATATTAAAAAGTATTTGTCAACCAGCTCTAAATTTTATACAGAATTGTTCACCCAGCCCTAACTTTCATGGACCCAGTAACCACTGGATAGGCTACGTCTTTTCAAATCACAATTCACAAGGAAAAACAAATTCTGAACAATGAACTTCCAGCAGATCAGGAAAGAACTGGTTGATCAGCTTCTCAAAGGAGTCTTGCTATTAGAAAAGCCAGTTTATAGAATTTGCTCATTTTGGAGAAAAGAAGGGGCTTTTCTAGACTTTAGGTTACTAATGAAATACATTTCTTCCATTTTCCTTATTGTTCTTGTCCACTTCTGTCTCACTGCATGTGATGAACACGTGTGCAAATGCACGTGTGCATTGATCGGGGTGGCACTGCAGAATTGGTCACCCCCTTGAGGCAGAGGTGAAAAATTAATTAGAGACACACTGCAGCAGGGAGGAAAGGGTGATTTCTTGGTGTCCCAGCTTTGATCCCAACTCTGCAGCCCTGCTGCTGTGCAGAACTCTTTGCAGTGGCTCCTTGCAGAGGTGCTGGGACAGGGGCTGTGCCCTCCTGCTGTGTGTGGGACAGGCTGAGCTCTGCTTTTTTCTTTAGGAACACAAGCACAAGAGATGAACTCAATTATTTGCACTGGTACCATCAGCAGTCTTAATGCATGAGGGGAGATGAATGGGAGGACTGTCACAATGCCATCATTTGAGCAGCAGAAGGGCTGGTTTGAGCTCTGCCTTCCCCCTGCCCTGCTGCTGAGTGTTGTCTGCAGGCTCCTCCTCAGCCTGCCCCTGGGTTTCTCTCCCTTGCTGGTTCTCAGGCTCACCATGATGGTGTCAGCTAAAAAAGCCAAGTTACATCATTTCCTGGAAAACACCAATCAGGTTCCCAAAATGATGCTCTCTGTTCACAGGCTGAGGGAGCTAATCAGCTGATCAACTTCCAAAGTCAGGATCAAGCCATTAGATGGAAACAGTTTTGGGAATAGACCTTGCCAGGAAAAGACTAAATTGCCCTCTCACATAAGTGTCAGACTGAGGGAGTCATAAGTGACTCAAAAATGACTTTAAAGACTTTCACATTTTTTCCTTCTAGCATTTTGTAGGCAATTTGGCATCCACTTACAAGGCTGAGGATTGGATACCGGTGTACAGATGCTCTAAATAGATGGCTTGTTTTGCTTCAAAGTACAGTGAATTAGGTTAAAAGAAAAAAAGTGGTATTTTGTGCGTGCATACCCCTCAGAATGCTGGTTAAACCCACATCAATCTTGTTTGTAATTGCTGGCGTGGGGGTTTCAGAAAGCCAGAGCTGTGATTAATGAATAGGAAATGCAGCAGGATAATTGTCCCTGACATCTTAATGCATTTCAGGCCAAGTGAGTTTTGACACATAGAGCTCCTAAGGTTCAGTAAGAGGGACCTCACAGGTTGCCAACTGGTTATTCATGGCTAGGACCAAATTACACTGACATTTTGCTCCTGGGAGCTACTCAGGGGAAAAAGATCTGTCAAAGGAAACTATCGCAGAGCAATTTGAAGTTTGTGCAACCAGCTCCTCTTTGGGAGACCTACAAAGACATGAAGAAAAGTCCAAGTTCACTGCAGAGCATGAATAAGATGACTGGTGTGTTAAGCCCCCTCAGAATGCAGATTTAAATAGGAATCGTGAAAAAAAAGTTATGACAGCAGTGGTTGAAACCACTCTATTTCACTGTTTCCCCCAAACAAAACCATTCTAAACCTGGAGCAAATATTCAACAATATTCACTGGGATTCATTGCATAAAATTGGGATTCATTGCATAAAATTTTAAAATAATCTGAATAGATTACAAGAATTATTTCTTCCTGAAAATTGTACTAATTTTTCCCCACTGACTTTTGACATAATTCAGGTTCTTTAAAAAGTGTGGAGACCTCTGAAGACTTTCCAATCATTTAAGGCAGTTGGGACCATAGAGGACATCATTAACCTTGAAGACATCTTTGCATTTTGGCTGCTATCAACGGCTGAAATAATTGTTTTCACCTGTTATCCCTCCTTCATATGCCCCAGCACAAGGACATTATAGGAATGCTCCTAATTACAAAGGAATTTTAATCACCACACTGAAATCTGCTCAGAGCAGGTCTGGGGAACATGAGAGCCAATGAACGTGGAAATCTGCAGGTCAAATATTTTAGAAAATAATTCCCAGAGCAGGTGAGCTCTTGCTAGCAAGCACATAAACAAAAAGCCATCAAGACTTATGCAGACTGGTTTTTGAAAATGCTTCTATTGACAAAGTGGCAGCAGGAATTCAACATGCTTATCTGTCCTTCTGTAATATCAGTCAGTGCTTGTAGGAAACAGGAGAACAAGAGAATTACAGTATTTGCAACTAAAGAAATCATCAATCATCTGTCACTTTGTACTAACTATAGACACATATTGCAAAAAAGAAAAAAAGAGAGATATTTTATTTAGTTTTCAATTGGCTGTATATGGGAAACAGAAAATAAATTCTTAAAACTTGGCTAAGGAAAGACTGTAACCCATGACTAAGGGGCAGCAGCTGTGCTTTTGCAGTATATGTTTAGCATCAGCCAGTTTGGGAAAGAACTAGCTCAGAAATGCTTCCCTCTGTCATCTAACCAAGCACAGCAAGAAGTGAACAGTGCTGGAAGGATGCACTCCATGTGGTCCCATGGAGTGATCAAATGCTTTTGAAACTGTTTCTAAAATTTGCCAGGGAATACTGGAAAAGCCCCATTTTGCAGCCATGTCTGGAGCACAGCTCAGGGAAATGAGCTGAGCCCCTGGAGTCTGGCTGTGTGTGACTTGCTTGGAGCTCTTGGCACCTGAAGCATTTGGGATGTGTCTGTTGGATGTGCAGGGATCAGCCTTCACCTCCCTACACAGCCCTGAAATCCCCCAGGGAGGAAGAGGAGGCATATGGGAACTCAGACTGCAGCCCCCCTGGAAAAGCAGGCCCAGAGGGACCCAGAGGCAGCCCAGAGCAGTCCCAGGGTGTAGGTGCTCCAGGGGACACAAGGCTCCTGCAGGCTCAGCTGTCCCTGGGAACCATCAAACCATCCATCAGCCACCCCACGGCAGGATCAGCTGTCCCTTGGACTTAAATTCACTTCACAAAACCACCTCAGCAAACCAGAGGACGTGCCTTCCTGCCTTGCACACGCCTGGGAAACGCCTGGCTCTCTCCAAATGCCACGGAATGAGCAGGCTGACAATAAACCACAAAAATCTGGTCCCTTGGTGCTGATGGGCTGAGGCAACTCCCTCCTCCAGCCTGCTCTGACTCACAGCATCTGCAGCACACTGCTCCAGCAGCAGCCAGGCAGGGTTCAAAGGAGGGAACCTGCTCTTTAGCCCATACCACGGGCTCCTCTCTGCATTAATGAACATCACAGAGCAATTAAGTGCAGGGTGTTGCTGTGAGGAAATAATATGGGCAGCTATTACAGACCTTTGTGGTTTCAAATAGAAAACAGTACTGGGAAGGGGTTTATCCTCACTGTGCTTTCCTTGATGCCTCTGTTCTTTATGCTGTTCTTAAACTCAAAGCACTTTTCAGCCAAAGGTTGTTTTACTGTCCCATTTGCTGCCTTGGTTGCTGGGAGTGGCATCAGCAAGTCACACATTTATATTCTTCTCCACTGTTTGTGGGCTCAATCATCAAAAGAAATGCATAATGCAGGAAGACTGATGACTTGAAATGGGCCTCATGAATCCATCTTGATTAAGTGGTCCACAAAGGATCTGCCTTGAAAAGAAAGTCCCTCCAGAAATGAACCAGCTCCTAATTTATACCCTGGATACTATGAGGAGCCAGGACACTGGGTGGGCAGTGCAGGCTGCTGTCAGTGTAGGGAAAACCTCATCCCTTTGTCCACGACCCTCCTCAAATCTGGAGCTTCACTGACTTCCCTGCATTTGTCCTTTCACCCTCCTATTTCACTGCCTCACTGTCCCAAATCTCTGCCTCCTCTCTGCACACTGATGACCCTTGGTGGCACAGCTGCTTGTGGGACACCATCCCAGACCATGGCAGTGCACCCACACCTCCAGATTCTCTTTGTATTTCACTGAGCTCACATTAATTGCTGGCCCTTTCCCTGCAGGAGCCTCCTGTGATGCCTTTGAAGCTGCAGAAGCAAGGGCTGAGCTCTGGGCAGGCTGTGGCTCAGCAGCTCAAAAACCACCCCACAGCCCAGCTGAAAACCTCCCTGCCTGTGCTCCAAGCCTCCTCCTTTCCTGGGATAAAGAGCATTAGAGAGTCTCCTTGAAGACAGACACATTCCTGAGAAACAGTGCTGTTTTCTCTCCTCCTGCTGCCTCTTGTGAGCTCTCCAGATCTCCCCCTGAGACTGGCAAACTCAGCTTTGAATGAGGAGAGGGAAAACCACCCTTTTCCCTTGAATTGCCTGGAGAATGTTTGTTGGCTGAAGCCAACAGAGCCCACTCATCCCAAGGAGGAGCATTAGGCTTTTTAAATCCCTTCTTGTCTGGGATGAAGAGACTGGAGTCTGCTTTCTCTTTTCTTTAATAGGTTGCACACTGAAATATTCCTTTTCAAGCCAAAAGCATTTAAGCAATTCACCCCGAGCTTGGGTGGGTGCCACAGAAACCTGTGGCAGCATCGGGAAACTGGCCCAGCTCTGTTTAAATGCATGACTTGCAATGCCAGACTACCTCCTTGCAGCAGATTTTCTGATTATAAGAAACTTTGCAGAGCAGAAATTTGCTTCTGAATGGCTGTAGATCAGCTGAGTGAATACAAAGTGGCTCCTGTCATTCCAAGGTACACCAGTGACTTACTGCAGGGAGCAAGAAATGGAGTGTTTCCAGACAGAGCATCTCTAATACCCCAAATTATCTTCAAGCTTAACTTCTCCAGTGAAGCAGCATTCCTCACTCCCATCACTTTGTATTAATAAGGAGGGTATGTCAAAAAAGAGCCCATCTGCTCCAGACTCATTCCACTGTGCCTTCCAATGGGAGAGGACTTCTCCTCTGCAGAGTTATTAATGTGTCAAATCCCATAGTGGCAGCAAAATGTGTGAGTCCTCACTGGGACTTAGGAGTAAGTGAGGAAAGGGAAAAGAAAGACAGGAGAAGGGGGCACTATCAGACAGCTTCCCAACCCTGCAGCTTGATGAGAGTGTTTTGTCCTGTCTATAGATAGAACACAAGCCAAGTGAGGTGGGAATGCAGACTTTAAGCACAAGGGGGTGGAGGTGAACAGCATCTTTTTCTTGGTGCAGCTCTGCAGATTTTCTTTGTGGTATTATTTGCCCACTCTTGCAGCTGCAGCACATTGTGGATATAAATGACCATACACATCTTGTCAGAAGGTTCAGTCCAGGCAGGGGAAGGGATGTTCTAGGTGGATGTTTGTGCATTAGAGAGCTTTCAGGGCATAAACTGATTTAAAGGTTTGGGAAATGTGCCGTGCAGTGGCAGATGCCATGAATTCAATCAAAGATATGATTAAGGGATGACCCGATCCCAGTTTACAAGGACCAAAACATCAGTAATGGAATATTTTGTCTAGCAAACAGAAGCATAAATCTGGCCGAGGAAGCTGAAGCTAAGCATGTTCTGACTAGAAAAGAGGACAAATGAAGTCACCATGAGGCAGATACTATGGATTTACACATCACCATTTGCAGCTGAGCTGGGATAATGGATTAGGAGACTGCAAATGGCTGAGGAAACCTGTTAGTTTAACACCATTTTGCTGAAGTTTAAGCAAACACATTTTTCCTTCCAATAGCTGTAATATAATCTGTCAGTTACTCACCTGATGCTCTGATTTTTTTTAAGCCACAGTAAGTCACTCATGTTTTTGAGCCTTCATTAACTACTGCAAAAAATCCTCCCAAGGTTGCTGTTCTTATTATCCTGTGTAGGCAAGTTTTGTATCAAACCAGATAATTTTCTTATACATGAGACACTCAAGTTTAAGCAACATTTAATTCAGGGCACTGCTGTGTCTTTTACTATCAGTAATTCAGATGAGATAATGTTATCTGGCGTTCTTCTACTTGATAATTTTTGAGTCAGGGCAGAAAAGCTGTTTGGAAGTGAAATGCAGAATTTTCACTAATATATTATATTGTATTTTTCTGAGCAGAAAATGAATTTGTCTCATGAGCCTACTTGCACCAACCTCTCAGGAAGCAGAAAGGTCTAACAGGCATAATTTTAGAACCCTAAAAGTAAATTAGGACACCTTTTTCCAATAGAAGAATATAAATTTTGCATCTTGAGATCTTGCCAGGGTGAGAAGGAGATGCTGTACACATCCTTCTGGAAACTCCACAAAAGAGAGTTTCAAATCAGCGAGTGATTCACACCTGAGCATTGCTGACCTTGCTTGTGCCACCAGCCAGCAGCACTTCAGGGGGCAGGAGACTCAGACAAACACTGCAGCTTTCAAGCTGATGGGAGGCAGAACTACAACATTTTAGCTCCAGGCAAGCAGGGAATGGAGCCATCAACACACTGCCAGTGGCACAGGTCACTGTGCTGGGGCAGTGCCACGGGTGTCTCTGTGCTGGGGTGGGTACAGACCTTGCTTGGGCACCACAACCCTCCCCACGCAGCCACAGCTTGTCCTGCAGTGGGGGTGCCCTGCCCTGCTTTAGGGGAGCTGCTCTCTGCCCCTGGATGGCCAATTTGGGAGGGTTCCTCTTCCCTCTCTGCCCCTGGATGGCCAGTTTGGGAGGGTTCCTCTTCCCTCTCTGCCCCTGGATGGCCAATTTGGGAGGGTTCCTCTTCCCTCTCTGCCCCTGGATGGCCAATTTGGGAGGGTTCCTCTTCCCTCTCTGCCCCTGGTGTCGGTCTCACATTGCTGAGTCTCAGCCCTGATGGTGCAGAAGTTCTTCCTTCTGTTTTTCAGGTGCAAAAAACTCAAAGCTGCCCATCCAACCCAGAGGGGAACTGGATAAACCCAGCACACCTTGTCTGACTCCTGCACGAGCCACTCTGCTGACAAAGCTGCTGTGCTGGGGAAATGATGATGCTGAAGGATTTTTGCTTTTTTTCTTTTATATATTCTCATGTTTTTACACATGTATTTGTAGCTCTGTGGCCTATTGTATCCGGGGCTAGTTTTCCAAGTACTTTTCCCTACCTTTTCCCTAGGCAGAAAGACAAAACACATTCCAAGACCCCAATCCCATCTTGGTTCTTTCTGGGAAGCAAGGCTGAAAAACAGCTCTTCAAGACACATTTTCATAAACAAAGTTAATTTCCATCTCAGGGGGGAGGATTTAGAGATGGCTGAACCAGGGGAAATTGCATCACCTCTTGTGCTCCTAATTGGTGATTTTTGTCAATTATACTAATTTGCTAAAGTTATAGCAAACTTGTTGTATTCACCCCATGGGGTGGTGGGCATTTTGTGAACATTTTTCCATATCTTCCTCTGGAGGTCTCAAATAGAGATCAACCTTTATATAAACTCCTATACTAATATTTTCTAGGAAGTGTGTTGTTTTATTTCTAGGTTCCTTAAGGCATCACTGGTAACCTCCACCAGCACCACAACTGCCAGCAAAGGGAAACTGTCCATGGCCTAACTCAGTGCTGACACAGGCTGATGTAGAATGGCTCATGAAAAAGTGCTTATCTTTGCTAATCAACACTGTTTTTATCTTTACTTTTCCCTGCTACCCCTGCCATCAGCAATCTCATATACTTATCTATTCATCTTCAAAAAAAGAGAGCATTTGCTAAAAGAAAAACTTGGACTAATGTGCCAGGAAAGAAAAAAGAGGCTAAAACACTGGATGTGGCAGCTGTCTTTCATACTTTTCCTTTAAAGACAGGTCACACAAATGTCCCTTATTTAATGACAAAGATTTTTCTCTGCCCAAGCTGATGCTCTCCCACTACTGACAGTAGTCAGCTCACATCCATGGCATAGGACAAACAGATACACAAAGCCAAGGTTATGGGCAAAAAGCCTGAACATAAAAGAAAGGAATCCCAGAAGTTTCTAAGCTTGTTCCTCTGATAGTATTGACTGAATTTTTTTTTCTCTTTGTGGTTGCTGGAACTGATGATCTCAAAGGCTGAGAACAAAGCTTAGAAAAATGAGACTCACAGAAACAAACACTTTTAAAAATTGCCAAATCTCTTTGAGCTCCAGAGGGGAAAAGAGAGAGAGAGATTTGACTGCAAACTGCCAGTGCACTAGACAAATACCCAGGTTAGCTCTGGCAAAAGCTCATTGGGGTAACTCTGATGGGTACTGGTTAAAGACCAGGATTTCATCAGATTGCAAAAGCCATGAAGAATGCCAAATTTAGCTCAGGGAGAGGGAGGGATGCTCACAGAAACCCTACCCCTGGCAGGGATGTTGCAGTCAGACCTTCATGGGATGGGCAGGGCTGGGGAGACAAGACAAGTTGTGTCTTTAGCAGGTGTAGCAGGTTCAGAGAAGGATGTTTGCCCATGGCCTAAGGTGCAGAATGGTTTCATTTTGTTTGTGAACACAGAAATATTATTGTCTCACCTTGGCAACAGCAATTTCACTGAAAAAGAAAGCTGTTCCTGCTAGGAAATACCAGCTTTCACTTGCTGCTGTCAAATTCTGCTCAGCACTTTACTACAGCTCACCCAGAGCAACTGCTGGGCAAACACACAGCGAGGCTAATGCAAGGCAGTGACTCTGCTCAAAGATTGTGGCCAGACAGGGAATTCCTCCATTCCAAAATGTCCCCATGGATGATTTTTTTAGACCTTATTCAGCCTGTGCATTGCCTTGCATTGCAATTGTTTTGCATTCCTGACAGTTTGAAGCTGCTGCAACTGGGCAGTGGTGTGCTGCTGCTTGGATTTTTTGGCTCTATTTATCTCTGAAGAATCATATAGCTAAAAAGAGGAATTTAAGCAGGGTTATCCAGAAATATTTCTCAATATTTGCTTCCAATGTGTCATTTCCATAACTGTGTCCCCATTTTTCCATGCCCAAGTAGGTTAGCCAAAAGGCAGGTGTTGAAAATCCCTCCCCTTGCTCCAGCTAGTGCAGGAAACTTGGTGGCTATGAACGGGCTGAGGATTCCCTTGACCTGATCTTCACACAGGGTGAGAGTCCTCAACTCAGGACTGCCTCAGCGAGCACAGGGCACAAAAAACAACTCATTTGGAAACCCAACACTCCCAGGTTTTAGCTCTTAATTTATCCTCTGAGGACTTCAGAACAAGGCACTTCCCCAAAGCAGGGCTGTTCTCCAGGCACGCGGGCGCGCACGAGGGTGCGAGTGTGTGTGTGGGCAACGCACGCCCTGTCATCCTAGGACATGTCTGCAGGGGAAAATGAGGGGTGTTTAAGGTCTACCACTATGAGTGTGAGTCAGTGGGAATAAATTACAGCACGCTACACCCTCTGAAGGCTCTAATCCAGCGATGAGATGTCCTCAGAAGAGGGTGAAACCTACTGTGATCTCCCGGATCAGAGCGTTCGCACCTGGGTTTGACCCGGCCAGATGCCAGCTTCTGCCAATCTCTGATAAAATCCCTGGCCATCCCCACCGAGGGAGGCTGGCTGTCCTTCCTTGCTGCCTTGTAGTCTCAGAAACATGGGCTCTTCAGGCCCTTTTTGCCATTCTCCTTGCTAAACCCATCATCCAGTAGCTCTCATGTGGGTGCAGCACATTGCAGGAGCTGATTTGGCTTCTGCCCACATAATTCTGCCCTAGAAAGAGCCTTCTTAACCTTGAGGGGTGCCAGGATTTTTTTTTTTTGAAAATAGTTTTCTTATGTTGTCTGATTATCCCCTACTTTTTTCTTTTTTTTAAGTATTGTCCTCTCTGACTTTTGGCTCTTGTGTGATGCTGGGTTTTAAGGAGCAGTAAAGACCAAAGGTAAACCTTGAATTCCTTTCACTCTGCTCGTTCTCCCCAGAATCCAAGCTGCTTGGAAAGCACACCAGTGGATTCTGGTGGTCCTGTCAGACACTGTGGGCTCAAGGGCCCCTCCACTGAGGTGCAGTGGGAGGCAGAATGTCCCTGCAGAGGGGCTGGAGAAATGAAAAGCCTTTTGCTCCAAGTTAATTATTTATAAACCGTGTTGGCTGAGTATGCAACCTCTTCCAGCCAGCTCTGTCCTCTCAGCATTTGTGCAAAGGCTGAGAAAACACATTAAAGATAGGACAGTGTACTTTCTCTGGGTGAAGGTGGGGAGAGTGGTATCCTAAGACAGAGGGAAATGTCCTTCAAATCTCCTACACCTGAGTGTTAGTTCAGTTCACCTCGTGCCTTTCATGCATTTATCCTTATGAAACTGTGCAGAGGGAAGAAGTGATACTGTCATTCAGCCTCCCGTGTGGGTGTACTTAAAATTGCACAGACATGCTCACTCCAGTGACTCCAGCTCACTTTCCTGCTTAACTTTAATGAAGGGACTTTCATAAACATCCAGGACCTGGGTTATGGCAAATAATAATTTTTTTTTAAATTAGCAACTGAAGTTATTGGCTGCTCTGTAGTTTTGCGTGTCTCCCCCTGCACAAGGTAACATTTTAATCTCTGTAATTACACGGTAGGCAGCCAGCACAGGGTGCAGGGTCAGTACAGGGCACTGCAGGGTAATGATGTGGCCATTTTTGCCTGGTAAATTACAGAGTTATCTTGGGACTGAGAAAAGGAGAAAGGCAGCAACTGCTTGACTAATTGGTAGTTTAAAGTTTAATTACCCCAGGGCTGACGTGCTGCCTCCCAGATGCAGCTCTGTGCTGAAAGATCAGGTCCAGAGCCTGCACATGGCTCACCCCACAGGGACACAGGAGTGCCAGGGGAGCAGCCTCAGCCCCAGAATGCCAACAGCCCAGCCTCTGCTGTGCATCCTCCTGGATGGATGGACCACATTTGGGGAGGACAGAGTAGGAGCTCTTCTGTGGAAAACCTCAATTTCTCTCTCTTACCTCTCCCCTAATCTCCCTAGGCAAAGAAATTTTCCATCCTCCTGTGAGACTTTCTCCAGAAAGATGGTCCTGCCACTGCCCAATGCTGCTCTGTCCTCAGGCAGCACCTCCCTGCCTTAAAGGGAGAATCCTTTCCTTAAAGAAATCTTTGCATTCAATTCTTTCCCTAGAGCCATGACAGTCAGATTTCATTTAACACCAAGGGGGGAGTGATAAAATTACTTTGGTCTGCATCTGTCACCCAGCCAAGGTCAAACCACTACAAAACCCCAGCACACTTGGAGATACCCTGCAGATAATCCTGCTGGCTCAAGAGAGAAAGCTCCACAAGAAGAGAACAGCAAAAGACTTTGGTATTTTTTTTTACCTAGAAAGTGGATGAGAAAAAGAGTGTAGAGCTCAGTAATTATAAATATAGTGCTTTATAAAACTGTGAGATAGAAAAGAACCCCACCAATTAGGGTAACTCACCATATTTGCCAGAATGTAATGGTACCCATTCCCATTTTTTTCAAGAGATATGATCTGCAAGATAAAAACCAAAGATAATTAGCAGAGATCAACTAAGGAAGAAGAATGTCAGTTATCTGCCCTTTCTCACTCTTATTTTCCTTGCTGAGACTATTCAGCTGTGAGCAGGAAGACATAGCAAAAGAAAAGTTCCCAGTCTTATTTGAGGACAGCCAGAGCTTTCACATATGATACCTGAGCAGCAAATCTGAAATTAGACAGGACAAGATCCCCAAGAACATTGTACAGGCAGGGAGAGAAAACAACCAAACCAACCTGCTTCCTACAGGCTCATGGAAAAAAAAAAAA
>VZRH01008080.1:891267-1065810 GCA_013397555.1 Urocynchramus pylzowi
TGATGTGGGGCGGATCTGGCACCATCAACACACACACACACACACACACACACACACACACACACACAGGGTCAGGCTGATGATTCATTTAGATCAAAGCTCACCTTCAGCAGAAAGGGATATTTAGAAGAAAAACAGACAACAGGGCCGGCATAGGTTGACCCAGACCCACAACTTTTGGAGGTGAGGACTCCTCCTAGACCACTGTCTTTAACTGCCTGGTAACCCCTCCCAGACAGACGTGACTTACCCCGGTCAGCATCGTAGATGTAGACAAACTTCTGCCAGCTGTAGTGCTCGATGACACTGATGAGGGCATCCTGGAGCTCGGGGCGGAGCTGGAGCACAAACTGGTTGGAGGTTTCCACAGGGAAGCTCGGCGTTATGAAGCAGACGTGGAGGGCCCCACAGAAAGACGTGAGCATGTTGACAGTCCTCCTCTCATAAAACCCAAAGATGGCATAGACACCCTTGGAGAACTGTGAGCAGACTGCAGGAGCAGAGGGGAAGGTCATGAGGGCAGAAAATCAAGGAGGTTTCTCAGCAATATCACCAAAATAAACCTTTTCCCTGAGATAAGCTGAGGGGTCTCTCTGGACTAGATAAATTTCCCCCAGGTGGGTGGGTTGATGAAGGCAACCTGTGAAGAACAGGGCTTTTGGCCATGGACTGCCCTGCCCTTGGTCTCCACAGACCTGCTTTACTTTTGATAGGAAGAAATTACTCAGAAGAATGAAATCAGTGTCCCCAGGGCTCTGCTGAAGATTTTGCTGCTTCTGGAGTAAAATGAGTTATCTGAACATAGGAACCCTTCAGCAGAAAGAGGCAACTGCAGCCCTGGATGCATTCAGGGAGCAGAAGGAAAGCCTTTGCACAGCAGCACAGCCCTTTGTGGCCAACAACTCCAGAGGGAAACCATGGGTTTGACCTCAGCAGCTGAGGTGACCACACTGAGAGGGCATCTCAGCAAAGGTTCACCAGGGTTCAACACAGCCACAGCACAGCTCCAGGGGGATCTGTCTTGGGGCGTGAGCTGCTGGCTCTGAGTCAGAGTCTCTGACACTGGGAGTGTGTTGGTACTTGGGAACACAACTTTGGCAATTTCTGGTTTCCTCACAAAGCATGGAGACAGGGCTGTGAGCCCAGTGAGGGATCAGCAGTGTCCTGGGAGGTCTCCACCAGGAGGGCTCTGTCTGTCCTCAGCCCCTCCTGTGAGTCTGTTCTCCTGGCAGGTGTCTGTCTGTCCTCAGCCCCTCCTGTCAGTCTGTTCTCCTGGCAGGTGTCTGTCTGTCCTCAGCCCCTCCTGTCAGTCTGTTCTCCTGGTAGGTGTCTGTCTGTCCTCAGCCCCTGTGCTGTGCAGGGAGGGCTCCCTCGGGTTGGAGCCCTTCTCTGAGAGCACTTAATGAGATCGTGGGAGCTGCTGGGAAAATGCCTGAGGATCTCAGTGAGGCAGAGAGAGTTCACACTTTGGGTTGTAAAACTTAGCCCCTGAGACAGTCAGACTCATTCAATATCACCCCTGTTTATGGCACATCCCAAGTTACCATCAATAAATCTCCAAGCTGGAGGTGGTGGCAGTGACAGCACTTTTCCTGTGTCAGAACTCTTGGCACTAGTGTATTCCCCTCTTGTCACTCTGACACTGAAGACCTTTGGCTGTGACATTTATACTGACTCGACACTTCACACATCACTCGCCCGCTCTCCCAAGGCGAGTGCAGGCTGAGGAGTTGGATGTGACATTCTGGGGTCCCCTGGCAAGGGCTCTGCACTGCTCAGGAATCCCCTGACCTGATTTCTGCTGCTAACTGCCAGTACCAAACCTGCATGTGTGGCTGGAGACAGCCTCCTAAACACGAGCTTCTTGCATCCTTAGCTGGGCTCCATGCGAGCTCTGTCCCTCCAGCAGGGACCCAAAGTCAGTTCTGGCTGGCTTAGAGCCATCCTGGAAAAGATTGTCTCGTTCCTCACTTCACTCCTGCCAGCACCAAACACTCAAAGGGAAGAGCAAGAAATCCTGCTTCCCACTGTGCAAAGCAAGTCCCTGCTCCCATCTCACCCCTGAAACAAAGCAGCCAGGCTTCACGGTGGTGCTGGGAGCCGAGAATGCAATCTTGTAAGACTGTAGAAATTCTTTCCTTTGTCTTGGATCTGAGCCCAGTTTTTGGGCATCCCAGTCCCGCAGTTTGTTCGCAGGGTCGTTCATCCTCTTCTCACTGATTAGCACCTGTGATCTCAGCATTTTCCTCCCACAAGGGAATTTGCCATTCTGCAGGGCAGGGACGCCTCAGAAAGCCCGAACCGAGATGGAAATAACCCCCTCTTCTCTTTATTTTCACAGCAGTGCCTCTCTTTGCAATCAGCAATTGTGTCTGTATCAGCTGGAGTCACTGCCCTCATCATGAGACTGACACATTCAGGAAGAAAAGCAGCAGATACAGATGGAAATAGTCTGAGCATGGTTTCCATGTGACTGGAGCAGAGGGTCTAATGAACGGTGCGAGATACCATATGTGAGAGATCAGAAGGTGATCCCCAGAGACCCAGCCTTCAGCCTCACTGAATGATTAAAGAGACATTTTCGGGACAGCTGAACAATCCAGTACAATTAATAATCCAGACAATAAACTTAGCTGTTTTGTTTTAGGCAAGGCATGGCTTCCTTGGATTTATTTTCTATTCAAAAGAAATCTATCATTTTTCGTATTTTATTTTTTTCTTTAACTTCGTGGCTCAGTCACGCTCAGGCATCCCTCCTACACTGTTCTGAGACATCATCAGTGCCAGCATTTGAAACAGATTGTACCAAAGACAACTGGGAAAGTGAACACTCTTTATCATTAGTAAGTTTGGAAAGAACTCTCACTTGGTTTGTACTTGGATAAGGATAAGAGGGGCCATGGACAAGGCACATAATTTGAAAAGAAAAAAATAAAGGGTCTTGGGAGTTATCTCCCAAAGAAAAACAAAGAAACTCTTGTGTCAGTTAATCTGGAAAAATGAAGAGTGAGAGCTGTAGCCACCTTTCTGGGACTGAACTTATCATAATGTAAAAGCAGTGGCTGCAAAATTATGTAAATCTCAGGGCTATTTTAAATTACAGATGCTCCAAATGAATTTACACAGCAAAGCTAAAAAGAAATTACTTGCTTGTTATTTAATACACTAAGAGATTGCTGGAACTCCTTACATTTCCTTTAATCATTTTATGAAGCAAATTTGTCAATTATTATGTTCTCATTTGATTGCTCTGCAACTTCCTAATAATCTACTACTAAGAATTGTAAACCTCAGGTAGAGGAAGCAAATATTTTAAGTTCTCTTTGTTTTTGTAGTGACAAGCAGTCACTAACCGCTGATTGATGGATTTCTAAAAAGATTAAGAAACATAAAAATCCCTTCATAAAAGGGATGAAGATTGTGCTGGAATGCAAGGTCCAAGAAGTTGAGTTCTCCTGGTCAATTGGCTGGAAACAACATCATCCTTTCCAAGCCTTGTGCTGGCTATCTGTGAGAGCTGGCTGGCCCCAGCCCAGCTTTTCCTGCAGAGGAGAGATGCAGTCAGCCTGGGGACCAGCTCCAGCAGCTGAATTTGGACAGTTCCACCTCAAGCTCCTTCCTGCAGGCAGGAATCTGGGTGAAATCCAACAGCATAAATGTTTGCCTATCCCAGGATGTGAGCACAAGTGAGGAGGGTTTGCTTGGATGCAAATGCAGACATCTGTGGCTGTTTGCATGTGCTGTTCGTGGCCTCTGGGCTGCAGGGTGGGAAAGGACAGAGAACATCACTTCTGGGCTGTACCTGTGCTCCTATCCTAAACTGAATTTGTAATTTATTACAGAAGAGTTTGCCTCTAAGACAGCCCTTGGAAAATGCAGTCCATAATGACTGATAACCGTGGCACCTGCTGCTGTGTTCTCCCTGTTCAGTCTTATTTAATTGATCAGTCTGGGATTTGTGGCTGAGGCATTCCCAGGGTGTGTTGCACCAGGCCCCGGGGACACCCCACGTCCCTCCTTCTCCAGGCACAGGATTTCTCCCTGAGATCTCCAGGAAAATTATGTAAATTTAAACAGAGGCATTAACGAGATTGTCACCTGGTTATGCTGAAGAGACAATCCAGTGACAACCAGCTGCTCTCTGAGCACACCTCTGCAGAGTGCCTGTTGCAGCCAGGTGAGAGAGCTCATCTGAGTGCTCTAAAAACTTTTCTAACTTACAGCAAAAGTCAAAACGGATTGTAAATTAGTTAAAGAGTGACTGACATGGTAGAACAAGCAGGGGAGGCTGCCCCTCTCCCCCTGTGGAATGGTAGCCATCAGGGAGCAGATGTGTCCTTGAATTCAGATGAGGAAAAAGGCATCTGTGATTCACTCACTTGGAATCCACAGACTCCACGATTTCTAGTCCTTGCAGTGTTTCTCAAAAGCTGTCTTTTCATATGGAAATATTCAAGGTAAAGAATGTACATCAGAGAGAAACACTGAATTTACTGAAAGCACACACAGGAGAGGACACTTATTTGGGAGCTGAAGGGAGGCAGCTCTGGTCACCTTTGCAGATGCTTCCAAGAAAGAAAAAAATACATCAGTAAATACATCAACACTCACAACTTTAAATTGCACATTTTTTCTGTGGGAGAGGAAAGCAAAAGAGGTGTTTTGAGTCTGTAAAAATTCATGGTAGAGTTTTTTTTGGCTGCAGCTCTTTACCAGAGTGAGTAGATGAACAAGATTGATTTCTGCATTAGGAGAGTCAGAGGTATTTTGCAAGTGGGTGTTTACCTGATCCATGTTGTTGTGGGTGACAGGCAGATATCAGATGAAACAGATATCTCTTCTAGGTTTTGGTTAAAGAAGATAACCCAAAAAGTTTCTCTCAGAAACCATCACCACAAAGCGGCTGAAATAGTCTTAGGATTTGAGGCAGGAGGAAGGGCAAATGGGCTGCACAGAAGAATGGAAATGAGGATTTGGTTTCCAGCAGTGAAAAGTGTGCATTCTGCTGAGAATCTACAAACAAGACTGCAAAAAGGGAACTGCTCTCCAGGGACACAGCTGGGGAGGAAGCCTGGTAGAAGATCCTGGCAACTGCTCATCTGCCATCTCCTTTAGAAGCAGAATTTTCAGCATTTCACTGAGTTTAAGACTAGAAAGGGACATTAGATCATTTCTACTGACTTGTTGTATCTCATGGACTATTAAGTTTCAGCCAGCTACCCCTGGAGGGAGCCAATAATATGGCTTAGTTGACTCTTAGGAGATTCAGCTGCTGCATGTGCCTCTGTCAGAGAACAGAAGTAGCAGAGACAGTGCTAATACCCAAAGCCACAAGAGCGGTAAAAAACCTGATTAAATGAAATATCCCCAGATGTTCCTCACAAATGACTCGTGTTCTCACTTGCAAAAGGGGACAGGCAGCCCAGATGGTCCCTGCCAGATCTCAGAGGCCTTCCTGACCCTGGAGAATTTCATGGCATCTAGGAGGGAAGACACTGCTTCTTCTCCAGGAAAGCTTTTCCTACGATGCTGAGCTGCACATATGACATTATTCCCCATAGCCCAAACAAAAAAATAGAGAAAATATCGACTCCAAAGTAAGAAGAAATCTTTGAAATCACTCAACCCAGCACACACTAAAATGAAAAAGTACCTTTTAAAAATTGCGAGATAAGTGTGGCCAGACTTTGAGGGTAATAAAATAGTGATCTCAGTTATGTCAGTTATCCCCTGCAAACGATTAAAGATGAGCCCTGCAATACCTGCAGCCCCAATATCATCTTCACGTGCCCAAGCCTCCTGGGACACAGAACCAACACCCTCACTTGCAGCAGAACATAGTCATTGACAACAGTGGTGCCAAGAAGCAGCTCCCACATGCTTCCCTTTGCTCACTTGGAGTGTGCCTGTGCACATGTGGGAAAGAGGAGGGAGGATATGCATGCATAATCAATTCTCAGCGTGCCCTGCCTGGAGGCGACCCTCACACGGTGATGGAGAACCTGACATCAGGTTGGCAAAGCTGCTGGGGTTCCAAGGAAGAGCTCTGGTGTCTGCTGCAATTAGGCTCAGCTCAGCTTTCCTCCCGAATGTTTGTCCTCACAGCTCTCCTCTGTGGCGTAGGTGCCAGAGCGCGTCTCTTCAGCACATCCCCACGACAGCATGTTCCCACAGATTTCTGCAGCAGGGGAAAGCCAAACAGATTCTACACTCCCCCATTGTTCCACTCGTGTATTTAGCTGACAGCAGATATGTCCCACATATTTGATCAACTGCAAATCAGGCTGATGTGCTATCACAAGAAATCCATGTTTTTCTTTCAAATATATAAAAGGCACGGAACAGTGCTCCCTTCCATCATTGCCCTGCACTGCTGCTCTAATGATCCTGGAAGCTGGGAAGTAGTGTTGATTTTTACATAAAGATCTGCTTTCCTTCCCTCATATTTAAACAATAATCTGTGACTGAAAAGCTTCTCATAAATGCATATGCTGATAGCTTCAATTTTTTCAGTGAAGTTTGCTGGCCTAACAAATAAGTCTTAGTTTGCCTGGCTGACAAATGATAAGTTTCCTTTGAGATCAAACTGGATTTGGGGTTCTTCTTTCTCACATGCCACTGAGTTTTAGGAAACAGAAACAGCATGGTGGTTTGGTCACCAAAAATTCACAACATGGACTCTCATTTATTTAAGTGAACTTTTGAATTAAAATCATGGTGGTGGAAGACACAGTCATATGGAGTTGACTTTAATCTCTCTAAGGAACAAATTTAAGGTCCTTGCTCTTCCACTTGTACTTCATATCTCAAAACCTCTTTTTATTTTTCTACTAGAGTCTTTGAATGCAGTTCTTATCCAGTGTGACTACAAAATAGAAGAAAAAAATTCAAATATCAAAGGTCTTAATGAGGTAACTGAACTTGTTGAAATAAGGAAAAAAGGAAAACTATGATGTTTGTGTCAAGATTCTACTTGCTTGCTTTATTTGTTTTTAAAAGTGTTTTTACTTTGGGGTTTCTAATACTTTGTTGAGTCACATATAACCAAGAATTAAATATATTGAAGGGTTTACAGTCAACACAAACTATTTCTGATCTCTTTTAATAGGAATTAGATGCAAATCCCTATGCAGAAGACACTGAGATCAGAAGCATCCTTAAGAGGGTCTCATTTCTTCTGTGGCTAGAATTAGATTATTATTCTAATAGGGACAGTTTGGTTAATGAGGATCCTGTGGTTAACAGATCAGATTATGTGTAAGGAGAAATGGGTCCATTGCCATCTCTGTGTCAGGATTGTTATTTAATCATGGCTTGGATATTTGCTTGTGAGGCAACTGCTTTTCTCTGAGCCCATCTGTTCCAGTCCCTTTGGTCAGAGGCTGACTTTTGCACTGTGCTCATACAGACCCAAAATAAGACCCATTTCTGAGCTGGAAGCACTGATGCCATGCTCTCAAGCTGTGTAAGGCTCTTGTTGACTACTGTCTTCATCTCTCCAGTGTCCCATACCAGAGCCACAGCTTTTCCACTGCACTCCCTGCTTTCATAACTTAAAAACAGAAAAGATGTGCAGAAGGGCTCTGGTGCCTGGAAAAAGCTCTGCATTTTTCAGCTCTAATAAAAGATTTGACCTTTCCACCTTGACTCATTGTATAAATGGGAGTGTTTTCCTCCATGCCAGTCTGGCTCCTTTCTGAGGGACAGCTAACAAACCCATTTGGGATATAGTCTTCTGAGAGCCTTTTGCAGCACATTTTGTCTTTGAAAATCTTAGAATCATTGAATAGTTTGGCTTGGAAGGGACCTTAAAGATGTGCCAGAACTGTCTGACACTGTCATTAGGTCTGCTGGGCAGTCTGGCTTTCTGCTGTGTCCAGAAAGAACCCAGCAGAAAATGCTGCTGTGCTGGGTTCCCTTGGAGCAGCAGGAGCTCTGCAAAAGCAGCTGAACTCTCTTAACCCACAACCCTCACCTCGAGCTCCCCTGCAGCTACTCTAGAGGGAAGGAGTGATCCCTCACAGGGCCCCCAGCTGCAGATGGATGTTCCCATGGGACCCAAGGACTCAGGAAGACCAGAGATCCCTGCTCTCACCTAACCTTCCACAATGAAATTGAGAACTCATAATTTGTCCTCATTGAACTCTCTGTGTCTGAAGCAGAGACATAAATAATAAAGCAAGATTACTACAAATGGAAAAGCGACAGCGACGTTGTAAAAGGAGATGAGGAATGAGGGTTGAACCAATTTTCCTTCTGCTTTTTTATTAGATGGCCTTTTGTATTATATTGGTCCTTCTGAAGACAATGCTGTACAAGGCAAACTAAGTACAGGATCATGGTGTAGATTCTGCTGGGAAACATGAAAAACAACAGAGGGAAAGAACCGAGTACCAAACCCCCAGCACGTTAATACACTACACAGCACACCTCTCATTCAGCACAGTATTTAATTCTGGGCTGTAATTGCTGAATTATTAAAACAGTAAAAAGAGGGGAGTGAGGAGTGGGAGGGGGGAAGATAAGCAGTGGCAGAAAGCAAGTGTGTCACATAGAGAAGGTCTTGCTGGAGATGAAGTACATTTTGTCTTCAATAGCTTATTTTCTTTCCCTAATATATTATATTGGTTCATAGACATTAAAGCCTCAGACTTCAGTGCAAGCCTCAGGTTCTGGTGGGGATTTTGTAAAGGCCTGTCTTGAAACTGTCTGCAGAACTTTATACTTAGCAAGGACAAAGATCCTTCAAACAGAACCTCTCAACACAGGACAGAGCACCATGTCCTTGGGGGCTTGAAGTGGCAAGTGGTGCCTAAACCCACCAGCTGACACGTTATTTATAAACCTTCACATCTTCTACCCACTTTCAGGGCTACATTACAGGTATCTGCTGAGTTAGCAAAGCAGATGCTCCAAAACCTACATGTGCTATTGCTGCCCCAAAAGTGCCACCTCTTCTGCAGTCACTGGAGCCAGTAGTTTCCTGGGAAGATGAGAGAAAGGCACAAACCCAAAAAACTACTCAGCACACAAGGATTAAGCCCTAGAGCACAACCCTTTTGTGCCACCTGGTTGCACATTGTGCTCACCTGAGATCTGTGAAAGCACCAATGGTTTTGAAACATATTTAACATCTCAGTGAGGGCTGAGTTTGGTGCAGAATGACAAGATCCTTTGACATCTGAGAGTGCTGGTTAGTGGGCTTAAGTGCCTCCCTTGGTGGCTCTTTGCTATAGTCATGTCTTGTAGGGTTTTTATTTTCCCTTTTCACATAAATGTTCCGTTCCATTGTGCTTATAGCTTTGTTCAGAGCTACTTAATGTCAGGGGGAATATTACCATTTCTTCCCTCTCATTAGAACAGCTTTAATCCTGTCTGCATTGCGAGGGCAATAAATGATAAGAGTTACAACATTTCAATTTCTGCAGTGCCTCAGAGCACCAGGTTTTGTGGAAAATCCCAAACAAACAAGTTTAAGCTTGAGATCTTTTAAACTCAGTGGGAGACTGTGTTGTCTGGGGAGCAGGGAGGCAGAAGTGTGACAGATGGTGAGATCTGGACCTATGGTTTGCAGTTTTATGGTCTCTGGTGGAACTTCTGTGCGAGTTGCTCGCCGTGGGTGGTGGAACAAACAGTTTACATGAAGTGCATCCAGCCAGGGTGCCCAGATGGAGCTGCTGCAAAGGGGAGATACTTAAACCAGGGCTGCAAGCAGCTCTAGAGGCCAGTTCCATCTCGTGGGAGGTGAAGACATCCATCCCTCTGAGTGATGTGAATGATGGGGATGCAGGAACTGGGAGAACACTTCTCTGCTCCACTGCTCCCACAAACCTGAGTGTAAAAGTGGAGCCCCTTGGGAATGTGACCCAAAATACCAAATATCAGCCTGGCTACCCAGCAAGACCTTCAGCACAAATAAAGTGGAATTTGATATTTTTTCCTAAAAAACCTTAGGTGAAATTTGTGTCATTTTACCAGCAAGACAGAGGGGCTTACACAGCTACAGGCTTCTCCTGAATCTGCACTTGGGCCCACAAAAATAATCTCCTATAACAAACACACAGGACTAAGGAAAGGACCAAGATGTGGGAGAAGCTGCAAAGCACATCACCAGTTATATAAAATAACCTTAGATACACATCTTTTGCCTAAAAGACCTTTGGGCAAACAAATCCCTTTAATGTTAGCGACAGGAGGTATCAAATACAAAATAAAACTTTGGGAAAGGCTTTTCAACTGAATGTTTTATTTGCAGAGCTTGATGTCACAGTAAATATTTATGC
This sequence comes from Urocynchramus pylzowi, assembly GCA_013397555.1. Taxonomy (NCBI): domain Eukaryota; kingdom Metazoa; phylum Chordata; class Aves; order Passeriformes; family Fringillidae; genus Urocynchramus; species Urocynchramus pylzowi. Next base: position 901,551 of record VZRH01008080.1, read on the forward strand.
TAATGAAAGATAAAAAATCATCAACTCTGTACAGAGGCCAGTGAAGACACCAGGAGCCTCTCAGCTATCCTGCTGTAGGACTAAGAAAATAACCTGGAAAATGGGATATGTGGCTTAGGGAGAAGAATTTTAGAGCATCCTTAACATTAGGAAAACACTGAGATCCCTTCCTGACATGCCTACTTACAAGCAAACACCTTCCCTACTGATTTCTATTCTGGGAGAATTTTTAGGCTGCTGGAGAAAAAGACTCTCTAGTGAGCTGCAGAGAGCAAGAGGGATCATGTAAAACACTCTGCATAAATGTAAATTGCAGGGAGGCCAACCAGAGCACAGGAAGGGAGCTGCTGCAAACCTGGGGGTTGTTCATCACTCCAGAGCAGTGACACTGCACTCACAGATGCAGGTTCTGCCTCGAGCAGTCACTCAGTGCAAGCCAAAGCTGGTGACATGATTTAGGCAGCTAGTGAGAAAACCCCACTGCTTCTCAGCAGAAACTTTACCTGTAAAATATTATTTAGACAGAAAAGCAGCAGCAGACTGGGGGATGCTAATTTGTACCACTTCTCACAAGCATCAGAGACTCTTTCAGCAGGTGTTGCTCAACACTTCTGTTGACATTACAGAGAAATGCCTCCAATGAAATCCATTTGTTCATGAAAGCAGGATCACTTGTCAGGCAGGGGCAGGCAGGTCTTGCCCAAAGAAGCACCAGGATCACCAGCTTTTTGAGTAGTGGAAACATTCCTTGGATTTAACAAATGTTGTGCAAGACAGCTCAGCCATGGAGAGCTACACCTTTGAGGTGTTGGACTTGCTTCCCATAAGGAAAACTGGGAAACAACATCATATACTGGACTCCAACTGCACAGCTGAAGTGAACACATGGATGGCTAAAGGTATAATTAACATAATTAAGGCATCATTTATTCCAGAAGCCTCTGGGGGAAAGGCAGGTGGAACTTCCAGTTACAAGAGAAGGTTGGCAGGGCAGAGGCTGCTGCCACTGGTGGGAAGAACCCAAATAAAACTTTGTGTGAAAGAACAAGCAAGAATAAACCTGGGAATACCTGGGACAGGTATTTTTCTCTTGGTGTTCACAGGAAGCCTGAGGTGCAATATAAAACCTGTGATTTTACACCTCTGGGACTGTCCTACCTAACCTGTGAGGGCTGTGATTTTCTTCTCTCTGCTGCAACCCACTTTCAGTGCTGAATGTGGCAGAGAGATGTGTGCAGAGTAGCCTTCACTTCGAGCTCCTGACCCTCCTGCTGGAGTAAAGATTCATTTCCCTGTGAGAGAAATTCTTTCTGGCTGCCCATATTTAACATGGCAGTGAACATCTGCAGCTGTATTTCCAAAGAGTTTGTTGTGATCATTCCCCTGCACTGCTAGTCCTGACAGCAGAGCAATGTCAGCTGAGAGCCTTGGTGGCATTTCCAAAACATGCTTGAATTACTGAGTTGACTGCTGTGTCCCATTAAAGAAGAGATGTTGGGATGATCTTTAGGTGATTTGGGTGTGTAAGGAATCCATATGGTACACACAACCTCTGAAAATTAGGCTTTTGCTAATGTATACTGAAAGCTTTTCTCCTGTGACAATTTTACCAGTGCACTCCTGAGGAAAGATGCTTTTCTGGCTTTGTCTGAGGAGCAATGGAAGAACAGGGGTCATGTGCAGGTTTGGTTGACAGAGTCAACCTCTGTCCATGTGCACCTTGCACCACCCTGATGGTGCAGCTGTAAATCCATGGCTATAATCCACTTGCATACTCCTGAAAACTTCTTTCTTGTACCTCTCATGTAAAGAGAGTTGAGAAAATCATCAGCTTTCTGCCTGGTTAGAAATATTAGTCTGTGCAGTATAAGTAAGACAGCTAAGAAAAATTTTGTTTCAGTGTAGGAAAGTTGTCTGCATTATAGTTTCCCTGGTAACTACATCGAGGCCAACAGAATTACACTGGGTCTGACTATGGTCTAGTTTTGTCAGGTGGGAAACACATCACGTTTCCTGCAGGAGGCTGCAGGGATACAGGACCTGATTTGTGGGTGCACTCAGCTGTGACTCGCTTGTAAAGTGTGTTTGCTTCCTGTCTGCTTGAGCACAGGTCACCAGGTCCTCCTCAGAAGCATCATCAGGCAAAGGACCAAAAGGAATTTGTGATAAATGACCCTTGAGAAACTTTTCTTGACATCCTTATTGGAAAAATCCTTCAAAGCAAATGAATGGGAAATAACAGAAACCTGAGGAGTTGTGAAAGCTGGATGGGAAAGAGGAATGGGGGAAAAGAGATGCAAGCTTGAGGTTCACTGATGGGAAAGCAGCCATTTAAATTTCAAAATCAGTTGGAACTTTGAAAGAGAAAAACAAGGATGAAAGTGAGTGTGAAGGGGGCTGAGTGCAGGTGCATTCAGAGATTCAGGGGTCAGGTGCCTTCTTCCGGCAGGTGGGGAAGGAACATGGGCATCAACATCTGGGTCACTGTTTTTCCTCTCTCTGAACGGAAAAAGTAACATTTTCCCCCTCTTTAATGTTGACAAGTTTTGTCTAAGATGGGTTTTTCCAAACCTCACTGCCTGAAGCCTGGCAGTCTGTCCCCCATTAACATTTTTAACCTCATTTCACAGCTGGACAGACCGAGGCAGCCACCCGTGCCAAGACACACAACTATTTTGGGGTGGCACCCAAGTGCCCTCACATGGACACCTCTTTATCAGACAATGAAGAGCAGGCCCAAATGCTGTGCTTTTGCAGTGGGATGCTCACATTTCACCAGTGAAAAGCCCTTCCCCAGTGGATGGTGCCTGCTGCACGGGGCACTCCCTGTCCCCGTTCGCTCCTCGCTCCCGTCCTTTCGGAGGTGGAAGGTGCTGACAGCAGAACAGGGCAGCTCTGCAACGCTGTGATGCTCCTGCCTGAGCACACACACACTTGGCATCTCACCCCAGGCTTGGGGATTTTGTGGCCAGCTGTTGAGTGGGCACTTTGCAGCAGAACTCATGTACTGGCTTTAGCACTAAAACCATTGCAATTCCTCTCACAGCTCAGCCTCGGCCCCCGCTGATTCACACTGGGCTGAAGGGAAGAAGGACAACACGACCTCTGGCCTGAAAGACTAGAGACCTTCTCAGAACAAAGCCATGCCCCCTCCAATGCCTTTTGTTTGGCTCTCTCTGTGTGATTTCATGGTTTATTAGCTTTAAAAAAGCACATTATCTAATGGCTTGACTTTCAGCATGGCACTGGGTGCCCAGCTGGTGGCTTTTGAGTTACTGCCAGGCATTGGTTTCTGGGCCAAGAAAATCTCTCCCTGTGGGGCAGGGATGGTTTGGACCAGCAGCTCTGTGGACCTCAGTTCAAGTTTATCCCATCTCCAGTCCTCAGTAGAGCAAAGGGGAGTTATTTTCCCTGTTGGCTCTGCCAGGTGGGTGCAACATGGACTGTGGGTCTATGTTAAATGAAAATGCAGGGGGAAAGGTTGGCCACCTCTGCCACAAAACTTATCCTATTTCTGCAAGACACTGACATATCTTTTGTGGTAAAACAGCATCTTTAAGAAAGATATAAAGACCCAATTTTATGGACAATCTGTATTTTAGGATCATGCTTCTAAATGAAATTTTCTTCACTGTTTATTCAGACTCTTCAGTTCTGGTTAGAAGCCTCCTACTTTATTTTCTAGGCGTGAGATCTTATATTTGTTCAGCACCTAACACCTAGGGGAATCTCAGATTGTAGCTACTCTGTTTTTAGCCTTCTCCCTTAAAAAATAAATATATTCTTGAAAGCTGCAAAGCAACTGGCCAGTCTTTTGATGATCTTTCATTAAACAGAAAGCAAATATTCAAATGGTCCATTGGACAAGGAAAGAATCAATTTGTTTGAAGAAAAGTTACCCTAGACACCCCAGTTATTTTAGTTCATTTTACCATAAAAGCTTTGGTAGGCTTTACTTTTAGCATCTCTGAGACAAAACTAATGCAAATTGAACAGATCAAATAAAGACAGGCAACAAAACTAGCTGAAATTTCTCATCACCTTCTTTTCCCCTTCAAATGAAAACTGAGGCTTGATCAAAAGCAGGAAGTTGATGGTTTTCACAAAACAGCCCGATTTTCCCAGGGAAAAACAGAAGGAGAAAAAGTTTTACTATTAAGTCAGAACATTAAAAGATAAATTGTGGGATGCAGTTAACCCTCCTCCCCTGGTCTGGATTGTAAATTGATCTGTAAGAGCTGGCAGTGTGCTTTCCCCCTCGAAGAGATGCTGCAAAGGCAGGGCAGAGATATCCCAGAGCAGCAGGGATAAATCTGAGGTGAGAGGTGGAGAATATGGGGTCAGAGGAAATGTTGCCAGCATTCATGCTCTGCTGCAGGTGGGATGTTTAGCCACTCCCAGAACTCCATCTCCTGAGAAACTCACCTTTATTTCTGTGGATATTTGCACTTGCTCTGCACCCAGACAACCTCTGCTCAGCACAGCACGTGGCCTCAGTCCTGTCCTGCTCACGGAGGGATGTTCCCTCTGTGTCACAGTGTGTCCCAGCCCTCAGCCCTCTGCTTCCCACTGCCCCCAGAGTGCTCACCTTTCCCTGCTCCAATAGGTACAGCCTCCTCTCTCCATGTGCTTCAGCTTCATCCCTTCTTTGTCACCTGCCCTGGAGCAGCTCCTTATCAGGCTCAGCAGTGCCCCACAGTCCTTCCCACCCATGTGGCATGGCTGGCTTTTTCCACAACCCTGTCCCCATGGTGCAGGAGCCCACCACATGGCCCAACTCTGTTGCAATAATGAGTGATGCAGGGACCCCAGGCAGGTGCAAAGGAGTGCTCTTTATTGCCAAAACCTGGCCTTTTAAAGCAGTTAGCCAGCTATCAGTTTACACAGTTTTGAGGCACAACAATCCCAAGCCAACCAACCACCAAACAGCACCACGTGGACATGTGGCAGTCACGCAGCACTGCTCTCACATCTCTCACATTTCTCTACCCCTATTCCAACTCTCCCACAGTTCCCTTCTCCTTAGCCTAAGTAACAGGCTGGAGCCATGCTACAAGGCCTCCCTTTGTAAACCCTTACCCACCAGTCACACAACACTGCGTCCCACAAGTGCATGGCCAAGAACAACCCTGTGGTGCTGCAGCTACAGGAACACACACCCCAGCATGGAGCCCCTCCAGCATTCCCAAGTCCCTTCTGCCATGCACTTCCCAAATCCTCCTTTCCACGTCCCACCCCTGCACACACAGACACACACAAATCCTTCCATTAGCTGAATCCCAGGTTTGTACAGCGCCTTTCTCACACGAAGCCCTTCCTTATCACGCTGCTCACAGACGCCCGGGCTAATCTCTCTCCCTGTGCCACGCGTGGCCATCTGCTTATCTTCCCTCTCTTCTACACACACACACACTTTTTTACTCAGAGACTAATCCTTCTCAGTGTCATGCACCTCCAAATCCTCCTTCCGACGCCCCCTCCACACTGAGTAATCCCTTTTGGAGTCTCGCGCGCACGATCCCGCTGACAGCATCCCTCCACGCGCATCCACGGCACGCTTCACACACACAGCAACTCCTTTGTGCCACACACACCCTCACCCCCCTTTGGGTCACACACACCATTAAGCACATGTTCTTCCTTAAGTCTGACACTAGCATGTGAACCTGCCCTCAGTGCAGTAAAACCAGCATATTTTTAAAGTGAGATAAACCAGTGTAAATGAGATATTTGGGGATGAAACCTTGGGTATTTGGGCAACTGTCCTGAAAAATGGAGATGTTGTCACATGAGAGATTGTAAAGGATCTGGCATGTTTCAGTGCAGGGAAGCAAAGGCTGAGAGGGGATGTGTTGCTGCTTATAAAAACGTCAGAGGGGTAAACACTAGAGAAGAGCTATTGATGCTAAAGGACAACATTGGCATGAGAACAAGTGAGAATAAACTAGTCATGAATAAATGCAGGCTGTGAACCACAGAGAGATTTGTAACCATGGGAGGAGAGCAGCTTGGGTTTTGCTTTCCAAAGGGAGCACTGGAGCAAAAGCAGAGCTGGTTTTGTCTGCAGCATCATTTTTGTCTGAGCGCACAACCCCGAGGTGCCTTCCCGGGCTGGAATCACACCCCACTGCACCTGCACGCACTCTACCAGCAGAGGTTTACAGTGCAAAAGCCCTTTGTTCCTTGCCTTTTTCTCCTCATCTGCAGCAGTGGGGTGGGGAAATGGAGCAGAGAGCTCTGAGCTCCACGGGCAGTGCAGGCACAGCACCCAGGGCTCTGTTGAGGTTGCTGTGGCAGGCACAAACCACGCTCGTGTTTCATCAGTGTACATTTGCATTCCAGGAGCACCCTGCCTCCACTGCCCTCCTGTCTGCAGAGACACAGAGCACCTGACATGTCTGATAGAAATCACATATCTGTAACATGGATACAGAAAACCACAGGGAAGTGAATATTTAGTGGGCTGCAAACACTGCTGCATGAGCCGTTATCTTCCCAGGAGCAAGTGTGCCGGATGTTTTCCTTCCCTACACTTGGTACAGCAGATGAAGGAGATGTTGGCTGAGCACTGTGAGAGAAGCAGCAGATATAGAGGTCCCTACCATCTGCATAAAGATGAAAAAAAATCTCTTTGGAAAGGGGCAGAGGAAACCAAGACATTTGAAAGTTTCTGTGTGTCTCACATTATCAAGCATGGAGTTCTGCCCCGTGGGACTGAGCAAAGTCTGCTCAGGCTGATGTCAATGACTTAAAAAAAAAAAATCTTGAGGCCTTGGTAAACTGAGAATTTTTGAAAGTGTGACATTTATCAAAGTGTGGGAGCCTTTTATTACAGTGTAGTGTGAGGGCAAACAAGTGCCCCCCAGTCAGAGAGGGCTGCAGGGGCAGGAGGAGACTGGAGATGCACAAATCATCTGCCAGAGCTTCAAGGAGCAGCTTCAGTGATTCTCCCAGAAACCAATGGAGCAAAGGGGAAAGGAGGGGATGAAGGTGGGAAGATGCTCTCCTCCATTCAGACAGGAGTTCACCTATATGCTTGAATTGGTCTCTTTATTGCAGCTATAAAACTCAGAAGAGAACTAAAAGGGAAATCTGGCAAATAGAGCTACCAATGTCTCTTCTTAAAAAGCCACACCCCAAAAAAGCAGCAATTGTTTTTGGTTTTTTTCCTTCTGGAAATATCAAAATGGAACAAGAATATTTACTTTTGTGCTGTTTCAAGTAGCCTTAAGTTTACTTTTGGTCAGAGGAACTGATAAAAATAGTTTTATTTCTTTACTACTTTTTGCTCTACAGAGAGACAATGTGAAAACAGAGAAATATGGTGGAGATTGGCATCACATGCTGGGGTTTTTTTTCTGTTTTCCAACTGGTAGGTGGGAGGTAAGTGGCAAACTGGCAAAAAAAGTGTGAGCATACATAGAAAATTTACACGTTTACCTTTTATTTTGGATTTGCAAAGAGATAGTAAACATCTATTGAAACCACTATTTCCTTAAAGGGAGAAAAAATCTTTTATGGCAAAGACCTGTGTTGAATGAAAAAATTTTCTACAAGTTTTCAATCACCTCTAGACAGAAACCTGTGATTATCTGCAATGGTCTGGGGAGCCAATGGGGAAAAAACAACAATGTTGAGGGAGATGTGGTGCACTGGCATTGGCCACAAAACCCCAGGACAAAGTCAAAAGAGCCAATCCAAATTAAAGGATGGAGGAAAACCAAGGGAAGCCCTGAGTATCTTTAAAGTAGAGAAGTAAAAACTGTCTCATTTCCTCGCACACAAGGAGCACAATGAACCAGACTCCTGCCAGTGATTACAGGCCTCACATGTATGAGGAGAACAAGTTGTCAAGCTCCTGGTACAGGGATTAAAGCACTTGAGAAGCTGCCAGATCCTGTAAAATAATTTGGAGATGCCACAAATGGCATGGGGATAGATCCTCCCTTGGTCCATAGTGGCTTTGCACTCAGCCTGAGTGGGTGGTTTCTGTCTTTGCACACTTATTAGAAGGTGAATTGATGTGCAGGATACTTAATTTTCCTATTTACAAAATCTGTACCTGGTATTAAATAGAGCAAATGAGTGACTGGATCAAGAGACAGCAAGGGAAGTGCAAGTGTGAGAAGGGATAAGTGATGAGATCAATGACCTGAAGGCAACTCTGCAGTCACTAAGGGCTGGTCATTGTTTCTTTCCTTTGAAATGTCCTCTCTTTTCCTCTTTTCTTTGCCTCATTCATTAACTCTATGTTTTTTCACAGCCCTATTCTCAGATTTATTTACTTTATTCTCTCCTTCCCCTTGGATTTGGGTCTCCCTGCTCCAGTGCTCTCTTCCTCAACATCTCTTTCATGAAAACAACAAAAATATTCAACCAAGAGGTTGCTTCAATTATGGTGGCATTGAAGTGTTCTTGAGATAAGAGAAATTATTGTTCTACTCCAGAAAAAATCCAGAAAGTGCAAAGAGGACTAAAAAATATCAATTCAAATAAAATTGTGAAAAAAAGAAAAGTAATTTTAAAAAAACCAAGCCAAACCAACCAAAAAACAAACAAACAACAACAAAACAAAAAAGAAAAGCAAAATATGGTTTGTAAAAGAAACCAACTCATGGTATCTAAAGGTAGAAACTAAGTGAGCTAAGAAGGTTGGATACAAGGGATGAAGGTCATTTTAAAATCAGTGTCACTGGGGTTGGTGCTGAAAATTATAAGGAAGAAACTCAAGCAAGAACTGCAAAAAGCTGTGTAGCACAAGCACTGCAGGATGAGTTGTTTACAGAATGATAGGATTGTTTAGGTTGGAAAAGAGCTTCAAGATCATTGAAGTTAACACTGCCAAGTCCACACTAAATCATATCCCTGTGTGCCATCTACATGTCTTTTAAATACCTCCAGGGATGGTGACTCAGCCACTACCCTGGACAGCCTGTGCCAGTGCTTGACAATCCCTTCAGTGAAGAAATTTTTCCTAATGTCCAATATAGATTTAGTCTAATCCAGAAAAAAAAAAAAATGCCAATAATGGGTGGAGCTCTTATGGAACTGAAATCATATTTCATTGCTTCTCTTTTATGGAATTTATATAATTTACTTCAGCAAATGGAATTAGGGAGATTTTATCTTTTAATTTTCAAAAATTCCCTGGATGGTAGCTTAGAGTAACTGGGGCTCTGATTTCAGCTTGGGCCATTGCTTCTAGAGAAGGTGAAATCTTGACTGCGAGACCAAGAAGAACAGAGGCATGGTGGAAATCTCAATATTTTGTGATAAATATTGAATATCTTGTTCTGAACCATCCTGTCCCAAAACATGACATTGCCTCTTTATGGAATGACTGGAAACATAAACAACCTTCACAATCCTGTTGTCTCTTAAAAAAAAAAAAAAAAAAGGTGGCATTTGCTAACGAGGCCATAAATATTGATGTCTTTCCGAGGTCCCCCAGAGCCCTATCATTTCTGCAACTGATTGATTAATAATAGATTAAACACTTTAGTTTTGCTTACTCTGGGCTTCGTAACTTTGAGTGCATCTGCTGTGCTGGTAACAGAAGGGCCTGGAACGGATGGATCTGGCAGATATTCAGTAGAGGAACATGGCAGGAGTCTACAAATACCTTCAAGGGCCAAAACTCAACCAAAATCTATGCAGGCACATCAGAGGCTTAGAGTAATTCAGTGAGGAGCTTCAGAATGTGTTTACTACAGATAAGAGATTGTGCCTTTGGAATATCTGCAGTGTTTACTACATTACGAGTGCACATGACATGACACAGAGGATGTATAATAAACTTTGCATTCACAACGTGCCTTTCATTCCAGGAGCTCAAAGGAGCTTTAGGCTGTGTTTTACACAGGGCCAGGCTGGGCAGGTTTCAGATGTGCTGAGCAGCAGTAATCGCTCAGCACCTCCCAAAAACAAACTTCAAGGGACTTTTTGGATGTCACACAATGAGTCTGTATCAAAGCTGATGAAAGAACCAGGTGTTCCTGGCTTCTCAGCTCATGTTCAAATCCACTGGAGGCTGCTGGCATGGAGGATTTGTTCTAGCTCAGCAAGCTGTGAAACACCAGGGAAAATACCTGGTGTTACTCTCCTTGTTGTTATAATTAATAGCCTCGTTTATAGAGCTCTATTAAAAAGATCCAGAAGGCTACACAAGAAATCACATCTGCTTTCCTCAGCTATGAGTTCAGTTTGAGTTTTGCTGCTCACGAGTACTTGTCACCCCAGCAGCACCACACAGGACTGTGGGCTGTGTTTAATAACCTTGAACTTTGCATGGGCAGAAGGGGCTGATGCCCTGAGGGATGTCCTGCAGCCATACTCACTCTCTGTGGTTTCAATGGCAAAATTAATTCCCAAACTTCAGCTAAGTCCTCTGTTCCTGTGCAAAGGGCAGATATACCTTTCAGTGCTCCAAAGACTGCCTGCCCATTTTTGGTGTGAAACTGGAACTCAGTGAGTTGAAGACCCCCCCAAAATCAGTGCAGGCTTTGCTCCTCTGTGGCTGCTGGACCCTGGTGCTGGGGAGGGGACCCATAGGAAGTCTGTGGACCCACACTCACACCTCTGACTTGAAAATCTCTCCTGAACAACTGCCTCTGTCTGGATTTTCTTTTTCTCTTTTCAAATCTTTTCAAATAATTGTTAAAAAAACCCCCAAAAACGAAGGCAGGGCAATTATCCACAGGAAATCACTGCCATTCAGCCCTCTGCCCACACACACATACAGACACAATATGACTCTGAACAGCAAGGCAGCAAAATATGTGCTTAATGTCAAACATGAGTGAGGATTGAGAGGTCACTACCTGGGTATGCAGCATCTTTGTGTGGAAGGACAGCATGGCCAGGTGTGTGGGGCAGCACAGGCACCCCAGGACATGCTCTGCACATTTGGGGGCACTCAGAATTCCCCCCCTGCCTCCTGGCTTGCTCCCAGTGTGCCCCTGTGCTCCCTTGGCGAGGGCTGGAGCCAGCAGCAGCGCACTGCTCTCCCTGAGCTAAGTAAAAATTGAATAGATGCTCAGGTGTTTTGTTGATCAAGCTGAACAAATTGGGAGCAGGTACTTGGGATCAGTGGGTGACACATTCAAAGGCATGATCTTCACTGTGTGTTGCCTTTGCTGTGAGCACAGCCCCTCTGTCCCCAGTACGGCAGCGCTGGAGCCGCACGCGCCCTCCCTGAGCTGTGCAAATAGCTGCTGCAGGTTTCCCTTTTGTAAAACAAGGATTGCTTCACATTTCTTTTCTTCCTAACAAGAGGGGTTTCTGTGCTACCACACTGATTTGCAACAATGCTTTGCTTGATGTTGGCTGCTCAGTGCCCACAAGCCATCTCTAATTGAGCACTGGCAGGCAGGATTCCCGAGACTCCTGAGACTCCTTGGAGCAGTGTCAAGGGGAGGAGGAGGGCAGAGCAGAGCTGGAGCTGACTCTGCCATGGAGCAGGGAAGTGCTTCCCTGCCTGCCTCCCAGGCAGAGGCACTGGTGCTGAGGTGGAGCAAACTGCACTGCAGCAGAGTGCTGCAAGTCAAAACTCTGTTGGTTTGTTTGTCTGACTGGGGAGCTGGGAGGGCACTGCAGGACTCTTGGACCAGGAGTCCTGGGAGCAGGATTCCCTACAGAAATCCAGGCAGGGAGGGGATGGCCTTTTTTAGAGACTTTGAAACACACCTTGAAACTCACCTTGCTCACACAAGGCCTTTTTTAGAGACCCTGAAACACACCTGGAAACTCACCTTGCTCACACAAGGCCTTTTTTAGAGACCTTGAAACACCTTGAAACACACCTTGAAACTCACCTTGCCCACTGGCAAGCCCAACTAGCAGGAAAGCCCATCTGCACTCCTATTGGTACCATGCAGATTGCAACATCAAAAGCAATGCTCTGGAGAGAAGGGGTGCGAGCTACAGGAACATTCTTTGTGAAGAAACACGATGTAACAAGGTTTCCCTTTGATCCTTCTCCCAAGCAGTTAATTCCAGCTCCCTGCTGGTGAGTGCAGACCTGCTGCTGCTGCTGCTCAGCACTCACACACCTGCAGAGGGACACATCCCAACGTGTGGCACCAGGTGCCTGCCTCAGGTACTGGGACATCAGGAAAGAATCACACTGCTGGTTCCCCTCTTAGGGATCCCCTCCCTAGGAAACAGCTTTTGCACCCTGCCTTCCTCCCTGGGTAGGTGTCATCTATTCCAAAATCTAATTCCAAAATCTATTCCAATACCTGTTTTAGCCAGTGTAGCTGAGCTGTCCTGCTGAATGTTGGGAAGAAATGAGGCTCGGGGAGTCTGTGCAAGGGCTGTGAAATCCTCTGTCCTCTAATGATAGAGTTCACCACAGTTTGCAGCACAAAGTTTCAAAGCTGTCTCTGCCCAGGTGTGGGTAACAATCTGCCTTCAAATCTGAGGTGGAAGGAGGGTTTTGTAGGCAGAGTGCACCACTCTTAGTGTTTGTTTACTCATTAGTTTGCACACCACGGCTTCCCTACAGCAGCTCTAAGCTTGCCTGTGTGCTGAACTGGTCGGATTTCTTTTTATAACACTCCTCATCTAGTGTTTTTTTTAATTGTTGTTTTCTCTCTCTTTTTTTTTGTTTTTTTTTTTTTAGAAATTCAGCCAAGGAAAACATGATGTTGGATTTTTAGTCCTTTACCCTTGGGCCTCATTATGTGTGTCTCCAACCCTATTTATTTACATTTCAAGGGAGAGGCTGGCAGAGAAGCAAAAACATGAGGGCTTCCCTACAAATTGTGATCAGCCACAATTTTCTCTGTGTACAAAATCCTGCATCTCTTGCTGCAAAGTCCAGAGCTGTGATACAGAGATTTTCCTGAGGGAAAATTCAGGGACACCAGACAGCATCTCCTTTGCACCTTCTCTGGGCATGGTCTGCCCTGTAGGATTCTCCTTAAAAACAAATCCATCAGGAAAGGACCTGCTGGTCAAAGCTCTCCCTCAACCCTCACCCTCAATTTCCATCACATAATTTTTCTTCCCATTTCTCATACCTTGTTTTCTCTGATCTTTAGCAGGGAGAACACAAAAAGGAGTGGGGTTCATGCCGTGCCCCTCTCTCACCTACAACATGCTCCCATTCAAACACATTCACTTTTTTTCTACAACACATCTTCCTAAAAATACTCAAAATACCAAGCCTGCTTCTAAGCAGCCAGCAGCAGAAGGGCTCCTCTCTTTACCTCCATTACCTCCTTTTCCAGCTTCTCAGCAAACCAAAAGTAAACATTAGAGAATATTCCATCTGGGAAGCCCCTTCTCAGTCCAGGAGAATTTCTTGCCTCTGAGCCAGGCCCACCATGGAGTGCCTTGCACAGTGCCTGCTCCTAGAGCAGGGTGACACATCCCCACTGTGGCTGAGTGCCACCATCATGGTGCTCTGGTGTCCCTGGGCACAGCTGCTGTCACATCTGGAGCCACTCGGTCACAGAGTGGTTCTCACATCTGTCCTCCCTGACAATTAGCAGTGCCACACTTTCCCCAGGACTGTTTTACTCCCAATGGACAAAAATACAACATGGTGGGAAGAAACCTCCTTGATTCAAGGAGCTGAGGTTCACCTCCTGCAAGCCCCAATTCTGCTGTGTAAATCTGGTCCCACCAGCCCCCCTACTGAGGCCAACAGGTGCATTCAGGGTAAAGGTGGCAGTAAGGACAGAATTGAGGGCACAAGCTGGGTCACAGGGACTGAGCTGGGTCCTGCCAGCCTCTTGCATGACAGCTGGGAGGGTGGGAGGCACTGCCAGGCTGTTGTGTGAAGCTATCTGGCATGTTCAGGCAGCTGTCTTGTGCTTACATCCCCTGGCTTGGCCAGGAGGCTGCTCTGCCTCAGCAAAGCACAGATGGCACTGAGGGAGCTCTGCACAGGGCATCCTCCACCTGTATCCCACCAAATCCCACAGCCCTTCTGCCCACAGGGACTGTGTCTGTCCCAGGAGGGTCCTGCTGTCCGTGGCTGCCCCAGACCTGGGATCCCACACCCTGCAGCCAGCCTCTCTCCATCCCTGGGAATGCACAGAGCCTGGGTTAGGGACACACCACACCTCCCATAGTGCCCACAGATATCTATCTACAGCCTGCTCCTGTGGCTGCACCCAGAGTTTTAAAGAAGGACAGAACCATAAGAAAAAGCCCTTGAATCATGGCTGGAACGGGCCATGCTCTGGGGGCTTGCCTGGTGGCACAGGGGCCACCAGAGCAGGTGAGCAGAGCTCCACACACGTAAGGCACAGACTGCAGCTGCCCCAGCTTTCACAGCAACACTTCCACAGAGATCCCTTCTGCCAAAACCCTGTGTAAAGGGTCCCCCAGGTGCATTGTGTTCTCTTTCTGTTGGGATTCTTGTGCAGGTACTGGTGAATTTATTCTCCCCCTGGCAAACACCAAGGATGAGGAATTCCTCACAGCGGTGCTGCAAAACACAGATGTGCAGGTTTGTCTTTTCCAGGCTGCAGAATAACCTGGGAGAAATCTCTGGTCTGGCTCCAGTTAGAGGGAAAACAGAAATAACACACTCTGGGAACTACCAGAGTTCTCCACTTCAGGAGATTAATTAATTTCAGGATTAGTTTTACACAAACTGCAGGATCTGAACCAATACTGGTGCAGGCTCCAGCTTAAGGCAGAGCAAACAGAGGCAATACCACGTCCTTCTGCTGTCTGCCCAGGAATGATCCCTTCCCAAACACAGCCTGCCCCAGGGCTGAGAAGGAGGATGCTGTGCTCTCTGCTGGAACTCTGTTAGAGAACAGCAACTCACTCCAGCAACTCAAATCTCTGGTGGTGTCAGCTTCTGGTGTTTTTGTAGGGTGACATGGCTCAATCCAGGCACTTCCTCATTATCCATCAATCAGGAACGGTCTCAAATAGTTTCTGGACGTGCAGTGCTGTAAGTATTAATCTACTCAGGGTTTAGGACCTTTTTTCCTTCATTTTTTAATGAAAAATTTCTCTTGCTTTCAAACTACCTCCAGGCAGGTTTTTCTGGGTAATTTTTTTTTTTTTTTAATTAAAAGTGCATACATTTTTCAGCCTGAAATTTCAATAATTGAGCTGCAAGGAACTCCTCAGATGTGAGATCCTGATTTTGCAAGTGCCCCGAGGAAACAATTTGGGAAATCTGCACTGCAAACAACTGGGAAAATAAGTGGACAAGTTGCATCAACAGGATGAAATATTAATTAAAGGGAGAATGTCTTGGCAGCAAGAGAGAAATTCAGATTGAACTGATGGGATATTGCATCCCCAGTGTGAGAACAGTAATTCTGCAGCTCCCTTCAAGATGGAGATCCCCAGATTGTGGTGTTTGGGATCTCACAGGCTGCCACTTCCTTTCCATGATTCAGCATCCCTCAGCTTCCCTCTAAGAGGATTTGTTCCTAAAGTGGTGTTACAGCAACTGCAGGAGACCTTGTAATGGCCACAAAATCATTGAGACAGAAACAGAATGTCTCCCTCCATCTCTGCCATAAGTGCTGGCCCAAATTCACAGCAGTGGGACTGAGGCAGAGCTTTACATAAACCACCTGCAGTGGCACCCAGGGCCTTTTCTCACTGGAAATCAACACATGGGGTTCCATCTCTGAGTCAGGGACGTGGACAGACCTTCTGGCTTTTGTAGTCTCAGCACAGAGCTTGCAAAGGTGACTAAGGTCTAAAAATTCCCCACTCCTGGAGTAACTGGACTGAGTCATATATCTCTTTTTCAGTAAGGTACTGACTTACAGCTTCAGAAGGGAAAAAAAAATCTAGAAATATGAATTATCAGTACTAAAAGGGGGAGATTAATAAAAAGAAACCTCCGATTCAACATTGTGTTAAAAATGCACGACTTGTAAAACAAGCTTATGGTTTTGGGAACCTGATACCTTTTAACTGGGGGCTTTCAGACAGCAGTTCCAGGTGGCAGAGAGAACAGCAGCTGTAGCTACAAAAGGCTCCTCAGCCATATCCATATCCCTGTGAACTCATCCCACTGCCTGAGTCCTGGCTCAGCAGCAAACTGCTCTGGCTTTCAGCATCTCACCCTGCCTGAGGTGTGAGGCCAGCAGGTTTGCCTGCTGAGAGCCAGCCACCAGCACACCTGGATGCACAGCGAGGTGCAAAGGTGGTGATCCCTCTGTTGCACCAGCTGGGTGAATTCTCTCTCATTTTTTCTTTTCTTTTTTTCACAAAGAACATGGAAGGGCTGGTAGATTTCAGGTTTTGACAGCACCCAGCCTAAAGAAATGCAACCTAGCATGTAAAGAAAAAACCCTCCCTTATGGTTTGAAAACATGGGATATATTGTGCATTGAAGCACACTTTTACTACTGGCTCTGGAGAGAGGGTAATCCACACAGGCTAACAAAAACATTCCATTTGCCCGTGCAGGAAAAAGTGCTTTATCAAGCCTATTAGGAGTTACCTATTAAATGCTGTAAATATCATTAAAAAAAGAAGTGAGTCTGGGGGACAACAGTGAAAAAACCAAAGGTCTCAGAAGGACTATGAGAGCTTGTAGGGGTTCTGTGGCTGCACAGCACTTTCAGGGCCATTACTTGCTGTCTTGGAAAGAAAACATGGTTATTTATATAATCACTGGGCAGTAATATGGCCCCACAAAGAAAATCACTTTGCCTGAGAGATGCCTTGGAAATGCAGACCTGAACAAAACCCACAGCTGCCAAATCAAGTCCCTTTTCTCCCAGAGCAAAACTTCAGGAATATTCCTGCTGGTGTGGCATGAAACATCACTACTGCATTTTCACAAAAACATTGAGATTTGGGCCAGGAGGGGCCTTGGGAGGTTGTACCAGCCACCCATGGACCTGGCTTACTAAAAGCATTGCTGGCAGAAAGATTTGAAAATGACAGCTACATTTCCATGCTCCGGACTAAACCCCAGACCATTCCCTTTCCCTTGCCTGCCACGTGCTCCAGGGCTTGGGACACACCTGGTCCCTCACAGGCTCTCTCCCCAAGAGGTCCCTGTCTTTGTTGAAATGCACAGCCCAGAGTCTGACACAAAACCACTGCTGCTGAGCCATGCTGAATACCCTGGCAAGCTGGACTGACCTGAATGATTTCCTAAATTAGTGGGCCTGTGTTCTCCAATCAGATTCTCTGATTTTCTAAAGTATCCAGCCTGATTTGGATAAACATATGTAGAAAAAAAAGAATGTGAAAAAAATTCCTTACCATGCTCCTTTATCAAGACTCTGAAGAAATAAAAAATGGTTTCTGAAAGAATTTAGGGAGAAAAGAGAAATCAGCACCTTCCTTTCTGGGATTCAGTGCATCTGGCATCACTTGTTACTGACCTGAGCCAGAATGTGGAATAAGGAATGCAAGGGATCACACCTAAAGGATGAGATTCCAAGTAGGAGCCTCTGTGGGGAAGAGAAGTGCTCTGTTCATAATTCCCTTTCATTTTTCAATCTTTTTTTCTCCTACTGTAACACAAACCCCCAAACCTTTCTCATTAAAACTCAGGGGAGCTCCAAATCATCCACCCTTTTGCAAGACTAGCAACAAAAATCACAACCAAAAACCCACTTCTGATTCAGAGAGGTGTAAATGTGATCAAAACTCACCCAGAATGATTTTACATTGCATAACCACTTCCCTGATTTTACAATGGAGGTAACAGCAGGCAGAGCATGCCAGATGATGAGCAAGGGAGCACTGCTGGCAGCAGGGCAGCAGAGGAAAGCCTTTGAGGTTTCCAACCTCAAAATAAACCTTCTTGGAGTTGGAAAGAAAAGGCAAAATCCACGAGCTGGCACAACACAGGTCACTGCAGCCCATGTGGAGTGGGGTGGTGCAGCTGCTGGCAGGGGGGCAGCAGACACTCTGATGAGCTGTTTCAGCTTGTTCCCAGTGCTGAGCCCTGGCTGTGGCATTACAGAGTGCCAGTTGAGCAGGGCAGAGCCACATCCCCCCCATGAAATGGCTGTGAACTAGCACTGCCCTCCATGTGCTGGGCCAGTTTGCTCCTGTACCCTTTAGTTCTGGACATCCATCATGGATGGATGTGAAAAAAATGTCATTCAAGGGCACAGACCTACAGGCATAAAGCACCTCCTGAAGGCCACCACTCCTTCACCACTGCCCACCAGTGAGTGCTGAGGCTGAATTTCACAGCTCACCTCAGCATCCCTGGGGACTGGAGTGTGCACAGAGACCAAGGTCATGCACAGGCTCTATTTAGGATGAGGGGTACAACCACAAAGCTGCCCTCACCCTGCCAGAGGTGCTCTGCACAGGCCAGTGCATGTGGGGAGAGGCAGGGAGAGAGCTGAGTGGCACAATTACCCCCAGCACAGCTTATTCCAAATATCATCACTGATATTGCTCTATAACTCCAAACTGCTGCGTTTAATTACTCTCAGCAGCTTCATTAGCAGAACTGTGTAGTAAGGTTGGATGCTCCCATCCAATTCCAGGGATCCTCAGACAAAATGGGCTTTGTGGTTGTGCACGTGGGAGGTGGAGAGGTTGTTCCTGGAAGTGCCTCTGCCAGGCTGGGGAGGGGGGATTTCGAGGAAATGGGGTCACAGCAAAGGCAGGCTCAGGTCACTGCTGTGCTGCAAACTGGTCTCTCCTGGGATACCTGCTGGGTATCCCAGTAACAACACTGTTTGGCAGCCCTGTCTGGCACAGACTGGAAATAATTCTTGGGTTCAGATGCAGCCCCAGTGCCCACAGGCAGCCTCTGCTCTCATGGAAAGCCCCCAGCCCTGATGTGCAGCTGATGTTTCTTCTTCCTCATCCCCTGCCCTCCAGTTCCTTTCCAAGATCCTCTTTCAGCTCTGACTCCCACACTCACACCATGTTTTCCTGAAAAAAGAGCATGAACAGGAAAAAAAAATGCAAAAAGGGGTTGTTGGTCCAGTGTGGAATGGCCCTCGGGGCAGTCAATAGTAAATCAGGATTGATTATTTTCAGACTTTTCATACATGCATTTTCTTATATATTTTGTAGTAATTGGATTGGAAGAATTTACACAAAATCCAGGAGGGCCACAAAAAGCACAGATCATGCAGGTACCTGGATCCAAGAAGCTGCTTAAATTTCTACCCCAATCCCCTTTGTCTGCAGAGGCAGCGAATAGAAGCTCTGTGCAGACAGAGGGACACTGAGTATCTGTGAATGTTTTGGAGACTTCTCTCTCCTGCCTTGCACAGGGCTCTCCTTGGCAACAGAGCTCATTGCAGGATCTGCTGCTGGTTTTGCCCTCTCTGCCACCAGCAGCTCGTGGAATCTGCAGTTCTGCCTGCTCAGACCAATAAAACACTGGTGAATCCTTGTCATTACCATTCTTTCAGTTACTCAGCCCTGTGAGACGTGTTGAAAATGAGGGAAAAGGGAGAGGGAAGGGTTTCAGTGAAATCTCTTCCAATTTCCAGCCTGCAGGCAGCTGCAGAGGTGGCATCTCAGAGCCCTGCACAGGGCTGCCCAGAGCACCACAGGAGCAGCTTTTTGGGGGCACCTGAGCTCTGTGTTGAAACCCAAGGTGTTCAAACCCATGAAAGTGGGGCTGCTAGCCCTAATCTGCCTCCTTTACAGCAGATGCAGGTGCATGGAGGTGTGTCTCAATGATCTCCTGCTCCTGAAGCAACAAGGACTGAACTCCAGAGGGACCCAGAGGATGGGATGCACAGCTCCCTCCTCCCTCTGCAGACAGACTGGAGTGCAAGGCTGGGCATCACTGCACGTTGGTGTGAGCATGTGTGTGGGGGACTGTGAGTTCTGGGAAGCAAGGCAGAGGGACAGCACATCCTAAGAAACCGCTCGCAGAACATGGGGCCATATGTTTCTGGAAATGTCAGAATGAAAATCATTTTAGAAATGGAAAATTACTTCTCAATCCTCTCACATTCCCATAATACTGGTTTCTCTCTATTCTAATGTTTGGATTTGTCTTATTAGTAAAGCAGGAACGGAGCTGAGGAAAGATGGGGAGGATGATTTGGGATGCTGCCACCCAGACAAGAGGCTTGTACCCAACACCCCACAGGAAACGGCTTGAGCAAGGTTGTGGAAGCAGATTTGTGCTTAAATGTTTGCAAGGTCAGATCTTCAAATGATTCTTATCTTTATTCATCAGATACTCCCTGAACACTTATTTTTCTACATAATATCTATAATATCTCCTGGCTCTATGCTGATGCTACTCATTTAAATACACATGGAAGTTATGTAGAACAACGACACAGAAAATGCAGTGCTCTCCCATTAGGGGCATATTTTGCCATTCCTGCTCCTTTCCAAATCAATTACTTAGTAAGAAATCATACAACAGGCTAAGGCAATCTAAAGAGACTTATAAGGTTCTTATTCTTGTTACACCCAGGATGAAGCTACAGGATATCTGTATTACTCCCATATGGCATAAAATTTGAAGCAATAGGCTATTGTGATACAAGATATTCAAACCAGCTACCAAATCACTCCCTTTGGCTATCAGTGAGGGGAAATGAGGGGATGTACTTTTCTTTTAAACATGAGAGTAAAATCAGCTCCATTGCTGATGGGACCAAATGCATATGCAGAGAAGGAGGGACTGCCTCCTTCATCAGATACACAAGAGGGTGTTGGAGCTCTTGGAGCTCCTGTTCTTGTCCTGACAGGATACTTTCTCCCTGAGGACTTCAAAGATGCACACCTTACCTTTGCAAAGGAGCAAGAAATATGAAAGGGCAAGGGAGCTGGGGAAGGAAACTGAGGGGGGAAAGTGTGGCAGATCTGTAATCATGAGACAAGAGTTTACAGGGGAAATAGTGGCCATGAATAATGCAACAGTTCTCACCCCTGGAGAGAAGGAGGCCTCAAAAAAATGATTGCTTGAGATCTAATGGCTAAAATGCCCATTACAGGTGCCACATCTCTCTCCATTTGCATGCCCATTTGATCAGATCCTGGAGATATGAAGCATGTGTCTTCAAAGTTAGGACCACGAGGAACTTGTAGAACACAGCAAGCCCTGCAAGGGGTAAGGTCAGAAGGTTTCCAACCCATAAAAGGGCCAAAGAGCAGATAAAACCCTTGCACATGTCCCATGGATACTGTGGAATGCAAAAAGGCATCAAAAGGTTAAAACAACTTTCAGGGTCATGGATGACTTGAGGCACACTGAGGACAGCAGGACTGTGCAGCCTAATAAAGAGATGAATGCCAGGGGATTGGCAAAAATGCATAAAATCAGGAATGGTGTGGAGAGGGGGAAAAGGTTCATAATAATACATGTTCTTTATTTCTCAAAAGCCAAGATTTAGGGGAACACCCAGGAATGAACAGGCAGTGGGTTTAAAAGCAGAGCTGCATTTTCCCAAGTGATGCAGCATTAAGTCCTGGAAATCTGTGCCAGGTGAGTACCAGTATAAATGAATTTTGGGACCACTAATATTCAGGGGGTTGCTCTGCTGCTGGCTGTTCAACACAATACTCTGGATGCAAACTCTGGCAGAGGAAACTTTACATTAAACAGCCTCAAAGCAGGAGGCAGCATGTTTTATACTCTCCCTTAAATGGCTTCTATACCCAATTATCAGACAGTGCACTGGGTAGCTCGATCTTTGGTTGTGCTCACTGTAACATCTTTTGTGTTCCTATGTTATGTTCAAAAAGAGGCACCTCCTCTGTAGCTCATGACAAGTAAAACCAGCACATAAGGACTTTTATCACTTGGCACTTGTGTTACACAGCCTGGGATTTTCAGCTATTGCTCTACAAACATGCTCTGCATGCTCAGCCCTGAAGGGATAAGGGTTAATTCCCCACCAACTGCATTCAACCAAACTTTTAATCCATACAAGCACAGTATTAAAAAAAAAGGTGTGAACTTAGAGCCAACTTAAACCTCCTTTTCACTTTGACCTTCTACAGCAGCATGTGAGTGGGCTTTCATTATTTCTGGGAGAAAACAGCTAGTTTGTAAAAGACATTAGAGCAGCATACTGAAAGTCCAAACCCTGATGGACTATGATGTGAAATAACTTGTCTGATGCAGTAGTTTGCTCCCATCTACACAGAAAAGCCTCAAACCAGATAAAGCATGAGTCTGCTTTGGCTCATTTCTTTAAAGAAGCCCCCAGCTTTCACAAAAGGTTTGATTTCCTCCTTTTGTACTTGGCTTTAATGATGATTAAGCTTGCAAGAGACTGCTATGCTTGTCAGGCATTGTTTTTTCAGATGGATAGTACACAAACCCCACACACAAATTCACTTTTCCTGCCCTCCCTCTTCCATGTTAAAAATGACAAGCAGATGAGATGTTAAAAAGAGAGTTTATCATTGTAACTGGACTATTCACACAAAATGCAGACATTTGCTTTACCTTTTGCATAGTTAAATTTTTGGTGTACTTTTTAAAATATAACTAAATAGAGATATCTTAAAGATAATAATCAAGTTATTATTTTTCAATTATTTGAGGAAGGTTGGATTTGGTTTGGTTTTGTTGGTTTTATTGGTTTGATTTTTCCTGTGGGGTTTCCATGTTTATCCTCAGAAATAACACACTCTTCCTGATGATTACCTGTGGTCAGGTTTGGGATCCTGAAGCAAGGGACAAATTCTGCTCTTGCTTACTTGGAGTAATGCCATTAAATCTCTGTGTCTGACTATTCCCTGGTGTAACTGAGGATATCCAAGTCCACACACACACTTTCAAAAGACTATTTTGATTAATTCCGGATGAGAACAGAGCTTCCTGGGAGGGATTTTCTGCTCTGTGGGTTTCTCTGCCCACACCAACACTGAGTGCTCTTCTGACTTGAGAACTGCTTTTTCCTTCCTCCACTGTTCTCCAATGTGAATTTGAAAGTCGTGCATGGACAGACTCCAGATTTGAAACTCACACAGACCTCCATTCCAGAACCCCCAGAGCCTCAGGGAATGCAACAAACACAACTCATGAGAACAACCAGATGACAGCTCATTAATACACCCTGAATGTTTTCTACTTGTAGAGAAAACTTGCACTGCCAACACTGTGAGCTAACATGATTCTCCAAGAGAAAATCTCCCAGTTGTTACAGGCAAGATGTAGATACCAGCTCTACTTCTGTTCCACCAAGGGTTAACTGGACTCCAGAGCAGAGTTCAAGGAGAAAGGAATGTGGAGCAAGATGAAAGGCAAAAGAAAGGAGGATTCCCATCCTTCTCATAGAATTAATCAGCAGCTCTTTTGCCATCTCCCAAACACAGGAGCATCCCCCCCCCGGAGAAGTTTCCTTCCAAACCAATGACTGGCAGAGTGCAGACAGTGGCAGAGCTGCTGCTGACACCAGCAGGAGAATCAGAGAGCCAGTGAGAACAGTCTTGAGGATGAGCCTGGGTAATTTAGGTACATCACAAAGGGCTCATTAATGTCCCCTGAAGCTCTCTGTGGGATCCAGCCCATTGATGTCACTGGGGTGCCTTCCTCCAACTCCTCTCTCTCAGATTCTGACATCACAAATCCTTCTGCCTGGTGCTTCCCTTTGTCCTTTCTGTTCCTTTCTCTCTTTCTTCTCCTTTTCTCTTTCCTTGCCTTTTGTTCCCCCCTTTAACAATTTTTAGTCAACCCCAGGGAGACAGTCCCACTCTTATTTGCTAAAATAACTGGTAGTTAAATGACTGACATTTAATGTGGTATCTTAGGCTTCAGCACTGCTCCGCTGGGAGAAGATGCAGGGATGAGTGTGTGGGGAGAGGGAAGAATAGGATGTGGATCATGCTTCTGAGAGCTTTTTTTTTTCTTTTTTCAGGCTGTCTGTAGACTCCAGCAAACATCATTTCTGCTGGAGCACTTATGGAGAATGCTCTTCTTAGTAGGGGAAAGATAGAGGGCTGTCCATGACATATTAAAAAAAAAACAAACCCATAAAGCAGACTGGAGCCCTGCTACACTGGAAACCTAAAAAAGGAGAATGTTGTCCTTTTTTGATTACTTGCTTTCATGATACCTTTGGAGTCAGTACTGCAAAATGACACTGAACTGCACTGGCATTTCCAAAAGAATGCTCAGGACTGGAATTGCAGCCCATGGTGCTGGTCAGGATTTAGGTGCTTTAACAGAGTTTGGACATCCCTGCAGCAGATGTACTCCTTCCACAGAAATCCAGAAATGTGCCATTGATCCTGCCTCACCCCAGACTCACTGAGTGCTTGTGCAGTCATCCCAGCAGAGGTGTCTGCAGGGGAGCCCAACCCAAGCCCAAAAGTGACTTCTGCAGAAATGGTCAAATTCCATTGGAGAATAATATGCATGGAGGAAAAAAAAATAAAGAAAGACAATGTACAAAAGACCCAAAGTATAGCAGCTTAAAAAAAATAGTAGCAATGAAGGCACAGGTCAAACTAAAGATGATGCACTGGTCTGTGTCTGTCCCAGGCTGAGGTGGGCTGAAGGACAAGACTCACATCTGATTGACATTACACCAACAGCTCAGGGCTTTCCTTTCAGCTCTCCTGCTCACAGGGGTGAACCCACAGAGAAGGGTGCAATGATGGCTTTGAAAAACCCTTAGCAAAAGTAACCATCAGTGATTTGTTCTGCTCTGCTTTGGTTGGGAGACACAGATGGATGTTTGCACCAACACCTGAAAAATACCCTCCCTCATCTGGGTGAGATTCTTCCACCCAAAAGGTTCCTCCTCCCAGAAAAAAATGCAGTCATCCATCTGCCACCTAATTAGCAGATGAACTATTTATTTGACTTGTCATATCCCTTGGGAATTTCACATGATGGAGCTGTCCTGTGGGAAAGCTTTTCTAAGACAGTTGTTAAATTAAATGTCTGAAAAGCAAAGGGAATTAGTTTCTCCACCACCATCCTTGTAGCTTCCCCATTTAATTGCCCCCAGTTTTGTTTCAGAATTTACAACAGGTAAGATAATCCTGGAAAATTACAGCAATAACCCTTGTGTGTTATTATGACAAAGGTGTGAGGATCAAAATCATCAATGTAAAGAAATTTTGCATCTGATGGGAGATCAGCTCCCAAGATGCCATTTTGCTGAAATCTCCTGAGGAATCAATTTTCTGCCTACGCCTGTTCACCACACTGAAGAACCTCCTGTAACATCGCTGCATGCTAATGCACAGCATGAATGTGTAGTAGAACACATGTGCCATGCCTCTGGTGGGAACTGTAGGCACCCAGCAGGAAAAAAACCCACCAAAAAGTCCCACAAAAAACCTCCTACAGCAATTCCAGACAATATAGTTTTGCTTTCTTTTTCCAGTCCTCCAAAATGGAAAGTCCACAGGATCATTTTGGAACCTGTCCTCAAAAATAGAGTACCAAAGGGATTCCCATTTGGTTTGGTAGGCAAAGCCAAAGAATTGGGTACAGCCAAAGAATTTCTTTGCAACCCACTCAGGTTGTGACAAAATGTTGCAGAGAGCAGGGAATGTGCAATAGTGGGGATTGTGTGTACTTGTCTGGAAGGAAAGGTAACGGGGGTGTTTATCATGCTCACCAGGTGGTGGCAAGGCAAAAGGTGTCCTGAAATCCTAAACAGCAGCTGCTTCTCCTCCACTCTGAGCCAGGCTCTCACACAGGCACAGCCACCTGACTAAACCAGCAGCTCTGATTGTTAATAAACACCCAATGGGCTTAAGGGTGCTGATAAGTTGCACAATGTACTTATTTGCTGTCCTTTTTGGGGCACAGTCTACTCAAGACGCCAAGAGAGTTGGTCTAGGAACATTCTGTCAAAATGAAAATTGTATCCCTGTGCATAACCTGACTACAGAGCTAGCAAATCCAAATATCTGATACTACAGAACTGTGAAAAGTCACTACTCCAGTACAATCTCTGAAAAATGCCCCCAACTTTTAATAAGAAAGCTTTGTAATCAGAAGGCATTTCCCATTTTCTTCCCTTTGCTTTTCTCTGTGAAAACTTATATGTGAATCTAGTGTTCCCAAGATCTCTTCCTCTCTGAGTACCTTTGGTGCAAGGTGGACAGGTTCATACCTGTGCCATCTAGGAAAAAGGTAATGGGAAAGGAAGGAAAGGGGACAAAGAAATCCCTTTTTTTTTTTCCCCTCCAATTCATTTTATAGTCAGCCCTTGGTTGATTCATAGAACAGAAAAAGCCCAGAGGCAAGACAGCTCATCTCTCTGTGAGTGAAAACACACTCCCAACCCAAGAGGAACTTGGAGAACTTGGTTGTAGGTTGCTCTTGGATTATTCTGCAGGAGATTTTTTTGGTGAGCATTCAGTTTGAAGTCTGTTACTCATCCCTTCAGCTCACGTCATGATGAAGTCCCTTGCAGAGAGCAGGACCCAAAAGTAAGCTGCTCAGCATCCTGGATCATGTAATTTAATTTGGAAAATTGCCTTTCCTGCACTGGTGCTCAGCTGGAGCCCAGACACTAAATCCTGCCTCCCTGTGGAAACAGCCTGACAGTCCCAATGACACATGGCAAACACAGTTCTGCTATGAGCTGTGAGCTCACGCTGGAAAAGGCAATGCCATATCTATCCCACATGCAGACTTTTTTTCTGGAATAAAAACCACAAAAGAGACCTGAGGTAGAAGGATCTGTGGGGAAGACTGACACAAAGCCTTCAAAGGTAGTGAGAGAATAAGTGCCTTTGAATGGATCCCAGGAAGCAGCTTGCCAAAGGACAGGGAGAGGTAGGTCATTTCCCCTTTCCTACACAGGCAGCTTGGATATGTGCTGCAAAGCAGTGCAGCCTTAAATATCCTAACCCAGAATCGAGCCTTGCCTGAGCTTTTCAAAATGAGGCACAGGAGGGGACAGAAGGCACCCAGGGGCCACAGAGGAAGGAGGAACCTCTCTGAAATGACCAGAAAACTCTGGTCACTGGGCAACTAAAACACTTCTTTCACAGGACAGAGCAGAGATGCAGCTCTCTTTTCTACAGGTTTGATTTTAAATACACTCAATACTCAAGAAAGTATGAATCAAAGGTGGAATCAAAGTCACTGCAGCCTGGTAGGCACCAGGATGGATCTTTCTGTCCAGCACCAGCTCCTGGCTCTTTCCAAGACACTCCAAAGGCAACTTTTTGCACACTCCTATTTCATATAGCCAGGACTTCTGGAAACTCCACAAGTGCAGTTTCCAGAAGTCCTGGCTGTGTCCTCCAGGGCTGCTGCCCCTCCCTGTGATGTCCCTTCATGAGCTGCCCCAAAACAGAACCACACCAGGGATCTCCCTGGTCCCCAATCCATTAGACACTGAGTGTTCTGGGTTTGGGTTTCACTGCTCATGGAGCATTTTGAAATGTTAAATCAGAACAGTTAGAGCTGCAGGAAAACCAGCAAAGAGTCCCAGAATCATTTGGGTTGCAAAAGCCCTCCCAGATCACCGAGTCCAAGCTGTGCCCCATCCCCACCTTGTCCCCAGCCCAGAGCACTGAGTGTCACCTCCAGCCCTTCCTTGGGCACTCCAGGGAAGGGCACTCCAAACCTCCCTGTAGTTCCTGCCCCACAATTGAGCCCCCAACCATGCACTCCTCAGAGTTCCTCTCCTACCCATCAGAAACTGCCTCCTTGGGATGGGAGGACATTTGGCTGCAGGGATTTCCACCCTGCAGGTTTGGGTCTGCTTCACCCACCAACAAATTCACCTCCCCAGGACTGCTGTCCTCAGCCAAACTCCACCTCAGCCTTGTCAAGAGTTTGTTCTCCCTGACAGCTTCTAATCACCAGTTAGCCAGTTTACCGAGGGAAAAATTTTATCCTTTCTGCTAGAATTCATTTTTATGACACCTACCATAAGAGACTTAAAAAAATTAGGCATTAAAATGGTTTATAGAGGGTATTTTTATAATCCACTAAGCTGTTTTCCATTTCCACTGATATGACATCTCTCAGCTATAATTCATAAATGCCATCAGTTAACAGGCACAGAACCTTATCCTAAATTTCTCCTCTCATATGCGTTTCTCATTTAAACTTTCTGTTAAATCTTTGCTGTGCTGCTAAATCCAGAGAGATTTGGCCATAGCTGGGGGGGAAAAAAGTTTAAGTAGCTAATTAATGTCACTGGATTTGGGGCATCCTATCAAGAGAGAATATAGAGGAGGCATGTCCTCAATAAATATTTTGAACATTTAAATAAAGCTAATGCCCTCACCTACACAGGAACCTCTAATATCCTCAGAAAATAAATTTTTTTATAGGCAATAAGTGGCTGTTTTCCCACACAGGGATGATAAGGACATTGCATCAGATATATAGATTTCAGTGCCTCTGGCTGTCCCAACAGTCATTTTTGTTATTGACTGCAACTCAGAAGGGAGTCCCTCTGGGAAGCACCTGCTTGTGCCAGGGTCCATCCAACCTGGAGACATCCTGGGAAAAGGCATTTATTTACAGCCCTCCCAGAACTCACTTCCTACTTTGTCAAAACCACAGAAATGCCTAGCAATAATTAGAATTCTTGAGGTGGTTAGACATATTCTGCTTTTCTCTGCCAAGATCACATTGGAAAACTCCAGGTCTCACCACAATCACAGCTACTAAACCACAGCATGAAAAACAAAACAGAATATACATTCCTCCTTATTTGAAATGCCTCCATTGTATCTACTCTGGGTCTGCTGGGAAATTTGAATTTGCATGGAGTTTGAAATTTGGGCTGCATGTAGTCATTTGATTATGGAAATTTCTACCTTAGAAGAGGGGAGCCCAAAAAAATGGAGATTTTTTTTTTATTTCTTTAGCATGGGCATGAAGATATCTCCTCGACTCTCTCTAGGCTCATGGATGGCTCATGGTCCACTCAGACTCCTTAAAGGCCTGATGAGTTTCCAGTCCCAACCAGTTAAGCATTTTGGGTGGAAGAGAAGTGCCCCCAAACTGCCTTCTCTACATGGAGGGGAGAGGAAGCATGGAAGACACATGGAGACAACAAGCCAAGCCACTTGCCCCCTAATGTTTTATCTAATGAAGTCCTAATCCAAGTGGGATAAGAGTTTTGGCTCAGACAAGCAGAGCATCCATGGCCTTTAACCTTTTTTTTCCCCCAAGAAAGTTTCAAAACAAAGAATACTCAGTAGAAAGTTATTGATAATCTTTGGCCTTAAAGATCAAAAAGGGAAATTAAAGGTACCTTGCCTGGGGGGCTGAATGGAAAAGCTTCACCCACTGCAGTGCTGCCTGGTGCTGCACAAAAGTGAATTCAAGAGAAGTTGTCCTCCCCTGTGCCAGGGTCAGTGTTAAATTCCCCTCTCTCAATTTCCTCCCATCGGGAGATTAAACTCTTCCCTGTGGGCAGTAGGAGAAGAAGCAGAGCTGGTTCCCATCCTCCTCTCCCCAGGTGCCTTGTCCTTGTCACTGTCCATCCCAGCCCTGCCAGGCTGCCCAGCTGGAACTGGAGCCCAGAGCCACACGTGGGGAGGAAGATGAGGACTGGGATGAGCAGGTGATTCATGCTTGTGCTCTCATCCCTCGGGGAGTGGAGGTGAACGAGCCCACACTGCCAACGTGAAGGACATTTCCCTGCTGTCCTCACATCCAAGGGAGAGCAGGTGGTGACAAAAACAGACTGTGGCCACTCGGTGTGGCCCCTTGGCACTTCCACTTCTCTGCTTCATGATGGAATCTGCTTGGGGAAAATCATTCCCAAGGATCTTGCATGCAGAGGTAGTCTGTGCTCACCCACTCAGAGCACCTGTGTGGCCTTTACCCATATGCTGCTGCCTGGCACTTCCAGGAGAAGAGGAGTAGTTCCCCCACCACTTCCCAGACATCACAGGCTGCTGCTCATGTGCCAGCAGAGCTCTGGGTGTCCACCAGACAGCCAGCCCCACTTGCCAAGGATCTGAGGACCTACACAAAGAGGGATCACATTCATTAGGAAGAGGAGGAATTATAAATATGAGCCTAAGCAAGAAAATGAGGCTAAGTGTGGGTCTGAAGAGAAATTCAAAGCCATGTCCTCTCCAATGTGCAAGTGCTCACTCTGGTCTCCCCACTTATTTATCAACACTGGCAGCCACAGAAAGCACATCCTTCCTTAAATTCAAAGCCATGTCCTCTCCAATGTGCAATTGCTCACTCTGGTCTCCCCACTTATTTATCAACACTGGCAGCCACAGAAAGCACATCCTTCCTTCTGAGCATCCAGACTTTTCCAGCAGAATCAGAAGGAATCCTGCTGCCTCTGGTGTGCTTCATTAATACCACGGTTCAGTCTCACTGGGAAAAAAAAAAAAACCAAAAGCAAACAACCCAAAAACTGGACAACAGGAAGGGATAGTATCCCAAATCCCCTTAAAATACAACTTCTCCCTAAAGCCACCCCTGACATGCAGTCTCACACACAAGAGGCACGGCCGAGGTCTCAGTTCTCAGAGCAAAGAGTGCTCTGCTGCTGAACATCCTTCTCCCTTCTTCCTGAGGCTGGGAAAAAGAAATCTTAGTGAGGAAGTGAGGAAGGAAGTTCTTCCCAAAAATGGACCCATTACTGGGCTCCAGATGCCAACTCTTAAAGCAAATTCTTTCAGTCTCACACAGCATCTTCAAGAAATGATAGATTGCACTGGCTCGGAAGAAACTCTCCACTCCCTGATAATAAATGAGTTGTTAGCAGAAGTAGCAGGCTCCCAGATCCATTTGTGATCCAAAGGGCTCCCAGATGCTTCCCATGTCTGCAATGCCAAAACCACAGAACAGCAGACAGCAAGGGATGGGAAGGAGCCTCCTGCGCCTGTCTGCCTGCTGCTCTCCAGTGGCTAAAGGGAGACTGTCAAGTGCAAGTTTCCTTTGATGAAGCCTTTTTTTAATGTAAATTTGCTGTTGTTGCAAGTGAAGAATTTGCTGTATTGCCTGCAGGAAAGGATTTTTTCCTAGGGGAAAAATCTCACCCCTATGTGCTGCACCTCTGCAGCACCTTGCGTGCTCTGGGCGTGAATCATCCCATGGCACAGGCACCCCTTGTCCTACAGCCACACACCTCCTCCCTCTGCACTGCTGAGACAACACACTTCGGATGAGAAACACACCTTGGATGAGACAAACACCTTCTCCAAAGGCTCCCGTGGTCCTAGCAGGGTGCTGCTGTACCTGAATGTCTTGGCCCCAATTCCCTCCATCCCCAGCCTCCACAACATTGCTCTAGATTTCACTCCACACTCCTGGGGATGACTTTTTTTCCCCTCTCTGTTTGTTTTTAAAGTTGTTCTGCTCAACTCGCTAGTTTGGATTCACACTTTTACTTTCTGTCCTGAGACAGGCTTGAAACAGGAAACCTGGATGCACATTGCTCTGCAACTCACTCCTCTGAGATTGCTGCCAAATGGCAATTAGAACTCATGACAGATTGGGATGGGATTTAGAATGTCCCAAGATTTTCAGGTGTGTTTTGATCTAGAGTTCTGGGTCTGATTTGTCTCAGCTGCTATAGGATGCCACTGTAGAAATGATTTTCTTCTTTTTTATTATTTTTACAGGCCAAGCAATGGGTTTTTTGTTAGTTCCAGTGCTACACAAGGCGTAAATGTGGTCGTCCCATTTGAGCTAATGAGGGTTGCTCAGTCAAATCCCTGAGTCCTGCTTTGGAAATGCCACAGCATCTGAAGGCATTCCTCCCCTGATGATACCAACCCCATGGTTCCCCCAGAGCCCAGTCCTAGGGACAGGCACTATCAGCCAGGAGTGTATCAACGGGAAGAGGGAGAAAGAGATCTGCATACAGAGTGCAAAAGCAAAAGCATGGCTGCTAGAGCACTGCAAACACTCCTGCCAGCAGCAAGCCCATGAAAAGTGAGAAACAGAAGAGGCCAAGTGGATAAAAGCACCTCACAGGACAGTGCCAGGCCCCTGCCCTTGGGGGGCCACTGCAGTGCGGTACGAAATCCAGAAGGAGAACCTGAACAGAGCAGTTTCTGTGCCATGAACATATGTTTTCATCACTTCTCAGCAATACATCAGAATAGCACAACTGCGAAGAGCCTGTTTGCAATGTGATGCCTGCTTTTATCAAAGCCTTTACAGGCTGCTCACAGGGAGAGCAGCAAAGTGTTTGATACTGCTGAGATGTCACCTTCAGCAGAGTATTGAGGAATTAGCAGAAGAGCATAATGCAGCTGCAGAGGCTTTGGGATAGGATTCATCTCACCTGCTTCCCAAAGTCTCATGCTAAACTAAGCCAAGATCAACACAATTCTGTTGCTTTCCTGGTACCTCACAGAGGAAGGAAAAGTTCAACCAGGGGATATGTGGGCTCATGTGAGGACTCGAGGGCAAGCTTTGATGGGCTAAATATTCTCAAACAAAGAAGAGAAGTTTGAGAATGGCCACTGAGAGCTGCTGTCTGAGATGCTGAGTGTTGGTACTTCCAATGCAGTGTGACTGCTAAGCCCCACTAAAACTGTGATGATGCTTGAATGAGAGTTCCCTCTTCCACAGAACAAGCCTGTACCTCAAAGTAGTGCTTGTTTCTCCAGAACAAGAAATGGTATGGGATTTGTGGGGAAGGGCTTGTCTCTGAAGGTGTGTGGTTGTCTGGAAGCAGGGATGGAAAAGCAGGAGCTGTCTCATGTCACACCTGAGGGCTGCACAGTGAATTCTCTGCCCTCAAAGCATCAGCACATGGACATGGGCATGTCTGGGAACACAAAGAGCTGATTTTCCAGTCTGTGTGTGGCTGTGGATGGGTGACCTCCTGCAGGCCCTGGGACTGCTCGGGGCTCTGTGGGCTCAGGAGAGGTGCTGGTATCTGCTCCCCCCGAGGTCTCTGTGAGTCTGGCACACGAGGCTGCTAAGGTGGAGGATGTTATGATATAGATGACTCAATGTTAGAAATCTGCCTGACTTCATCCACACATTTCTTGCAGGTTCCCAAACAAATGATGACTCTTAACGCCTGCCAGCCAAGGCTAATCCAGGTCCCAGACTCCTGGGACCCGAGGAGATCTGTTCCCTGGCAGTGGAGGAGAGGGTCCACTCCCCTCACAGAGGCTCCATTCTCCCCACAGCCTCTGCCTTTGCTGTCCCCACAGGACAGGAGCACAGGGACAGCCAGATTGCCATCCCCACACCTTGAAGCTGCAGACAGTGGCTTTTGGCACAGCCATAATGAGCTGAGCAGGAGACCCCAGAATGAAGACAGGCTGGAAGACTGAATTAATTCTGATTAAACCCATGAAATGCACTCAGATCTGCCTTTGCTGGGGACAGGCTGGGGACAGCTGCTGTGCCTGCCTGTTTTTCTGGGGCAGTGAGCTGGGAACAGCACTGCTGCTGGGGCTGCACTGCTCCCTGCCTCCTCCTCGCCTGCAACAGCCCCCTCTCCTCACCCCTTCCCCCACTGTGGCCGTGTGTGGTTTGGCTTTCTATTACCTCCTTTGGTAGTTCATTAAAGACATTAATCACCTTCTGCACAAAGACATTTCTCCTGAACTCCCTGCAGGCCAGGCCTCTTTCTCTGCTGGCTGCTCAGCCCTTGCAGGCACAGTGCTGCCCCCGTTTCCCTGCTGACCTGGGATCCTGCTAGGCACCAACAGGGTGGTCACCCCACACCTCCCCTGCCATGCATGCTGTGACAAGAGCCTCCTTTCCAGCTCACCTTCACCCCACTGTGGTCTCCATCTCAGCATTTGGCTCCCTTTTCCCTGGCCAAACACTCCCAACACATGACCATGGTATGTCACCTGCATGAAGGTGGAGGACAGGAGGAACAGGACTCTGGGCTCCAAATAGGACACACCATTAGCTCCAGCTCAGATTTGAGCAGAAGGAGGCAGAGCCATCAGAAAGGAAAACCTTCCCTTGCTTAGCTAAGGGCTGAAAAGAGAGACAAGGGGAAACTCCACCTATTGCACATCCACAGCCCCTCCAGAGCTGCTGCCTTGCCCCTTTCCCACGTCATGTCTCCTACTCCAAAGTTTCTTCACCCTCTGTCCCTGTGTGCTCTCTGTTGGACTTTGCTTGCCTGTGCTTTTCTCACAAGCTCCTGCTGGTAATTTTTTCTGCTGTTTACCTGCCAGAATAGCAGTGCTGTTCCCCTTCTATGGGATGGCACTGAATGGGATGTGGGTGCTGCATGGAAGGAAACCCAACAAGGCTTGGGGACTTCAGGGGATATTGGCAGCCCAGCAGGAGAAAAACCATGTCTGGATCTGGGTAATCACTGATGTCTTTTGCTTGTTGAAGCTCACTGCTAGCAAAGATCAAAGCAAAGTGTTTGGGAGGGCGGGGAGGTGAGGAATAGCCCTTGATTTCATGTGAGATTCTTCCATATTCTGCATCCAGATTACTTACAGAGGTTTCTGTATCTCTCCTGTGACCCTGCAGCCCTCAACCTTTCATCTCCCTCCCACTTCATCTCCATTAGCATAGTGGCAGGATCTCACTTACAAAATCAAAGCCAAGACTCCTATAGCATATAGAGAAATGCAGACACATATGCCACATCCACACGAGAATCCTGCCATCAGTACAACTCAATCTTAGACATCAGTTGTTTTCTTTTGCACTCCTCCACTCTGTCAAAAACAAATAAAATCAAGGAACGAAAAGACCCTCTTAAAGAAGCCAAGATATGGCAATTTTCAGCTGTCACTCACTTCTTCATTGCCTCACTGCTGCTTCCTCAAGGGGTCACTCAGTCTGGCGAAGCATAAGCACAATCTGAATTGCAACCCTGGGTGAGGATTGGCAGGGTTTGGTTTGCAGGCAACAGGGAAAATAACTGATCTACATTAATAAAAAGAATCAACATTTCAGGAGGTCTTTGTCTTTTTATGCTGCTTTTTTCTGGGGGTGTTTTTTTTTAAGAGTGCCCCAGAGGAGACAGAGGTGCCACCCAGAGGTGGGTGGCTGCTAAAAGGGCAGTGTGAGAAAATCAACTGGAGGCTCGTTACTGTTTAAGCTAATGAGTGATCATTTCAGCAGGTGAACAGGGAGCAGTTTCTGCTGGATACCACACTGTTATTGCCCCAATAATTCATTACCATTTTGAAATGTTTTTTGCTGGAATGATGGTGGATTGCAAATGGCTTGGTTTGGACCCCCTTCTACACCTTGCCTGACTCCTGACTGCCTCAGGTGTTACCAAAGGATTTCACATGGAACTTTTCACTGGGAAAAACAGTGCCCTGTTTCATTTCTACACAAGTAAAGTAAGAGAAATAAAGCCTCTCTTTAAAGGAATGTTGTTGAAATAAATGCATCTTTGTCTTCAGACTCGTGTTAATACTGCACCCCTGAGAATTTGGATCTTCAGAATATTAAAGTCTCCCTGACTTATTGCTTCTTTAAGGAGCATGTTGGTTTTGTGTTTGCTCTGAGCTCCACGTGTTACTGAAGCTAACTGGGACCTTTTTCATTTCTGGTGGCAGAGAGCTGCTGCCTTTGGGGCCCTAACCCTATTAAAGGAAATGTAAATGTATATATCTAAAATTCCCACCAGTTTTGGAAATGAACAGCACACTTCCCCACGCTGCAATCCTTGCAGTCACATGAAGATTTCCACTCTTCTCTGAGAAGATGCATCGTCTTCTCACCTTGCTAATAATGCCAAAAAATAAAGCCTGTCTGTTTCTGGCCTAGTAGAATCCCTATCACATGAAAAGGCTTTATTTTTAGAGAAGAAAAGATAAGCTGTGAGTGGAAGCTGTGACTGTCACACAATGGACAGGTCTGGCCTGTGCTGCTCACTGTTTCTCAAATCCCTCTTCTGCCTACTGCAGAGCCCAAATTTTACTTCTTCACTCTCTTTTCTGCTTGTCACCAGTGCTGGGATCCTTTCCAGATGAGCAGATAGATTTGCAGGTGTGAAATTCCCCTTATTCCTCCCTCTGATTTTTCCTTATGGCATCATATCTGCTTTTCTCCCCAGGCAACTCTCCCACCACCCAGGATAAAAAAAAATTAAATACACAAAAAATAGTCATGCAAGGAAAAAGTGCCCCCAAGGCCTTTGAAGAGATGGACACACCAGACTGGGGGACACTTTTCCTGATGTGTGGTGCCAGCCTCTCACAGGGCTGCCTCAGCCAAGAGACAAGGAGAGCCCCATCAGTGTCCCTGCTGATGGAATTGGTCCACATTTACCCAAAACCCTCCGTGCCCAGATCCCTGGAGGCAGACAGACAACCTGCCCTGTCCTGGCAGCCACAGCTGAGGGAATGGCTCAGCAATCATGTTCTAAATGCTTTTCCTTCTTGGGGAGATCTTTTGGGCCAAGCTCCTGCCTTCTTCCATGGTGACTGTGACCGCTGAGCACCCAGCACCCACCCCAGGGGTCCTGCTGGGACACAGGGGGCTGGTGTCACCTCCAGGGGCTGCTCCCTCCTGTTTGGCAGGATTTCACCCATCAGCACACTCCAAGCTGCTGGCATCTCACTGAACACACACTTACTAGAAAGCTACAGGCCATCCCTGCCCAAAACTGAGCAACCTTAACCTCAGGTTGATCTAATGTGAATTGATGCTCTGTGATTCATCTGTCTGCATCACATCTTTTCCTGTTACATAATCCAAGGAGATGTATCTCCTTGTAGTACCTGTGTTGTATTAATCAGACTGCATCTGATCATTAAATCCATGCTTCTGTTGGCTTAACTCACATTAAATAGTCATAGCAAGCATCCTGAGCTCTGCAGGGAAAAAAATCCCAAAGCACTTACATGAGATTTCTGACATTGTGAAAATAAAAACAAGTCTAGCAACACCACAACTGTTACAGGGCTGGGCTTATTTAGACTGTGGAAACTTAATTATAAAAATTGCATTCTAACTGATTACTGCTGGAATAATTACAGCAACACCTTTACAAGAAATGGTGACCATCATATGTTTGTCAACAAAGAAGCTTCCTTTAAATTCAACACCCAATAATTGTTTAATTAAACCAAATTTAGTTCCTCATTTGAGAACATTCAAAGGCTTGCCTATTCCTCCCTATCTCTGAGAGGTAATTTAGGAGATAAAAAGCAATTTCTATAAATACTCTATCTATATATGTAAGTATCCAAGGAAAAGAAGAAAAAGAAAGACTTCATTTCATAGCTGATCTGGATGTAAGCTTGCTGCTATTGATAAGAACATAAGCACAGAGTGAGTGATCACTACAAATCCCTCTCTAATTGGTGCTTGGAGGCCTTAATAAAATATGAACAGAATCCAAACTACATGTTCATTTTCTAATTTGCAGAACAGATTCAACTGTTGATATTCTAGCAGCACCCACAGCATATACTCGGTGTGAGGACCCCACAGTAACTGTATCTGTGCATACAGGGAAGGAGAGGGATAAATAATTCATTGTTTTTCAGCCTCTTTACAAGTTTTCTTGCAGCTGTAAAATCCTGTTGCTATCTTGTGCAGACCCCTGTGTTTCAGGTGTGCAGCTTCTGAATGTCCCTTGCCAGCAGCCCACCACCCAAGCACACAAAAACTGGTGGCTGCCTCAGTAAAGCTGCAGGGCTCAGTGACAAACAGGGGTTATTTTAGTCACTGGTCATCCCTGCAAGGCAGCCTGAGTCGTGCAGGGGCAGATTTACCAAGCTGGTGACTCACCTCGTGTGGCAGGTGTTGACCCAGGGCAGGCTGCTGAGGCATCCTCTTCTCAGGACAGCCAGAGCAGCCTCCACGCCTGCCTGGTGCTGCCAGGCTCACCTGGGGACCTCAGCCAAAGGCTGAAAGCAGGAATCTCTGCACCACAAATTAAATAAAGCTATGGAGCTGTGGCTGAAACAACTCATACTCCCTGCGGGGCCGGGCTCTGCACAGGACAGGATGCGCATTACACTGTGCACAGTTGGAGGCTGGGATGAAGAATAGGAGAAAACTATTCCCAGCACAGGTTGACTCAAGAAGGAAACCTCTCATTCCTCTGCTGTCTACAGCACATAGTGCTGCCATCCACTGTGGGCCTTCCAGGCACAGGAATTTGCAGATCTCTCTTAAGCTGCAAAGCTCGTGTGTCCTCTCATCTGGCACAGAGCATCCCCCTTCCCACCCCTCTCTGTTCTGACCTGCAGCATCAACTCTCCTGTGCTGAGTCTGCCCTGAGAGCAGTCAGACATGACACAAAACAGCATGGTAGGGTTTGCTAGACACTGTGCGGAGGGCATAAAGCTCTTTTCCAAACGTGGATGGAGACAGAACCTCTGAACATGTTCTTAAAGCTGACCAGAAGGGTTTTTGCTCTGCTACGTCACCAGGTAAACATTTCAGATACACCACACCATCATTTTACTCTTTATAGTCACCTGGCACTGCTGTGTAATTCTGCTGAAGGAAGGACTCTCAATTCACCCTCCTCCCCTAAACAATTTCCTTGGCCTTTGAAGAAACAGCACAGAATTGTAAAGCCTCCTAACCTTTAGTTAAGAACCCTCAGAGTGGCAGGTGTGTACTTTCATATGGGTAAGCCCCATCAGGCACCCAGCTGCAACCACGGAGCGTGTTCATTACCAGCTATTCTGTGGGATGGAATGAATTCAGGAAGATATTTCAGTTATTGAAATGTGCCCGTGCCTCAGTGATGCAACAACATTAGCATCAACCCCGCACATGAAGCAGGAAGTCACCACACACATCCACAACCTCTTCTTGCTTTCTTAGTGATTATGGTTTGCCTAAAATCATCATTTCCTGACGTGTGGCACACAGGGACCACAGGACCCGCACTGAGGTTTTCACGATCACTGTGTAACGATAAAAAGTCCACATCTAAAACACCAGAAATGTGAAAGTTATTGCTGGGCTGTCACAGCGACAGCCCAGCGACTACAGCAGCCTCGGGGCACTCTCCAGATTCCCCCCTCGGATGGGTGTCATTGTCACCAATTCGGCGCGTCATTAACGGCGCTGTCACCTGGGCACGAGCTCCCGGTGTCCCTTCACCCGCTGTCACACCGCAGCTCGCTCATCCTCCCCAGCCAGCAGCTACGTGTCAGGCAGAGGTGAGCAGTGCCACAGCTGATGCCGAGGTACATTTTGCACGCGATTTCCTCAGCCAGGCTGCTGTCACTGTGCTGCGCTTCATCACCACCCCACAGGCCACCCAACAAGGGCTTTGCTTCTGCTGTCACCACTGATTCTTAATATCTGTTCTGTATTTTGAATGATGCTGCTTCAGACAGTAAGGACTACATTTAGCACAGGAGGCTGGGTCCCAGCACGGAGCAGGGCTTGCAGTGGAGCTGGGACCTTGCTCAGATGTCCTGCTGGAGACCCACACAGGTGA
Source organism: Urocynchramus pylzowi (assembly GCA_013397555.1). Lineage (NCBI taxonomy): Eukaryota > Metazoa > Chordata > Aves > Passeriformes > Fringillidae > Urocynchramus > Urocynchramus pylzowi. The sequence goes on from VZRH01008080.1 coordinate 940,733, forward strand.
GGCACCAGGTTCATGGGGTCCAAACACCCTTGACTTCGCTGTCACAGAAGCAGGCAATGCCAACGGCAAGGAAATGCTGTGTTCTCCATCTCCATGGGAACAAAACCTGGTACTTTTAACTGGTAGCACGGCCAGTCTTTCCTCAGAAGATAAAGACCACTGTGTGGGCAGGGTTTTTATTCTCTCTAAATAAACAGATCTTTCTGCTGATATCTAGTCTTGGCAGCCAGGCAAGGAATTAGCTGGAAGATGAAGAATGAGCTAATTCCTGACAAAAGTTCTGCTTCAGTTCTAGAGTACTAAAACCAGGTCTCCTAATGGCCTGTTTCCTTTAGGTTGGGGGTTTTTTTCACCCCTAGGGTACATGGAATAACACCTTCTTTTGTGCTTACAAAACAAATGCTGCCTTCCATAGTCTGGAGGAACTTAGGAAGTTTTTAATTATAAGAAAAGCAAAATGAGGACAAGTGAAGTTGGACTGTGCAGAGTGCTCTGCTGGTCTGATCTAGGACAATGTGCCCTACATAGAGCTCAAATATAACATCCTTTGGGAGGCTGCCTTGCTTCCATTCAGCTTTTGTGAGACCACCCCTGCCCCCGCAGTACTAATGACAGATTTCTGAAGCATAACTGGTGTCATGGTCTTGCCATCAAAGCTGTAAACAAAACCATTAGTGGCAGGCATGAAGAGGGAGGGAAAGCCATGTGCAGATGGAGAATTTATCTGAGTGGTATTCTTGCAGTTTCTGCTTTCTTCCTGATATCAGCTCTGAAATAGCTCATCCCCAGCCACAGTCAGCAACTCTACCCCAGGTGGGTGACGTTTTCCCTTGATAGATACAAGGTCTGGCTTTTTTCTTCTATTTGTCTGGTTTTCCTGCCAAGAAAGTGCCATTGGATAAGCTGAAATAGTTGCTCTTCCTTCATGGAAACCTTGTAGTTGGCAAATAGAGGGATATTAAAGAAAATAGAAAATCTTTGGATATGCCATTAGATACTGCAAAGAAAGCGTGGCCAAATTGTTACTTCTCTCTCCTATACCATACTGGGCAGGAAATTCCTGAAATCTTGTATTTGCAAACCCTCCAACAGAAAATATCACAACTTCACAACTTTTTTTTTTTTTTTCTTTCAAAAAGCATCATTAATTCTCCTCCTGGCTCTTTCTTCCTTCTGTGCGTTTCTGAGCAGAGAGAACAGTTTGTGTTCACCTCTATCCCACACAACTAAACTGCAGGGGGGATGTTTCAGTGACTCAAGAGGACACTGCAGACGCCAGCCAACAGCAATCCAACAGGCTCTACGAAGGGAAGGCTTCCTCCAGCCTCTCCTGACAGCCCCCAAACACACACACACAGGTTCAGAGAGTGTCAGCAGCAGTGTCTGACACCAGGTCAAACCAAAGAATTCTTTGTGCTTCACATCCTGCTGGCGCGAGCCCCTCGCCCACAGCACTGCACCCCGGGCTCCAAGGAAAGCAAAGGCTGCCACAGCAACCACAGGGCTGTGGTATGGATTTAGTTTCCATTTGGTTTCCTCCTCCTGGTCTTGTTGTTGCTGCTAACCTTGGCTTTACCTAGCAAGCCAGGTTTTTTTTCCCAATAATATCATGTAATGAGAACAGTAGAGGCAATGTGCTGTGCTTTAGCAGGGTGCAGATACTCCCTGAGATCTATTCCGTGGTGCAAACTCATTCTTTAATATCTGTTTTTAGAGCCAATGAATGAATTTCTTGAAACTAGAACTCTCTTACCTCTCTGTCATTATTAGGCATGCCCTTATTGTGGATTTAGACTCCACTTGCACCAAGCTGCTGGTTGCTGCTAGATCTTTCTTAAATTACAAGGACAGATGGTTAAACTGGGGCTGAGGAAGAAGCTGTTCACACTAAACAGAGACTTCTGTGCACTCTGTGGGTGGAAAGGGGTGTCTTTGTTGTGCATCACAGCTATGGGAAATATGGGGATGAAACCTCAACGTAATGAGTTGGGCAGAGGTTAGAGAAACAAGAGGAAATGAAATGCTGGGGGGTTTATACCACTTTGGATGCAATGGAAGGGGAAACACAAGACATGCTGGATAACTGCAGCACTACCTCACCTCTATTCCTCAGCACAAACCAAAATGACCCAGAAACTCTTTGTCTGTATGTTTGGGGTTTTCTTGCCTGGACCCTAAAGGTGAGCTGCACATTTGGTGCAAAATGTCCCACGTTTCAGACAGCAAACAAACCCGAGTCAGGAATGAAGAAACCAAAGGCAGAGCAGAGTGAATGCTGGTACTTACAGGAGCCAGAAATTTCAAAGCTGTCACTGATGTTCACAATGTCGATCTGGGGAAGGAGCTTAGGGGGTTCCGTGAGCTGAGACAATGCAAACCTAAAAGCCGCATGTTCCTGGGACTGTTGATTTGGAAACAACCCCCCTGGGGAGAAAAACAGAACCATAAGAAGAAAGGTCTTAAGAACATTCATATTAGAAAGATCATCAGTCCAAAATATTCCTGAGAGCAGAGCCTACAGCTCCACAGCCCGGGGAGTGCCTCTAAACTCAGAAATCCTCCAGACACGCAAGAGCCAAGGGTTCTGTGCCCACTGAGGACAGGTTGGCAGCAGAAAACCTTTCCAACATGTCTGTTATGTAACCCTGGATCACACACAGGAGCCCTGGTGCATCCCCAGGCCAAGCAGGTGCAGGATAGGAGAATGCATGGGGTGCAGCTCAACCTCCTCACCCCCGTGACTTCAAGCACGAGGAATGGGAACGCTGTCAATATCACCTCAGGAAAGGAAGAACGAGATTCTTCCTTCCTCCCCTCCCCTGGAATGAGGCTCAGTTTAAGCCCTGCTGTCTGGGAGGAGAGCTTTGCTACAGGAGGGTTGCAGGGGTCCCCCCACACCGTGGGACTCTGGGGTACGGGGCAGCCTGGCTGAGCCTGGCCCAGCAGGGGACAGTGCTGTGACAGCCAGAGTGACATGGGACTGTGACCAAACAACTGCTGCTGCAAACTGGAGGTTTGTTGCACAGAAAACCCCTGAATTTAACAGGTGACAGTGGCCAAACTCAAACTGGGCAGGAAACTTAAAGCTTGACCCTCAAAGGAATCAATCTATACAGAAGCACAGATAAGCCCAGAACCACAGAATGATACAAACAGGGCAGGAACTGGGACCGGGCTGGACCTGAGCTCAGAGCTTCTCTTTCTCCATGGATCTGGAACAAAGTGCAGCGATAACCCAGCCCTAGGAAAAGTTTCCTGCTGCTCCCCCAGCAGGAACCTCGGCTTGCAGCAGATCCCTTCACAGCCTCCAGAAAGATGCTATTAAATTCAGCCTGTCTTGTAATCTATATGCATTTAAGGAAAGCGCTGCTATTGGCATTTCAGGAGGAGGGAAACAAAGCACTTAGCAACAAGGGAGAATTAAAATAAAGCTGCAGAAAGTATCAATGCCCGAGACGACTTGAGGAAGAAACAAATAGGCAAGGACCTGCCATCAACGTCACTTTGCACATCTTTAGTAGAGGGGGCATCTCCGTGTGTGAAAAGGGCTATTTGTGCACCAATATCCCCCCACCTCCCCCGTTCCTCCCACCCCACAGCCTAATCACGGATAACGGAGGAATCAGATGCTCGTAGCCAAGTTGCATTTGTTGAATGGCAAAAAATCTGGGATCTTGCACAAATTTGGGGTAAAGGGGAGAAAGGAAGGGAGGGAGACAAGGATGCAGCATCAACAGCAATAAAAGCACTGATTGTGCAGCTCGACTCAGGCAGGAGTTGCCTGAACTTGGCGGATTAGCAATTGATTGGCATTGTAAAGAGAAGGGAGGCGGGAAAGAAAACCGGCATGCAAGGGATGGGAATTTGGGGCTAGGTTACAAACGATCACCAATAAAGATCAATGGGAGACTAACAATAAGCCCGGGGAAGGAGGGAGAGGAGCACTGAGAAGTTACAGGAAGGGAGGAAGGAATCAAACAGGCACTGCTGGTGTGCAGGGGAAGCAAGTGGCATGAAATGGAAAGAGACTTCAATGCAAGGTCTTCTTCCAATAGCTTCGCCCTTATTCTTTAGCGATAACAAGAAGAGAGCGCCTGTTTGTTACCTCCCGTCCCAGTTACCTACAGATGAGAGCATCCTCACCAAAATGTATCATGCAACCGCCGATTTTGCAAATGCAGCAACACACAATGGCAGCCCAGGCATTTCTCAGGGCAAAACCAGATATTTTTTTCATACTTCCTCCATTTCGGAGACACTTTTCTCCCTCTGTGTTGGGGTGTGTGTGTGTGTGCAGGCATTTATTCCCAATCTACCCCTCCCCCAAAGCCAAATTGATCCATCTCTGCTCCGGCAAAGCTGGTACCAACGCACACATCCAGCCCTCGCAGTTCAGCCCCTGGCTCTCTCTCACACACATAACACACACATTGTGCCTTTCCAAGCACACGACCGGGTCAGTTTTCCCCCACCACCCCCTCTCCACCCCTACCCACTCGTCAGGGACCATCATCCCCAGCCCCGCACTCACCTATCTGGATATTGTTGGGGAAATTGGCCCCTAACACCGCCCCTAGGAAACTGGTGCAGAAGAAGGCAAAAATGTGCTGCATATTCCCTTTTGCATTGGCGAAAAAGAAGCCCAGTTCCAAGCATAGATTTGATTTTTCCCCCGCTCTGCTCTCTTTAGCTGCCTCTCTCGCCTCCCCTCCGCTGCGCCTTCGGGATGCGCGTCTCCCCCGCTCCGGATCCAGCGCTGAGACTGCCGCTGAGCAGCGCCTGGCAGCAGGATTAACTGAGCCCCGAGAGAAAGAAAGAGAGCCCGCTCCTCATCCACATCCCTCCCCCGCCACACACAACGCACACGCACACGCACACGCCAGGCGCTTCCACCCAGCTCCTGCCCCTGCTCCCAGCTGGAGCTCAACAGCTGGGAACCGCATCCCCCCGACCCCGCTCTTCCCCCGGGGGTCCTGCCTCCGGGCTCTAAGGGCAATCCCCACCGACCCCTAAATCCCAGCTTTCCCCCTCAACTTCTCTTGGCGGGAGCTCAAAGGAACCTGTGAATCAGTAGGTGGCAAACTCCTCTAGAGAAAGAGCTGAGTCTCGTCTGCCTGGGATCCATCGCTTCCCAACCTGGGCTCTCACCCCTGGGTCCAGGAGTTGAGCCGATCACTCTCCGGAGCCTGCCTCATTAGGATAACAAAGAGGGTCCTGCAAATGTGCCTTGGAAGGAAGGATTTCAGAGCAACAAACGAGAGATCCTGAAGGATTAAAAAAAGAACACCCCCCCCCATCACCTTTCTCATTGATTTTTCCTGTCCCCTCTTAATGGATGAGGCTTTTCACCACTGCGCTTGGTGTGGAAGAATCTGAACTCTCCAGCACCATCAGACAGGGCAGGCTTCTGAAATTAGGGGGCTATCCTAGCCTGGACCATTTCAGAAGCTGTTTCATGGCAGTTCTAGCGAGGCTGGAGCTTATTAGACCATGGTCAGCTTTGCTCAAAAACAAAAGGAAGAGAAAAGTAAAGGCAGAACCAAGAAAACCCAGCTCCTAGGTGCAACTTGGGATTTGGAGATATCTGAAGAAGAACTGTAGTGAACACAGAGCCATAGTCACCTCAGAAAGGAGAGAAAATTCACTCATTCCTCTCTGAAGTCCCAAACCAAACCAAAGGCCATTCATGCCAGAAGCCAGAAGCTCAAATCCCATGTCCAGGCCCAGATATTCTGCCCTTGATGTTTCCAGCCTTGATACACACCAGGGGTCCATAGCAGAGAGGAAATAGAGTGAAAAAAAAGGATGTTTGGGGCAGAATTAGAAAAGACTCAGATGCCCTGTGTCCTGGTTGGGTGTAGGGTCCCTTGCCCTGGTGCCCTCTCCCCATCTCCAAATGTGTGTGGTTAAACTGGAAGAACACCAAAGTGACCAATGTTTAAAGGTCAAGAACTGCTCCTGAATAAGAGCCAGTTATGATGAGCACTCTGCAGACTGTGAAAACTGAAATGGGACATGACCAAGCCTGCAAAATCTGCAGCAGCACAGAAATGTTCTCTGTGGGCCACAGCACCCAGGTGTGACATAACTTTATGGTGCAGGGATAAAACTACTCTTTAAATCCTCAGGCCTTGTTTAATCTCTGCAAATAAAGAGTTTGGGATCTTTAATATCTTCCTAAACAGTTTTATGGATTTCACTGTGACTTCTAGAGTGACAAAATCTGAAACACCCACATCAATGCCAGAGTCAGTGTGGGGTCTCAGAGCTGCACTCTTACAGCTTTGCATCAGAGAGGAGTTGCACTGATGCCTGGAACTTGGTGGCCTCTTACAGGACAGAACGTAGAGTTACACTGCAAAAAACAGCCCAGAAGGTCTGCATTTCCTTCATGGTAAGTGATGAAAAATCCTTCTAGGATGGATGCCTTTTTGCCCCAAAACACCCTTTCCCATGTGACAGGCAATGACTCTTGGTGCCAGGTTCACTAGAGAAAAAATCCAGGCACTCAGGAACCAGACAAAGGTGGTGAAAGGATGCCCTGACCCTGTCTCACTGCCTGGGTGACCTTCAGCCCACAGTCACCTTCAAGCACAAAAAAATCCCCATCTGCTGTTGATAGGAACACCTTCACTAGATTTCCATTTCCCTCCCTGTATAATTTAAGCAATACCGATTTGAGGCTAAAATAACCTGCTGATGGGTTTTATGGGATCTTGCTTTCCATCCAGAATTTAATAGAAACAGCTGCATTTATAATCTGAAGAGAGTCACTGAAGGATAACCAATGCAACAGAAAGATGCCAGCACGTTTTGCAAACTCCCAAACAGCCTATCTGATAACAATAATAGTAGCCATAACAATAAAATATTATAATAGCTTGCAGAAAGCTTGCACAGTCGCATTAATTAATAATGCTGCTTTTGTCTATAAACCTCTCAAAATGCAGGTGGCTTAACAAGGGGAACCTCACCACAGTGTAACAAGATAAGTAGTAATAAGATCATTATTTTAAGAAGGTATTCATTTCCGTTTTCCCTACAGATAACAACACTTTATTCGGGGTTTGTTAGCGTAAGGATGTTCAGAATTAACTCTAGGTGCTCTGAAGGTTCTTTAAGTCAACATAAAAGAAATATAATGTCTGAACTTCTGGCTAAAAAACAAACTGAGTCTTGGGAAATAGATGAAACTCTTCAACTTCACAAGAGTAGTCACAACAGAAACACAGATCAGTCCACCAATCTTTTGAAAAATAAAAATTATCTTGATTTCTGAAAACAATTGAAGGAGCTTTTTTCTCCTTTCAGATTTCAAAAAACAATGAAAATCATGCAGTACAGAATACAAGCATATTGCAGAGAGACATCTCAATCAGGAGCAACTGAAAATATCAGGGATGGAGTTTTGTAAGATCTGTATTTTGTCTCAAAGGGTTCTTAAGACACAGATGGGACAGGCAGGCATCTGGTGATCAACAGGGAACATCCAACATGGTTTTGTGGGGTTAATTCATGCAAATTGTAAAAAAATTAGGTAAATACCAGTAAAAAAAAAAAAAAAAAAAAAAAAAAACAAAAAAAAAAAAAAAAAAAAAAAAAAAAAAAAAAAAAAAGTTGTCAAATTTAAGAAATGTTAAAAAGGCATTTTGAAAGAGTGTAGCTGATTCACTTCAGGTCTTTTCCAGACATGAGAATAAGAAAATGGCTATGCCAGAGCTGCTGTTCCCCTTGTGTTCTGCCTGCAGCTGACCTTGCTGTACTAGGAAAGAGCCTTTGTTCTTACCCATTTCTGCTCCAAGGTTTGGCTTGGAGCAAGAGAGTTTTGGCTCTGAGAAGGATGTCTGCTGCCCTCCTCTTTGCTCTGCTGTGCAGGGTGTGCAGTTGTCCACCCCGGCAGCGTGCTCTGCCCTTGCTATCAGAGCTTTTGTTTCCAGGATGGGAAATCAGTGCTTGTTGCAGCAGATATATTTCTGTACCAGAAGCCTTGAAAAAACAAAGGACTCATTCACATGCAGAAGCCTCCAGCCTTGAAAAATGAGGAAATCAACAGAACTCGGCATCCGTCCGACCTCCCAGCAGAATTATTTTCCCCTGTGCCCACTGTGTTTTACATGATGCTCCTGAATGTCTTTAAAGAGGCTATTGAAACAACAATTTCCAAAATTCCTTTTATTTTCTAGCTGGACAATCTCTATAGGAGGCTTTATATAAAGAACAAAAATTTAATTATAGTTATTAATTTAAATAAAATCCAAACAATGTAGAATCTCATATGGTTTTTGCAGAGCCTTGGCATAAATGAATGCTGATGGAGTGACAAGACATTTCTCTGCTTCCCTTGGTCATCTCAATTTTGTTATTTTGGATAATGTAACACTCAAGGAATGATTGTAGCACAGGCTTTCAGAGGAGAGACTCCAGAATTTGAACATCAGGTATTTGCTTCAATCCTTAAATCTGGAAGGTATTATTTACACTGAAAACCAGCATTTACAAACTCTTTACCCAATAATTTTTGGTAGAATCTCCTTGACAGAAACAGCCTCAGCAATGTTTGGTATCAGGTAGAAAAATCTTCCCTCATCCTCAATGATTTAGGTCTGAAGTGCCCCCAGACCCTCTCTCCTTTACACAGCAGCTGGAGCTGTCAGATGAAAAACTTTGACACCACAGAAGCAACTCAGAGAAGTTAAGGGAAATGTGAGCTTTTCCAGTGTGTACTAAAATGGGAAGATGTGGGACAGGAGCAACTCCTGAGATGATGACAGCTCCAAGCAGGTCCTGACTGATGCCACACATGTGGGGGATGATGTTTTAAGGTCACCAGATAATGTTTATTAATTTACTGATTCCTCCTGATGGGGGAAACCTGATGTGAACAGAAAGTGGGGAAAGTCGGCTTTTCCCACAAACTGTACAAAAATGTGCTTCTGTTGTCATGATGATTGACCTATTACCATATTTATAAGGAATTCTTGCTCGCTTTGGGATAATTAAGTAAGTAAATGGACTGGAAGATAAACCTGTCAGTCAGAATGGCACTGCAAACACTGTGCACCCTTCAGCTGGAAATTCATGAGCAGCAGCTGGCAAAGGGAGCTGTGCCTTGGCTGGGAGAAACCCTGGGCTGGTTCAGTCTGGGAAGGGCTGGGGGCTCCAGGGCCACCCAACACAGCTGGATGGGGGGTCTTTGACACAACAGGGCAGGGGGCAGGTAATGGAATAATCTATAGATTCAGTCCAAGTTGAATATGCTAAAAATTCAGATCTGCAACTTTGTTTTCTGAAGTTGTTTGTCCCACCATCCAGCTAACCTGTTGAGGTGGGTTTGCCACAAATGGACTTGCAGTGCTCAACCAGGGGCTGTTCTCATAGACAGTGATGCAACCAGTCCTGCACAATGAATATTACACAGTAAATATCTCCACAAGCACTCATGGAAACACCTCAGATCTCTCTGTGACGAATCCCAGCTGACCCCTCTAGTGACTCCCCGGAAAGGAAACTTTACCATCTGCAACCCCAAACCCACTCTCTTCCTCGTACATGGAAGGCTGCTAGCACACTTTTTTTTTCCCCCTCCTGGTGAATGGTTGATTTATAACTACTTATAGAATCTCTCTGTGCCCTAGTCTCAGTTTACGCTCTTTGCTGAGTCATAAACATAAATCAGAGATGTGGGTGGATCCCTGTTTGTTATTAAAGCACCTTATGTTTCTCTAATCCTCGCCAGAGGAAGCAGAAATTACTGGTAATACATTAAAGTTACAGTAGCTTGTTGGAGAATATAATATCCCCCCAGATTATTGCCACAGATGGGCTGTCATGTTATTTTCTCATTGAATGGAAGATCAAATAAATTATAAGTATTAAAAAAATTTGTTGAAAATATATGCTAGGAGATTATTTACTGTGAAAAGGCAGACACAGGGGATGCAACCTCAATTGGAGATTCTGATTAGCAATAATTCAGTCAAATGTTCGTATACATGGTAAAGTTTTCTTTCACTCAAAGTTCCCAAAAACATAGTGAATGCTCCAGATGAAGTCAAATAATGATAGAGGTGATTATACAGTTTAATATTGATGTACAAATCAACACTCATTTTTAATCCCTGGCATCAAACCCAAGACGTGCAGAAAGCAAACGTGAAATGAGGAAGATAAAAGGATGCTGATTTAGGGAATTTAAAAAAACAAAACAAAACAAACCAAAAAATCAACAAACCAAAAAGTAGCAGCAGCAGCAGGAATTGCCACAATTCAAAGAGCCATACAAAGATTCCACCATTGCCATCTGGCTCCACAGCTCTCGGGCTGCTTTGCTAACACACAAGATAAACAAACATGTGGGCTGAGATTTAGGATGGCTGATCCTGGCCTTTCCAATAGTCAAAGGACTCAAAGTTTTGAAGTGGAGTGTCTGAATCAAGAAAAGAAGTATCAATTTCCAGTCCTTGCATCACATCCTACCGGAGCAGGCTGCCAGCTACCAGCTGGGAAGGGGGAAGTCTGTGCACAAAGGAGAAAACTTAAAAAATCACCAGAATTATCAGTGTCTCTCTGTCATGAATTTCTGCAATCAATACAGATATTCATGTCACTTCTCTTCATTCTTTAATTTCTACCCATTCTCTATCTCACAGGGAAATGAGAATTTCAGTATTGGATCAAATCACACAATCCCACCCTGAGTGTCTCAGCCTTGCACACAGCTTGGTCTACAGCTCATCTGCAGTCTGTATGTATTAAACAGGTTGGACTTCACAAGGACAGGTAACTGATTGGAAACAGACACCTCTGAAAAGTCTACAGAGAGCTTTGCACATGTGGACCCTGCACAAATAGTCTGAACTCCTTCAAAATACTTTCAGAAGAAAACCTCATTGCAAAATACCATTATGTAATTTTATATGGAAAGCTGTCTAAATTCTTAAAGGATGTGAAAGCAAGCTGTTACTGCAGGGGGAAGGGAGCACTGGGCAGCAGCTGTTGGTCCCCACAGTGCAATGGGCTGGTGCAGGGGCACTGCCTTTTGCACACACTCCAGGGTCTCCAGCTCAGCCATCATTGTTACACTGCTCTGTTTGGACAGAGAGCTGTAAAGCTTAGTGGATGCATGATGATCTGTAGGTTGTGTATAATTTCTAATCTTCATCCTTTAGACACCACAGGAATGGCAGAGAGCTAAGGGTATAATCTGAAAATAATGTGATTTTTTAAAAAAGCATCCCATTTTCCAGGCTGGAAGAGAGAAATAAAGGATGCAGGCCCTGTTATACCAAGTGTTTCTGGAGGTGTCCCGTGTTAGGGACTTTCTGTACTCATCAAGGTTTTTGCCTGAGACTCTCTGTACATCACAGGCAGAGATCAGTGCTGTGTTACAAACAAAAGGCCAGACTCCCTTTGTACTCCCAGCAACTGATCAAGACAGAAAGGACACAAACACCCTGTCACCTGGCACACCACAAAGTTTGCAACCCGTTGTAGCAACACCTACACTTAGAGCAAGTGGGAATCAGAAGAGAGCAGATCATTAGTGAGAAATGAAAAGAACAGAGTTGAGGAGCTTCAGTCACNAAAAGGAACAAAGAAGATTTTCTTTTCAGGAATATAAAGATTCAGTAATTGCTTTAGAAATCTTATACATTTATGTGCATTTGCTTTGGATGCAGTCTAGGACTATTGGGCAACTGCACTGAGTCATGTTACTCCAGAAACCTGAGCTCCTGTTAAGCTCTGCAGAAGCAGCACAATCAACCTACAGCATCTTGTCACCTTGCCCACAGAAAGCTTCAATCATCCTAATCAGCTATTAATGGCCAGTGATGGAAGAAAAAGAACATTTATCCCATCGGAGAGATTGGCAAGGGAATCAATTTGCCAGAGCTCACAGAACCCACAAGAGGGCCGGGACTGAAGCACGCTGTGCATCTCTGCCACAGGAACTACAGGAAAGTCCCCAAGCATGAAAACCTCATGTACTTGTCCCCTGCCCACGTCTCCTAGGAAAGCCCCCAAGAGCTACTGCCATCTGTAGCAGCATGATGACAAGTGGTACACTGCCTAAAACGACACAGGGAACCACAGACATTTGGAAGTGATTCAGGTGAACATGGTGCTGCTTTGTGAAATGAATAATATGCCAGTGAGGGATTTGTAAGGCTCACTGCTAGCAAAGCTCTGGTTTCTTCTGGACACCGTGCAAACAGCCCTCATGATGGAAAGGCAGGATTCAATCTGCTTGGAGCTCACTTTAATTCCAGGGCTGAGGGTAAAAAGAGAGACAATGTGGAATGCAAAGACCTGGTGACCTAATTCATTAATTACAGACTGCTTTCAGCTATTTGATTCTGCTTTGCTACGTGCATCTCATGGGCTCTTCCTACATACATCTCTCTTTTCCTCCTTCCTGCCAAGAAAGAGAAGCTATTTAGACTTCCTATCTAGTGTGATGATATCATATTTATTTATAAATGTTCATCCTTGAAATAAAAGGATGGGGATGATGGTGAGTGCTATGCATTTGAATTCCTAGCCCAGGGTTTGTGCTGCAGCCTCAGGAGTTTAGCTGGCCCTTGCTTCCAAGTCCTTCAGATGGTGAGCCACAGGTGCTGGGAGAGCCATCCCTCGCTGGCTGCATCCACAAAGCCATCCTGCCTCCTCCAGCTTTTGCAATGGAGTGTTTTCCCCCCAGAGTTGTGATTATGAAATGTCACCGTGGAAACAGTTGGAATATAATATGTGCTTGCTTGCTTTCCCCCACCCTCCCTCCCCTCCCACCAACCTCCTCACTTTCTGAAGTTATGTTTGCTGTGCAAGAGAAGCCCTTCTTGTTCCCCTTCTCCCTCCCTAAACCTGCAAAGGGGAGTGTGTGCACCTCAGAGTCACCCCTCAAAAACACCCCTATTCATTAACAGCTCCTTGGTACCTTGCAGCAAGGCAAAACCTACCAAACTCCACTGGCTGTTCCTGCAGCTACCAGGACTTTCTGCCTTCCTCTGTCAAATAATGACTTCTGTAAAATGGCATTATAAAGAGGCTTTGAGCCAGGAGGATCCTGGTCTGCTGTTGCTATAACTGTCACTGCAAGAAAGCCTCTACAGCAAAGCATAATTCCCCATCACACACCTCTGCTGTCCCCTCTGCTCTGCTGTCCTGTTCCCATTAGTGCTATAATGAGCATACAACACACACACACATCTTGGTTCTCTTTCTTGTGTCCCACCACCTAGAGACAGGCCTTTAGATGATGAGTTCTTTGTGCTCTGCCTATGTTAATAAAGCACGATTTTCCCCTAATCATGATTTCTTCCACGATTCTCATCAGCATCACAAAAGGTCAGAGCTGTCCACCTGGGAGTGGAAAGGTCAGCTCACTTTGGATCTGACACGTGGTATCTCGTAGCTCCTGGAATATAATCAGCTCACTTCATATTTATTTTGTGTGACTGCAGCACTATAAAAGAGCGGGGGCTGTTCCAGAGAAATCTTCAGTCTCTTGTCAGGAATGTGCAAGCAACCCCAAGGGAAAATATGAACTCAAGAGAGTGGTACTGAACAGACCTCTCTCCCTGGCAGAGAATGCTGGTTTGGTTCTCAGAAATCACACTGGGGATTTAGATACCCATTGGTATTTGTTAGTTTTTATTTAGATGCCCACTGGTATTTGTTATTTTTAATTAATGGGAATTGCACATAGAAATCCCTCAGGCAGTTTTGATAATTTCAGGCAACAGGGCTTTGAGGACTGCAAAGATGGACTCACTTGGAGGGAACCTGTCCCATGCACCAGTTATGAAAAATGCTTCAAAGACACTCTCCACAGTGAGGTGTATGTTTACAGCAAGACCATGGGGGGAAATCCATAATTTTTCTAATTCAGGAGAAGCTTTGAGCTTCCACTGGGACGACCATGCACACATGGTTTCCCCAGGAGTTTTACAGCCATGCTTGCACTGGCAGCCAGGTGACACTATCAGGGGTGGGAAGGGGACACAAAAAGTGTCATCAGCCCTGGAACATGGAAAGCCAGGCAGGAGCTCCCCTCGCTGCTGGCTTGGCTAGCCCTGAAGGACAGGAAGGGACATGCCTGGATGGCTTCACCAGCTGGAGTTCATGACCTTGTTACCTCCTACAGGGCCCTTCAGGTGACTGTGAAAGGCTCCTGTTGGTGGTGGCAGACCCAAGAGTCTCTGATGCTTTTCAGTACAATGCACAACTTCTATTTTTCCCTCTATGGCAGCTGACTTGTCAGCAGCATGGAGATGGGGATGCACCCTGTGAACACAAAGCAGGTGTTTCCTGGTCCTCATGCAAGCCACAGCCTTCCCATGAAGTGGATTGCAGTCACTGATGTCCCCAGAACTGTGTCACCAGCAGCCCCATGCACAGAGCAATGCATGGTCTGACAACCCTTCACCATAAGATTAGCTCAAGGAAAAGAAAAAAAAAAAATGGTCTTTTGGGTGATCTATACCTGAATCTGCAATCTGCACACATTTCTTCTGCTGCTTTGTTCCTTTAAGGACGATCCAGGAGCAGGCAAAGGAAATCCCTGAGACGAGCTAATGGACACCCCTCCTACGCTGGTCTCCAAATCAGCAATTCAAATTGGCAGCGTCTCTCATCAGAATTGTTAATTCTGCACCGAGCGACAGCCTCCCGTAACTCCCGGGCTCACCAGGTGGAGCAGAATCACACAGGCTCTCGATTTAAATACTGCTTCTATTTCCGACGTGCTTTCAATTACCTGCCAAAGTAGCCGGATCTCTCACACCTCCTCGCCCTCCCCCCTGGTCCCTGGGCTGACAGCAGCCCTCTGCAGCAGAACACCTTTCACCCAGCACCTTTCACCCAGCACCTTTCACCAAGGCAGCCCCAGGAGATGAGCACCTGGCCAAACTCCAGCTGCGCTCAAAGCCTCGGCAGCAGCAGGGATGGAAATGGAGCCCCCTCATCCAAGGCCAAATGCCAACCTGCTGCCACCACAGGGGAACCCAGTGTGTGCAGGTGGAGAAAACCACTCGAGTCCTTCCTCTTGGCTATTCTGAGCTGCAGCTGCCATGGGAAGAGCCAGAGTGCAAAGGCTGCCTGGCAGTGAACAGTGCTCACCCTCTCACCTGCTGCTACAGAGTCCCTGAAAGTCACCCAGCAGCACAAAGCCATTTCCCCACAAAACATTTCTCATGTGCCCAGTGGCCCTTTTGGAGAGGAATTCAGGACATCTGCTATTTTAACCCTGATTGGATTCAGATTTTTTCTTTAACCAACTATGATGGATCGCTGCTCCCCCTTTCTAGACCATTCTCATTCAATATCAAAGCAGAGTGGGTGATGAGGGAATCTGGCCCATTCATACCTGGGCACCAGTTAATTATCAGGCATTCAGACAAGCCTGTAACCTTAGGCAAGGTGAGGTAGGAGTGGGAGGCTCAGCTATGGCACTGCTGCCATCTCCAGATTTAGCACTCATACCTAAGCCTGTCCATCAAAACAGGGCACCCCACTTGCTCCCCTCCACTTCCACCCACAGTTTTCCTCTTCAAGAGGTGAGTCAGGATATGGTATTAGTGTGTATTCACTGGCTAACCCCACTGACTTCAACTTCCAGAAAATACTCCTTTGTATGTTGTTTCCCCCCATTCATTTATGATTTTCCCCCTCAGATTATGAACAGGAACACGTCACAGAGCACAGAGAGTCCTGGGTTTGGTACAGACACCTGCATCCAAACAACTTGACAGTCCACAGTAAAAGGAGAGAAAGCACTTCAGACAGTCATTTGCACAAGGCCATGTACCAGCCTGGTGTGGAAAGGCACAAATCTGCTTGTCTCCAACCTACAGCGCTGTCTTTTGCTCACAAGGGTCCTTTAAAACCACTTCAGGATACAATAAACAAACAAAAAGTGTAATATCTTATGAGTCTCCATTTGCACTGTGAGTGGGGGTAAAGTGCTGCAAGACCTAGGACATGGCATTTGATATAGTTGGTAAACGAATAAGCATGCCTTTGACAGCAAATTACAACCTTTCACTGAAAAATCCTCTCAGAAAATTGGTGTTTTCTGCCTGTCTGCATTTCACAGAAATTAATTTTTCTCTCAGTGTTTCCTTTTCTATAGGAAAGGTTTGGAAATCTGAAAACCCTCTGGCTAAGAATCTTAAAAAAAGAAGGGTGGGGAGGGGTTCAGACAAAAATATTTCATTTGCCATTTTTGAGTGAAAAGCAAACAGCTTCTGCAGCACGTCTACCACATGATCTTGCAGGCAGATTTGAGGTTCTCCATGAGATGCACAAACAGAACTGACATTATGGAGATCAGCACCAGTGTTTTCTCCTTCATGAGGCTTTGCTTAGTGCAGTGTAGTGGATTACATCTTAAGAATGAAGCCTATGCTGAAAAAAAAAAAAAAAGGATTTTGGTCCCAAAATCCAGAGGAACAAGGCTTTTAAACAACCACAAAGGGAAAGAGGGGCTTAGGCAGAAATGTGCAAAGCTAGATACACTTAGGGAGTGGGCATTACCTTGAAGGCATTTATAAGAGTGGTAGGAGTGTGATCACACCACTCCCATCCCTCCTCCCGTGACTGAAATCCATCCCAAGGAATTCCCACTCTGTGGTGAGCTGGGTGGTCAGGCTGCTCCCCACCAGCCCCACCACACTCAGAGCACAGCAGCCTTTGTGGGGTGCAAGAAGCAGCATCCAAGTAGTCCTGTAACCATGACAACGTTCAGAATCAAAAATATACACATTTCAACTCCTTGTAGTAAAAAGGAAATATCAATAAAGGATGGAAGCCACTTTCTGCACATTTCTGTGTTCCTCACAAGAAAGTCTTTGGGAATATCCTGTCTCTTTGGTATATGAAAATAAAGGAGGCAGAGTCCACATTCAGTACTGACTGCTTCAGGGTTGGTTACTCCTCTTTTTTCTAGTTTAAATAAGGTATCTGAATTTCTTTAGCTCCTTTGCATTTTAATGTTCATCTTAAAGCCTCAGATAGAAAAAGAAAAGTGGAAAAAACAACCTTTCTTTGCACCCCCTGCTTCCTGCTAAAGTGAAACACTCTGTGTGAGGAGTGACAGTCATTTTCCTGAGCACACAATGCCTGTGATTTGAATGTCAGCCCTGCAAGCATGATTCCATGCGGGGATTCACTTTTTACATTCCCCAGCTGCAAAAGAAGTTGCACAGTTCCATCGGTTTGCCATGCTGATGCTAATAAACCCCTCCAGGTCGCTATGGCAACGAGGCTAATTAGAAGTGGGCTAATGTTGGGGTTGATCTGTTCAAATTTCCCTAGTCTAGGCTGCAATGAGATGGTTAAAGGGTTAAAGGACTTGGAACTTCCAGCCTTAGGGAAAATATGAAAGAAAAGGGTCAGCTGCTGCTCCTTGCTAAATAGGACCTGAATATTTGAGTATTTACACCAAATGTGCTGGCATGGACTCTGGCTGGTTTGGAGAGCTGTGCAAGAGTGCCAGAAGGGAGCTCTCCAGGCTGGGAGCTGATCCCAGCTCAGTTACCTGAGCAGAGCCAGAGCTCAGCCAGCAGCTCGGGGATGCCCAGCATCAGCTTCGCTTGAAAGGTCTACAAATCACTCAGGAATAAAAACATCCTTTTCCTCCTGCTACCCATTCTCAGAACAGTGAAAGGGATCCTCCCTGAGTAACTCCACAGGGAAAATGCTTACAAGAGGGGAAAAAAAGCACAGGACTTCACTCAAATGCCTGCCAGCCTGGGAGGGTTTAGGAGGGGCTTTGAAGGAGCTTTGTCAGAGGGTTTTGTCTGGTGCTCCTGCTCTGTCTTTGACAACAGCAAGAGCATCACATGGCACTCAAGGAGATGGCAGAGTTATCAGGGCCTCTCCTCATCACTGCTGGCTCTGCATTAGTCAGGATCAGGAGAGCAGACAAGGGTGAAATGGGTGGGGAACAGAGAGCTGAGCACTCCAAAGATGCCTTCAATCAACGTGTCCTGAACGAGGCTGGCACAAAGTGAAAAGATTGGGAAAAAATGTTTGACCAGCCAGTATGTTCAGGGGGTCTCTGCAGGTCTGATCCCCCAGCTGGGCTTTGCCAAGACTAGCACTCTAGACTAGACTAGCACTAGACTGTGCCTCCAGCTTTGTGCAGGACCATGACCAAGGGCAGGACCTGGTGCTCACGTAGCCAAGTCACAAAACATTAAAACTTTTTTATCAGCCTTGCATAAGGATGCTGCAAAAGATAAATTCAGAACTGGTGGTGGCTGGAGCTAAATAAATAGAGACTTTGCACCTATTACTCCTATTCTTGTCAGGCTTTTAGACAAGATTCAAATTGTAGTACTGCCAGTTCTGCACTGCTCTTTTGAAAAACTACAGAATGTGCTGAGGTCTGATTTTCTTTTAAAACATATTTTAGAGAAGGAAAACAATGAAATTACAGCTCATGCTTCCTATAAAGGTATTGAAACTTTAGCTAAGAGAAAGAAAATGCATAGTTTTTAAGTGTTTCCTTTGAAAGGCAGAGATTGCTGTTTTATAACAGAATATCTTTCTTCATAAGCAGAGCTATTATTGCTATAAATGCCAGCAGAATTTAAGAGGGGTGGTAGTATATGCATCAAAATATATATTTAAGTCCCACTGTACCTCCCAACAGGGTACATGCCAGGTTTGCACCTGATGGGAGAAGCAGCAAGTTTTTCTACAGTGATGTGCAGACATACACCCTTCACACAGAGCTGCTGTGTCTGAACTGGTTCATCTATGGTGTGTTCAATAAATTCCTCTTTTCTGACCTAACAGAGGAACAATCAGGAGAGAGCTCCAGCATGTTAAAACTGCAATGAAGAGAGATGGCTATCCCATAGCTCAGGAGGATATTAACAAGCTCATGTCCAGACTAAAATTGCAAATAGAATTTGCAGTGCAGTCCCTGGATGGGGCTCAGGGGTGAGAGGACAGTTGATCACAGGCAGCCAAGCAAACACATCTGAAGGTGCCACCAGCCCTCAGCCAGATCATGGTCATCAACTTAATCTGTTGAAATGTGGAATAAAATAGATTCACTCACACCACTGCTGAAGAAGGGCCAGAAGTGAGCAGACAGTCATTTTTTATAGCTGAGCTGAAGGCACTACAGCTTCTTGAAGTGCTGTGGTCTCAGTGCTTGGCAGCACAAGCATTCACTGAGAGAGCTAGAACTTTACTTTCTATTATGCTCCATAGCACCTCAGTCAGGTCACTCTTCTTCCTTCCTTTCTCACTCTTTTCCTCATTTTATAATAAAATAGGAGCAGTAGCCATCTCCTGAAAAGTGCTCTACAAAACCTAGCAACCTGGGGCCTCTAGGTGCTACTGTAATACAAATAATAAATAAAGGTCCTGAGTTTCTTGGTGACACAGAAGCTTGAAACAGTGAGTTCAACCTAATTTTCCCCATTACAGAAAAGTTTTCCTTGAAGTTCCTCTGTCCTCTTTCTCCAGCAGTTTTCCAGTGCACTCCCTGGCAGAGGGAGAAGCCAGGCAGGTGAGACCTCTCCCACCATGAGTGAGCAGCAAGATGTGTGCTGCTGCAGCTGGCAAACATCAAGAAAAATGATTAAAAATCCAATGTCCCAAGCCATGCCTGTTACTGAATATCCTTTAGGGCTTATTGTTCCAGCCAGCCCTGCTGTGACTGGATTTTTGGGAGGTTAGATTCTCATTGTGATGCCTTTTCCTGGTCTTAAAAAATTGAACCAGACATGATTAAGGAATAAGGGGTTTTTACCTCAGTATTTAAATAAGGATCTTCTCCAAGATGGGATGCACCACAATGCACACACATGACAGATCCCATATACAATTTATAGACCTTACAAATTAGCATCTCTAACAAGGATACCCCAATGGGAGGACTGGATGAATGGCTTGATATTCTCCCATTCAAGGAATTCCCCCCTGGATGGGCCAAATCTCCAGTTTGCAGGATGTGTTCCAGAGAGCACTTTGGTTTCCCAAGATAGTGAAGGGTTTTATGGTCTCCTTCTATGGGGCTTTTAGGATGTTTGGTCTCCTGGCCTAACAGGATATCAGGACTATGCTAAGTCATCAGACTTCAGGAATTACAAGGATGCACGCTAAGAATACTGAGGATACAAAAAGTTATAGAAAAAATGTAAAAAAGAGGCAAAAAATCATCTGGGCATCAATTGAGATGTGACAGCATCTGTAGAAATTGTGAAGCCTTAAAGCTGCAGCTCAGGTCTGATAGGAACCTTTGCCCTCTTCAGTCTTCCTGCACACTTGCTGAAGCTGTGCAGGTCACTGTGGAGAAGGATTAGTGCTGGACCTTTGAACTGCTGGTTCTTGCCATGGTGAACCCCAGAGAGAGGCCACTGAGTGTGGGTGAGCACTGCACACAGAAGCAGAGCAGCAAACCTGAGATCTGGCTCCTGAATAGGAAATTCCTGAGCTCAAGCACTGCCTTATCTTGTGGTGCCTCCTCCATCTCCTCCATCTGCATCCAGGCAGGAGGAGAGGCTTCTGTTCCACTTTAGGCATCACTGAGGTGGCTAAACCAGAGATTCAATCCCTTTCCACTGCCCAGAAAAAGCAAAGGACAAATCCAAGCTGTGGTCCAGACTGCCACAGCTCAAGTGTGATGCACAGTCTCAGGAAATGTAAATATGTCTCTCCCTGCAGAAGAGAAAATTACAGGCAGACCCAACTCCTAAAGTATTTCTGAAGGCAGGGCTTTGGCTGCAGGCAGCAGCCCTGACTCCTTTCTGCATCCAAGAGGAACAGGAGGGTGATAAAAAATTCTCCTCCTTGTTCCCCTGAAGCATCCAAGGGTGGTGAGGAATGCAGAGCAGCTCAGACACGGAGCAGCCTCAAGCACACTCCTGCCCTGCTGGGACAAACAGGCCACAGAAGGGACAACCTGCTGCCACCAAGGGCTATTTTGAGTCAGGGGACACTTCTCTGGTAAGATAACATCTAGACACACTCTGTGCAGAATGAAATGTGAAGAAAGATGAATTTAAAGCAGAAAAAATTATTTTACTGTTAACAGTCTTAGCCTATTTTCAGGCTTAGGGGAAACTCCATCTCTGTAGTTATCTATGATTCAAGGGTTAAGAAAAATTTATCATAATCACATTATATAATGTGATTTAAAATAGCCCTTCATTTTCTGCTCCTCTCAACAGGTTACTTTGTTTCCTTCCTGGCAGGTACAGTTTGCATGTGAAATGGAAAGCAGAATTTCTTAAAATAAAAATAATAACAGAAAGAGTTGCCAACCCTCAGCCACAGCACTCTGCCCACTCAGGAGCAGTGTGCCCCTGCCAGGCTGTGCTCTCCCAGGGCCTCCTCCAGCTGATGTGCCACTTGATGAGTGTGAGAGACCAATGTCCCCTGCCCAGAGACAGAGTGAGCATTGAGACCCTCATTTAGAAATGGCAGTGTCTGCTTGTTGCTGAATTTTGTCTCCTCACCTTTGGTGGGTGCAGAAGAGGCTCAGGTGTCATGGGACAAAGGGCTGGTACTGGGGACAAGCAGCAGAACTGGAGAACTAAAGAACTGGAGAATCTGACCTATTATCTCTAAAGGAAATCACAAGGAAACATCCCCAAGCCATGACTTCCCCTCCTCCCGACTCCAGGACATGGCTTTTCTCCTTCTGAGTGAGATGGGAGGTCCTGGGGGGAGTTTTGCTGCCTGCAGTGCCTTGCACAGCACCTCAGAGCCTTGGATGCTGTGCCCTGCAGAGCAAACCACATCCCAGGCAGCAGCAAGGAACACATTTTCACCCAGCAACTCCTGCTCTACCACACAATGCCTGGCACTAGAACTGATTTTTGGAAAGGCACCCAGTATTTACCAAGAGATTACTGCTGGTGCAAACTGCTTTGCTGTATGTCTGTGCTTGCACCAGGCATATGGATATCAATATTCAGCCACACGAGCTTCAGGAGCCAGCTCTGGCAGTGCAGACAAGAATTAAATGACAGGCTCTTCCACCTCAGCCCAACTGCAAGGGACATGGGAATACTGGCACACAGAAGCTTGTTTTCAGAAAGCCAGAGCACAAATGACTGAAAAAGACTTTGACACACTGCTTTCCTAATGCTTTTGGTCGGGCATGTTTTAAAAACTTGGCTCAGGGCTCCAGGCTCTCTTTCTCTCTCTGTCTGCCACTGGAATCAACAATTATAATCTCTCATGAGTCTGTTGCTATTAAAGATTAAAAAGGTTGATTTTGAAATCTACAGATTTCTTAAGGGAACTGAGAGCAGAGACTGTGCTGGAGTTCCAGGCCATTGCTGCTTGTGCTCTGTGCTGGATTGAGTGGTTTCCTGTCCTGTGAAGAGTGGGACACAGGAACAGAAGCCTCTCACAGCCTGGCCATCCCTGCTGAGCTGCACTTGGTCCTGCCCTTTCCTGCCGGTGTTCTTGACACAAAGCCAACCTCATCAGGTGTTTTTGTAGGAGGGAGATTCCTCTGCCAGGGTTCCTTGTCTGCCATCAGCCATCACATTAATTGGGGCACTGGGTCAAAACTCACAAACTTGGTCCATGGGGAATAAAAGCTTCTTGGCCTGTCATCTCATTCTCTCCCTCTTACTGCTATGTTTGCCTTTGGGAAATCCACTGTGAGGCTCAGAAATGTATTAAGACAAGCTATAACTACTGGATATATTGTTGGCTTTGACTAATAAATTCATTATTTGTGTATTTTTAGAGGGTCTGATAACATAGCTTAGTCTGGGATTGTAATTTTTTATAATCTCTTGTTAAATAAACAAAGACATCCAACAAAGGCTTTTTCTTCCCTGAAATTCCCTCTTTGCCTAAGAATATGTCCCATCATCCAGAATTTATTTTGCACTCCTTGCAGCATAATGGGTCCATTTGGTATCATGCTGCATTAGCTAACAATCATTTATGCCAACTTGTTACCCATTAGATTCCAAGAAAATCTTACAGCTGGTACAAATATCACCCTGAAACATCAATTCCCATCTCAGCATCTTGGTTTTTTCCCCCTCTTCTTGCTGTGGATGGGCAATGCTGGAAGTGGATGATCCAGAGGTTTCTGGAAGGTTCCTGACATGTCCCTGAAGAGCATCCCTTGCCCTGTAGGAAACTTCATTCCTTCAGAGGGGAGGGGACACGGGACCATCTAAAACCTTCTGGGCTGAGAGTTGTTGCTACTACAACTTTGCACCTGCTCTGGCTCAGAGAACATTTTCAGGACTTGAAATTAGAATAGACTTTCTTTTCTAATTTATTTTTGCTTCCACTCCCAATATTATACATATTCTTTTCATCCCTTCTCATACAGCCCCATCTGCAGCAATAATGAACACAAGCAATGTTTCAGGACTTTTAACACTCTCGCTGAGTTCAAGCACATTTGTGACACTGATTTGAACCCACAGGACTGTAACAAGGGGAGCACTCTTAATCCACAGGCCTTACAAGAAAATGACCAGCATAAATGGGAAAATTCAGATTTGCAAATGGAAAATATGAGGTGATGGAAGGTGGGCTTCTATGACTATTTTAAGAGTATAATGCTAAAGAGATTTAATAAACCCCACAACTCTTCCAAAGACTTATGAATACTTGGACATGTAGTTTACACTGCCTTTTAATATATTGTTTCTCTCATAAGCTCTGAAGGAACAACCTAAAAATACCCAAAGCCCTTTTATGTACTTTCTCTATAAGTTACTTATGGTTACATGAAAAAATTATTTGTGACATAAGAATGGAGTCGCTGTCACAGGAAAGGACTGCATTAGACATCATCTTCAAACTGAGGTCTGAAAGACCTAGCTGAAACAGAAAGGACAAAGAAAGGAAGAGAAAAGCTTTCAAACCAGATGTTTGCTTTGAAATTTCACGTTGATTACCCCACTTTCACTCAGGAAACTGTAGAGGATTAAAGTGTGCTTTGCTGCACTGGAAATTCTGCCAGAACTTGTATGGTACTGACAAGTCCTGTGAGGAGTGAAGCAGCCTCACCTTTTGTGTTTGAGCACTGAGGAAGAGTCTGGGCACTCTGCACATTTCTGGGGTGCTCAGCCCCAGGCAGCAGCGTGTGCTGTGCCCTCACCACCCAGCCTGGCTCTGGCAGCTCCTGCTCTCTGTCTGGCAGCCAGCTCTGCTTTATAGGCTGCACATCAGGGCACCAACCAAACAACTGCCCTGATCCAGTCTAAGTGGTTGTACAGGGATTCTCCAAGGAGAAAACAGCTTTTTCTACGACCCAGGTGATGTAAGTCAATGGCATCCCAAAGACACTATCAGTGTACTACTTGTTTGCCAGAAGGAAATGAATGTTATTATTTTTTTAAACCATCAACTAAACAGTCTTTAGTTTTTAAACCACAGATTTGTATGGCTTGCTACTGGAAAGTTGGAAGGCTTGAATTTCTAGATTAGAGACAGTAACTGCATGCACCAGTGCTTTGCAATAATGCTTCATGAGGATTCCCTTGGACTTCATATTGTTGATTAAACAGTAATTGATTTAAAAAGCATATTAAATGAGGACTTAGGAACAAATGAAAAGCAATGTAATTTATGAAAAATCGTTGCACAGCTGCTATGTCACAACTACTTTTCTACGATCAATTATTTTTAGATGTAATACCTGAATACAATGACTCCAGAACTGTTCATTTCAGAGTCATTTAAACCATGGAAAGCTTGTTATTGTAAGCATGAATCCTTTGCTCTGTGTTGAAGGATTTTGTTGGTTTGTTGTTTACCACTGGTGAGGGAATAGGTTGCTGTAGAGGTTGATTAGGAACAGTGGATCCTGTCTCCCATGTCGTGACTCACAAAAATTTTCAAACAAAGCCCACTGCAGTGGGAAGGCTGCTGACTGCAGATGCTCTTGTCAGGTCCTGGATAGAAATCATTAAAAATTCCACCCTTCTGTTGCTACCCAGGCTCTCAAGTCCCTTCAATTCATTTTGGCCTCCTCTACAGCCAGAGAAGGAGAAAGCTGAATGAGCAGAGAAGGACAAACCTCTTCCACAACAATATTTGGCTACAAGAGAGTTAAGAGGGCAAATTGGGCTGGTTCTGCTGAAAAGCAGCTGCAAAAAGCCAACTGTGCCCTGTTGGGTAGAGCCAAGGTCAGAACTGACACAGTGAGGCTGAGATCTGTCACACAGGGGAAACCAAAGAGTAGAAATTTCCCTGACATGGGAGCAAACAGGGGATAAAAACAGACAAATCAAGGACATTGCATGGAAAGTATGAGATTTAAGTAAAGATAACACAAAGTGTGAATCAAAATTGTCACATGATGAGTAAGGAAAGCTGAATGTGGAGACAAGGCCTTGAACTTGGCTTGAGATCAAGCAAATGTCTCTGAGAGCAGTAGAGGAGAACCTCTTTTGCCAGAAGAGTGGTACAACTGCTTTTTAAATCACAGGCCTTGGAGCATGGGCACTCAACAAGCCTACCAAGGGAATTTGCTTCTGTATATTGCCTATTCAGAAACAAAGGATGAAAACATGTTTTGTCACCAACAGGCCTGCTGATGCAATCTCAGCAACATTTCAGCTCCAAAACAAGTTCCAAAGGAAATTGTTCTTACAGTCACAGGCTTAATTAGAATATGGGTTGATAAGCAACATGGATTTACCAAGGATATCTCACACCAACCAAAGCTGACACACTTCACCATTGCCCAATACAAATTTCAGACCTGGAGAGAAGAACAAGGCTGACGTATAACTTCTTTGGACTTTGAGAAGTTAAAATAAAGTCAGAAACCCACAGGGTTTAAGATTTGCCTTTTAATGCTTCCAGAATGCAAAGCTGCCTGCTGTACTGCAGAAACCTGTCAAATACTGATTTTCACTGCATGTGTGTCTATTTCTATGATAGATAACCCTGAAAATATGGGGAGGGGAGAAGGTGCTCTGCTGCTGGACAATGTGGTTTGGATCCATGCATTTGAAATGTATTCACTTATCAGACTTTCTTCTTGAACAGGTCAATGCTTTCTTTATCAGGGATTTATTTGGACAGGCCTTTGATACATTTCTCAGACTTTTTCAACCAGTAAACCAAAATCCTATACTTTTAATGGATTTGCCTCTTCCACTGTCCAGCTTTTCTGGGAGTGTTTTTGTGTTTATTGATTTTCCTGGTGTTTTCCTTGGTTTGGTTTTATATGGTGGTTTATATGACAGCTAGGCTGGACCTTCTGTGCACCCCTCAGGAGCCCTCTGCCAGCCTGGCTGAGAGCAGTCCCTCTCCCACTGCAGGGGGGACAGGCCACCAGATGGGCACATCCTCACCAAGATCTATGATTTTCCAGCAGAGGCTGCTCTGATTTGCCTCACGTGTATAAAAGGCCTTTCCCCACACATTAAAACTTCATTTTAACAACCTGGTAGTGGTAAAGTTTCAGGGAAAATTGGTGGGAATTGCAAGAACCATCTGATTCCAGCAGCAGGTCAGCATGTACCCAGGCATTCACAGGCTCTGCCCCACTGGACCTTCTTTGTGTTCAGAGAATTTTGGACCAAACAGCTACATGAACAAGTGCAGCAAATGCTCATATCAGGGCCTGACACTGAGCAGGGCAGTGTTAACATGCAATAGATGGCAAAAGTGCAACAGTTTTTTCTAGCCAACATCTGTTAATGACAACTTCTGCACTGGTTATTGCATAGCACATATTGGGATGGCTAGAGCGAGCATCACACAAAGAATCTCATCTCAAAATTGGCTTGACTTTGGTATAGTGAAAATGAGTGCTGCTGGAAACTGTTTTTCAGGTACTGTCAGAGGGTGCTCATGAAATTGGTGCCATCCACAGTGACCACAACAATGGCAAACCCAAGATAAATCCAAATTTATTCCCTAATCCAAATGGGCCTTCGTCCTTTGTGGTTGCTGCATTTCCCTGATTTCATAGTAAAACCCTACTTTGCCTTGTAAGCTGAGAAGAGAAATTTTACCATATCTGAGCGTTACCATATCCCAGAGCTTCTAGAGGAAGATTAAATACAGAATACCATCCATCTGAACTTAGCCTACAGCTATTTGCATGATCACACAGCAGCCATGGTGCAAATTCCTGGAGAGGAATTATAATGTGCAGCTCTAGATTTGGGCTATCACAGGGGCTCTGATCTGAAATCCCAGCTTATCCTCTAATCTATTATTTCATTGTTCATGAAGATGCATTCACACTATCTTTCATCTAAAATAAACTAAGATTTTCTACAAAATAATGTGTGCATTAGAGAAATATGATTACTTAAAGTACAGCTAATAGTCACCAGTTCTTCACACAGCAGCCATTTAATGATGCTGAGCAGCTTTCCATGAGGCTGATGGACACAAGTTGCCACTTTACTTTCAAACACATAATGGATTGTTTCATTGAAGGGCTATATAAAATAACATCTCATTTTTAAAATGGGCTATGGAAGCCTGTCCAATGTTCTCAACTAAAGGGTAGAAAATTAAAAGCCTGAAGAAGAGAAATGGAGTGGGAAAAGGTAGGGAAACCACAACATCAGCTAAGAATTTGCTATTGGCTGGTCTGTTCCTCTGTGGCACAGTGTGGACGTGGGAGCATAGAACCCTGGCAGAGATGTGTGCTTTTCTATTTTCCTTTTCTTTTTTAACCCCAAGAAAACAGACTTGTCAGGAAACAAAGAGCCCTGTGGGAAGTTCTCCAGCCTAAGCTCAAACCAAACCAAAAGATAACCAACCAGGAGGGCAAGAAGTCCACAGAGGACTTCTAAGCAGGAAGGGGAGCACTGAGGATCAGCTCTGGGTGATGCAAACCCCAGCACAGTTCTGTCATTGGCTCATAGGATCCCTGGTCCAGCTTCTTCCTCTCAATAACCACTCCTAGAACTTGAGGTATCTGCCACCATTCTCTTCAGGAATGGGAAACTGGGGATTTTTTTCACTTTTCCAGAAGTGAAAGTTAAGGGTTTGTTGAAATGCAACTACACAAAACCTTGAGTGTGATCCATGCTGACAACTTCCTCCTTATCCTTGGAACAAGGTAAAAAAAGCAGGATGGGAGATGGGAGTCACAGGAAAGGAAATGTCAAAGAAATCACTGCTTGAAAAAAACCTTTTTTTTTTCTAGATTTGAATTTTAAAAGAAAATATCATCTCAAAATTATTATGATTTGGGGATTATTTTAATAATTTCCAGAAGAAATGAGATGAGAAGGGAAAGGTAATTGAATACCTATTCTTTTCCAATGGCTACTTTACAAAGCATCTCAGCCACAGTCACTCACAGTGGGCTCTTATAGATTAAAAAACCCAATGTGAAAGGTGAAACAAATTGTAGCAATAATGCAGGCCCAGAAGGAATTTCAGAAAGAAAAAAAAAAGACTAAAAGTGACACTTGAGAGCTTATGAAAGCAAAAGCTCACCCAAAATCCATGCAAGAGCCTGAACTGAAATTGCAGACATTATCCCATTTTGATTAAATTTTGTTGAGTTCAGATCCTATTTGTCACTAGTCAAATGAATCATGTTTGATAGAGGCCCACTAGGCTCAGAGAGGAGTCTTACAACCAGCAGCAAACACTGCCAGCTCCTCAGGCATTTCAAGAAATCTTTGTGTAAAACCTCAGTCTCTGCAGCCTGGAAGGAAAACTGAAATTGCTGAGGTCAAGATGCCAGCCTGAGACAGACGGTATAACTACTATTCCAGCTAATTCATTTAAAAAAAAAGAATACATTGAAAAGTAATTATTGCAGTACCTTTCTCGATTCTTTGCCACTTGGAAAAAATTAGAACCAATTAGCTACCTAGGCGTTTTCTGGCTAACCTTACTGATCTCCTGAGGCCAGCTCCAGCACAGTCATAAGGGCTGTGTATCTTCTCTGAGGATAAAAGCATATTTTGCTCTGTTCCTTTGCATCAGAGCTGCAGAGCAATGCCACATGTTTGATGTTTTGTTCTCAGATTATGGAGCTACGTCCCTGCCTGTGGATCTGATCCCTCATTCAGGGCATAGAAAAGGTCCCCAGCTCTTTGCACCAGCTTTTCACACGACTAAAATTGGTGAAAAGCTGTGTATAATCAGTCAATCACCAGTCATTCAGAGTTCAGAAAATCCTTTATGATTTGATTTAGGAGGGAGCAAGCAGGGCTGTAACTCTGGAGGCTGCTCTTTCACTCCAGATCAGCCAAACCCCAGAGCAGAACAGTAAATATGAAATGATGAAGCACCACAGAGTGCAGCATGTTTTGTTGCAGCTCATTGTGGCCAGTGGAGAAAATGATGATAATTACAGCAGTGCCAACTCCTGTGCTTAAAGATGCACAAGGAAATAAAATGGATTCTTCTTCCATTTCCCACACTACTGCCCTTCCCTCGGAAAGAGTTGGCTCACAGTCAGCAGATGAAGTGCTCTTCTTCAGCTGCTTGTCATTTCTGAGGAGGCAAAAGGCAGAACTTTGGCTGAAAGCGGGTCTGTACTGACAACTCAGCTGAAAAGTTCAGTGAAGACAGAGAACTTTTACACTGAATGTTCTCGTTCACTTGTGGGAACAAGAAATGTTGGGAAACCAATGTTTTCAATCACTGAGAGTGGCTGAAGGTCAAGACATGTTTCTGGGAATCTCATTTAGATATGCTGTTATCGGGAGATTTTTAGACATTTTTTCTGATTTCATTTATTTTTCTTCTGGATGCCAGACGGAAGAAAGAGAAGTACAGATATCTGCCTAAAGCAAAGCGTGTTTGGATATACTAAAATAGACCCAAGTAATCTTTCAGTTACATTTCTGCAAATGTCCAGTCTCTGGCTGAGGTGAGACCTTGCATTTACCACACAGCTACAAAGCAGTATAACACAAATCCTGTGGATTTGGATTCCATCACACCTCTGTGCTGTCAGCTATAAAACAAATTCAGACACAACTACAATTAGAGCTAACTTTGCTAAGATTTTAGCCCAAACTCCATTTAAATTACCCTTAGTTTTGCCAATAATCTGTATTCCCCACCCCCAATCATTATTCATTCTCTGAATCTGATTTTATTTTCCTGTCTTTCCTCCTGGCAAATGCTGCAGATACTGCCAGCTTGCAACAGACCCACCTCTGAGAGGTTTTGGTTGCTTTGTTTGTACTTCCATCTATATATCCTTGTCTTTCTGTGACACAAACTGCTCTCAGAGCCATGCAGAAATGTACCTATTTCAGCCTGCCCTGCCCCAGCACAGCCAGCACCACGCAGCTCCTGTGAATCAGCAGAGATCAGTGCAGACCTTGCTATGGCAACACTTCAGGGGGCTGTGAGGGAACTTCTGTGAGTCCATGCTGGCTCTCATATTGTCAGTCAGGTCCCCTGGTGAACTTTTCAGTGACATTAAATGGCAATTATACATTAAAGAGCCACATCCACCACGTTCTTTAAGAGTTTTGAGAGGACCAGAGGCAGCTGATTGCTTAAGGAACACGTACTGCCTGGTACTTTCTGATTTTCTCATCCATGTCTTTAAATACAGCTGATATTTTTGTTTTCACCTAAATTTAAACATTCTCTGATCCACGAGCAGGGGACTCGCTTAAAAGCAGCAACAGACAGAACATTTTTTCAGGGATATGCCATAGAAGCTAAAATATTTTTTCCAAATAGTTCTCTAATGCACGGAGATGCCAGATACACCAGCAAGGAAGATGCAATGAATGCTCAAAGCCAGTGGAAAGCAGTAGCTGCCACTTAGAGAGATCACAGTTCTGGTGGCCATATGACTTCTGAAAAAAAGTTCAGATCTTGACTATCACTGATAAATATCTGCCTGCAGAGATGGAGCAGAGGCTCTTACTCTGATAGCAGGACACTTTGGTACTATCTGAGGAAATCAGAATAAAGGACATCTGGTTTGAATTGAAGGCTGGTGCTAGAAATTTTGCACTAGTCCTCGTGAGCTTTACAGTTGATTTCTCCACTGGCTCAAGCAAGCCCAGAGCTGATATTTCTCAGAGCATGCTGCAGGGCTTACAGTCATTTCAAAACTCTGTGTGTACACTATGTTCTTGGGTTAGGAATGCCTTCATGAGGAGCTTTTAAACCTAAACACACTAGGTGCTAAGGTTATATAGTCAAAATAGCTGCACATTTTCATTCCACAAAATACCTGCAAGCTGATTGTCTGGGTGTAGATATAAAGCACTGAGTGGCAGTGTGAAGCAGAAGGATGCCCCTTTGGTAGCCCTTTAACTCTCCTCCCTTGGCCTGAAATCAGCTTGGTTGCTGTTCTGGGGTGGGTGTAGGAGAAATGCCATCCAAAGAAGCAGAGCCAAGTGTTTGGTTTGGAAGCTCAGGCAGAACGTGTCACATCTGAGCTGTGTTGCTCTAATTACCAGCTTTGTTCCCTCAACTTATGTGCCTTTTGCAGCAAACAAATGATGTCACTAATCATGCAAGCAATGACAAGAGAGACCTGGTACAGCTGTGCTCAGTGGTGTGGGAGATGCTGAATTCCCTCCTGAGGTTTGGCTGTTATTTTTCTTGTTTTAGTGAGGACAGGAGCAGCTCTGATACTCCTCAGTGCAGACCCTTCTTTGATTATGATGTCTCAGGCAAGCAGCAGACGTGCCCTGCATTCCTGCTAATTAAAATCAATTAAATCATTCCAATACAAGCTGCAAAAGAGTAGACTGGAGAAGGGGCCTGAGGCAGAGGAGAAATGTGTGGAGTCATTTTGCTACGTGTTGGATCCGAGTACTTGGGAGAGTATCACAGTGGTATCTGGGCACATTCTCCACTGCACTTCCTTCCCACACTCCCTCACACACCATTCCTCACCACCATCTGCTGGGTCCCCCACAGCTTGCCTCACCACCAGCTGCTCAGCAGAAGGTAGGACAGCCCAAGAAATGAGGACACTGGGCCTCAGCCTGACCTTAATAAATAGCTGCTCCTACTGAACCCCCACATTTCTCCCTGTAAAATGGAGTTGGTGACATATTCACACTGTACTGCACCCTGAGCTCCACAGCAATTCCTCTCACAGATATCTCTCAGGAGGTTTTTGAATGCTCCACACTGCTCATGCAGTTGGAGTGGGAGAAGGCAAAGTGTCTCTTTGGAGGAGGCAAAACCACACAGAGATGGGAGAAAAGCTAGAATGTGAGTTGTTCTGCTTACACAGCACAATAAACTAGCAGGGAGAAGAACCCCTACTAGGTGCCAAAACACTTGCTCCTGGTCTGTCAGAAGTTTCTCTGTATGGGCTCATTGCCTCTGCTTAAAAATAGACTGAGAGCCTCGGCAGTTAGTGCCACCACTAACACTGCAATGTCACTTCTGTGTGCTCAGAGCCACCTTGGGCTTCCCCTGCAACTGCTCTGAGCTATGTAGACAGACATTTTTTCATGATTTTACCAACAGAAAATAGCTCATCTGGGTTGTGGGGCCTCCACTGGAATGAAATGTGGAATAACTCCACATTTACCATTCACATCAGTGATCCTGTGTGAAATAAAGATACACTTCTAGGCAGCTCTCTCTGCCCCTACACTGGGAGCACCCTGGGAGCTTCCAGGCCCACTGAAGGATCTCCACCTTTGCTGGCTTTTGGGAATTATCTGAAACACAAGCTCCTGTACCACATCTCTGAATGGCCAGCAATCTGTAGAAGCAGAAGTTCCTATTAGCACTTCTTTACAAGAACTTGCACTAGGATTCTTGGGCTGCAGAGAGGAATTTGACTGTACCATGCACATTTATGGTAGAAAGAACAGCCCTGTCAGCCACTTTTTTTTTTAAAAGAGAGAAGTCCTGTAACTCACAGCTGCACTTGTCAGTGCTCTGCAAGATATGGCTCAGGGCAAATGAGGAAAAGCTGGGCAATTTTCTTTTCAGCCTCTTGCTTTGTGGTCAGTGTCCCATTCTGCAGAGATCAGGTCATGAAACATTCATCACCAAAGCCAGAGTCTTCACTGCAGCACTAAGCAAATGATGTGTCCTTGTCCACCCTGAGTTTTAATGGACTGGCTATCTGAGTGCTTGAGATAAAAATCCCCTGGCCTAATTGAAGAGGTGAGTGCAGCTGACACAAACACTGCCCAAGCGTTTTGCACAGCCTTATTGTTCCCTGTGCAATAGCAAAAAATAAAACCATAAATTTGCTTTATTAATGAAGTTTTTAGTTCCTCACAGCTGCCAGCAAATTGTTAAAAAAGCACCAACGTTAACTACAGAGTGCAGATGGCAGGACTGGCAGACTTTAGTAACCATGAGTAAAGACACGTTGGGGCAGGATTGTAATTCATTTCTTCTTTTTCCTGCCCTTAACAACCTTCATTTGCAAGGCAGAAAATCCTCCCTGAGACCTTGCATGCTGCAGAGATAGGGCAGCTGCCAGGCTGAAGGGGTGTCAATTTCCCTGCTTCAGGTGTTTGGCACCTGCTTATCCAGAGTAACCTATGAGCCACCCAGACAGATAAG
Source organism: Urocynchramus pylzowi (assembly GCA_013397555.1). NCBI lineage: Eukaryota > Metazoa > Chordata > Aves > Passeriformes > Fringillidae > Urocynchramus > Urocynchramus pylzowi. The sequence continues at coordinate 974,192 of VZRH01008080.1, forward strand.
TAGCTCTGGGGTTATTCAGAACCTCAAAGAATTACTCACTCTTAAGACTGCCTTCTCCTAGCACTGGGCAATATTTGGCAAGTGTACCTGCAGCATCCTAGGTAGGTACATAGTTTTGCTGGCTCTTGTCTGATTTACCAGGCTTGGTATCAATCCTCCTGCCTCTGAGCACAGACAGTTTTACATTCTCCATCACAAAACAACCCAAAAAGAAACAAACCAAACAAGCATCTCCAGAAGGCCTGTTCTACTCCTTCTGGGCTAAGGGGACCCATATCTAACGTGACCTGGTGCATTAGTGTCACTGTGTTCTGTGTGTAGCATAAGGGCAATGAGAACACTGTGGAAGTTGTCCTGCTTATTCACCATTCCTGATTCCCCAGCACTCCAACTTGTCATTCCAGCATTCAGGTGTCGTGCCTCACAGTAAAGCCCCCCACGGTGCTTTTCTGACAGATTTATTGAGAAATTCTCATTCATTAGAAGGTGGCACCAAAGCCTGAAACTTCCATGGTAGAAATGCACAATCCCAGCTGATCCATGACTCAGTTTCACTCAGATCACTTAGGTGTCCAGTGCTACCACTGTCAGTTTGCAGAGGGAACATCATTCCATGACAGTGCTTTGGTGGGATTAGCAGCTCTTGCCAATACTTCCACCATAAGGAACAAGAAAAATGCCCCAAATCCCACAGCTAACCCTTCCATAACCTGATGTAAAGACCACTCTTCTTTTTGTCAGCCAGCACTTTCATTCTCACAACTGGGACTATGCTGTGTAGTCTCTCCTTGCTCAAGGAGAGACAAAACATGCAAGGAAAATCCTGTCTTGCCTGTGAGTCTACACGGCCAGCTGTGGGCACACATGGCCCCATCCACTCATCTGTCTGCTCCAAAATCCTCAGCTGCCAGGCTTTGGGAGCACAGCTCTGATGGGCTGGCTGCTGGTGCCTGCAGGACTCGAGGCCATCACACCTCCTGCCCCTTGACCTTCTGCTTCACCTCCCTGGCATGGTCTCTGCCCTCCCAGCTGGGAGCCACAGATGCAGCACTCACTCTCTCCTCCTAGGCAGCAAAATCTGGGCCAGATTTTCAATGGAATTCCTGGCTAGACATTTCAGTGCTTAGCACCCACGAGTGGGCCTGAATTTTGAAAATACTCAAAGGCTGGCAGTTCCCTGCACGATGTTTCCAAAAACCTGCACACACCCTTCGTGTGCTCCACCACACACTTCCCTCCACATGCCTGAAATGTTGGATGGGAGCTGCAGCTCACAGTGGCACAAACACTGTTTGTTAGTCAAGAAAAACAAATACTGGAAGGGAGTGATGGTACAGAATGAAAAATCTCAATCCAGCATTCTCTCTTCAGGGTGCAACTCCCAGGAAAGCTGCACGTGAACCTACACATGCTTCACACAGTGTCTCATCTTCAGTGAAAATGGGAAGGAAGAATACAGCGAGTGCTGCATCCAGAGTGATAAAATGATTGCTCTGAAGAGCAACACATGGCACCTTTTGTTCCTGTGCACCTAATCTTCCACCTACATGGGTTTTTCTTTTTTATGCACTCACCACTGAGTCCTCTGCTTGAACCCTTCTGCTGAAATGTGATGGAGCACCAGGATGTCTCCTGCTCCCATTCAGCAGCTCTCTGTGGCAGGATGTGATCTTTATTTCTGCAAATTCCAAACAGCTCTTTAAAATGACTTTTTCCTTGAAAAGATACAATTGAACCTCTACAAAAATATAACGTTCCAAATAAAAAGGAAAAAAAAAAAAGTACGTTTTAAATGAAAACACCCTTAACTCTGAGTCACTTCTTAGTTCAAAATGGAAGAATCATATTATGATTATGACAAAACAATCAGCAAAATTACATTAACAGTAAAAAGGCACACTTGCACTAACTGAAGTAATTCATCTGTGTTGAATTAACCAGATTGTTAAAACTAAAAGAAAAAGAGAAACCTTTTTTTTTTTTTTATTTCAATTTGAAGCATACTCACAAGGAGTTTGAATAAAGCTAAAACCACCTACTCCAAAAGCAATCTGCATCCCAAGGAGTTGCTGCTTGCTTTGGTTTTGTTTGCTTGTTGTTTTTACTTTTTAATGTCAGTAGGACAAATAATATATGCCTGATATGCTCAGTGTATGTGGAGTTTTTAATAAAGTGTTATTTGATCTGTAATTACGCTAAGAGAGCAAAAGTATTGTCTTCTGCTACGCTGCACTTCTGTCATAGTACAAACAGGCTTTTACAGCCCTGTATTCACTGTCTCCATGTATGTCATAAGCATTAGTAGAGTTTATTCCCCCAACATCCCTAAGTGACAGAAAAATATTATCTTCATTTTACACTCGAGAAACTAATGTCCACAGCAGAGGGAGTTGCCTGAAATATCGATGGCAGTCTGAGACAGACTCCCAAGACTGTTCTTTCCAAGCAGAATAAATAGTCCACAATATTGCAAAAGTCAGTGAGTGGTAGAGTTAATTTTGTCCTTTGCAGGATAAAGCATCAGGGAATTTGGCTTTTTCTATCACTCCTTATGCTTAGGGATCCCCTGCTGTATTCCAGACCAAAGAATCCAAGGACAGAACACCTGTGGTGCAAAGGCTGCAGAGGCAGCTTGCAGCCAGCACACAGCCAGGATGGTGCAGCTCTGTCTTGTGCATCACAACCAGTTCCTGCTACGAAAGAAAATATTGGCCAAGGCATTGGCATTATCTTGCAGCAACAGTGTCATGAGATTTTTAACTTCTGCCTGCCCAGTGAGGAGGGGTGAGCTGGAGGAATCTATATTTAACATCTCATCTAAGAAATGCCACCTTTCTCAGAGCAGCAGCCTCCCCAGCTGCTGCACTGCAGTGTCACCCTGGATCTGTGCCTCAGCCGTGATGCAGGGCCAGCTCCCGACCTCCCAGCCCAGAGGCAATGGCACAGCCAGTTCAAGGGAGCTGTTCTGTCACTGCAATAACACTTCTGAAGGTGAAAGGCTAAACATCTTAGGATTTTTTTTCCCCTTTTTGGGAAACTATGCCTTAATATAGCCTGGAGATGCCAGTGATTTATATGATCATCAAGGGTTCCTCACCTGCTGCTCTAGAAATATAATGTTCTCCAGACACACAGATTCAAAATCTCAGCAAAGACCAACCAAGCAGGGAAAAGATCTGCCATGTTCATGCAATCTGGCTCCCCAAATCATGCTGGCTTGCAAAAAGACCCAGTTATATTCTGCAAATCTAGAAGCTCCAGCACTGCTGCCATTAGCTGCTATTGTTCTTGTGGAGCTTGAGAACTCAGGCCTGAAAATTTACCTTATTTGCACCAAGCAGCAAACAAGCAAAGTAGCAGTGTAATTGATTATTTGGGCTGGAAGGTACCCCTGAGACTGATCCAGTCCTGCCATTGCAGGAAAAGGACCAGGGGATGAGGATGCTCAGTGTGAACAAGCTCCTGCAGCACTGTTGGGAGGAGACCACTGTCTCACAAAGGCTTGAAGGATGCAAACAGCACAGAGAGCAACTCTCCTGCAGGACTGAAAGAAACAGGAGTTCAACTTCTGTGAAAATCTGTGGAAGGAACTGGAGCTAGTTTTTAAAAAAATAACATTTTTTTGGTTTTTGTCCCCCAGAAGAAAACTACAAAGGGTACACTAGATGCCCTTCTTCAAAATCTTCTTGGAAGCTGTCCTGCACTGTACCAAGAATAGCTGGGGCCTGCAAGAGCAGATCTGAAGAACACACCAGAGAAATGAGGAGCAAATGGCCACTCCATATCTGGCTTTAACTGTGCCTGTGAAACCCTTCCTGGCACAACCTCGAATACCCAGTTTCATCACAGCTATTTTTAGGCAGTTCTGTGACCTGCTTGGGCTATGAAGTTTTTAATATAACAAGAGATAGAGGTGTGTACTTCAGAGAGTGGCACCTCTGGTGGATTTACTCCAGCTAGAACAGCTTTTTCCCTGTGAATGTCAAGGGATTCACAGTAGGTTTTTTGGCAAAATAAATGGATATTTTCTTAATTTCTGAACCACAGAGAAAAATAACAGCATCTCTGCTAATTGGCTGAGTTTCTTTGACTCCTTACCACCTTGCCAGAGCACTGTGGGGGAGTCTGGTGAAGTTTTAGGACAGGAAAGAGGTGGGAAGCCAAATCCTTACAGAGACAGTTCTCACTACTGGGGTGAACACAGAAACAGAAACTATAAAACATTGGTTTAAAGAGAAACTGAGTCCAGAAGCGCACAGAAAGCTTGGTGCATGAAAGGAGAGGTGCCAGGAAGGATCTCAAAAGGCCACAACAGAATCACTCCCTGATTACAGAAAGGGAAACTGTAAATAAAGCAGAAGAGATTTTGTGCAAAGTGGATGTGTTTCTCAGAGTGCCCACCATTTATAACCCTGATTGTGTCATTAGTCACATCTCCTGCTCCAGATGATCAAATATGGATGTGTTTTGAAAGATGGGTTCAAAGAACATCGGAACATAAATCTCTTGGAAATGAAACACCCAGTGTTCTGGACAAAAAAACTCCCTCTCATCATGTTGTTTTCTGGGTTTTAAGGTCTTTAATAGATTCAGAGAGAAGACTTATGGCAAGGCATCTGGACTCCTCAAATGCTGCATTAATGGAAGACAAGTGCTGTACAAATCCTTTCCAATGCTCCATGAAGACAAAGCAATTTGTTTTCTTACTGTTAACCTTTATTAATTTATTGAGTTTCATTTGAGGAAGGTCATCAGAATGAAATGAAGAAATGAAGAAATGAAGAGAATGCATTTCTGCTGGCAAGAAAAGCAAGAAGCAAACTGTGAGGAAGGTTAGAAGTGCTAAAAATATGCCAGAACAATGGATCATCCTTTCTCTGCAATTTTCTTTTTTTTCCTCCCCTAACATCTGCAGCATCTTGATAGAAACTTATTTATCTCCTTCATTGCCTATTTCTACAACAGGAACAAACATGGCCTTACTCAGCTAGCAAGCATATCATGAGGAACTGTAATCTTAACCAAACATAAAAATTCAGTTAATAACTATAGCATTGTCATGTCCCCAGAATATTGCCTCTGCTATTTAACTCCTAGGTCACCTCTGAGAGTTTTGATAGAAGGCTGAATGAGGGGATGGGGTAAATAACTCCCAAATTAACCAATATATACATATTTTGAAAAAATAATTGAGTTTCAGTGCATAAGACATTTACGGGAAGAAGTGAAATAACCAAAGGACATAAAAAGGAAAATAGATTCAGGAAGACTGGAATCTAAGAGTACAGAGAAAGGCTTATACAAGTCAATTTTACAACTTTCCAGCCCAAAAGATGATCAGTTTTGTTATGTTTCTCTGCCAGGTTGAATGAAATTGATATTGAGCCAAAAAAATATTCAAAACACAAAATAAATTACTCTTACTGCATTGACACCTTTAGATCCTTTCCTATTTAGTATTATTTTTCTTCAGATGTATTTCATCCCCTTTATTTTCTTCAATATTCCTATTAAAAACTGTCTTTTGTAATGAAGAACAAACTCTTTTCAGGAGATGTTTTGTCCTTTCCAGAGCTTCTACACCCACTATTTAGGCCTGTTCATGAGGGTCCAGGGAAACTGTAAGAGCACAGCTCTTCAAAATTCAGTCATTACACAAGGGATGAATAATGGAGAGTAAAAGCTGTCTCCATGGCATCCAAGGGGCAAAAGGTACCTCACTAGTTTGTTATTCATAAATGCTGTTAACAAAGTACTCTTTCCTTCATATTCAAGTTTTTTTCTGCTGAGCCCCCAGGAGATTTGTCATTAGCAATCTTGATATCTTAATTATTGCACAGGCTTTTTCTGCCTTGGCTTCAGAGCTCTCAAAAGACATGGCTGAGTCCTTGGCTAGCCAAGATTGTCAGAGGCAAAAACCCAGAGTCTTCTCCATCTTGGAAATGCAAGGGTCTGGCCACTTGACTATAGCACAAAGTCTAAAATTCTAATTGTGCCAAGTAGCTATTAATGATGAGCTGGAAGACAGCTTAAGCCCAACAGAAATATCTGAAACTCATCTTGTTTAGGGAAAAAATATTCAGATTAAATGGAATCATTTCACATCAATTTTCTCATGCCTTACTGTAAGGGTATTTCTTTAGCAGTAGTTCCATCAAGAATCCCTGTGTTCTGTTGGGAGTTCCTGTGTCCATCACTGTGAGTTGTAATTCTCTGAATTAATAGGTTTGTCAATCTTATGGCTGGACAGAACTATTACAAGCCTTGAGGCTGATCTGCGTAGCATCCCACAGACTGCCCCTGGCTGTTGAGAGAATCAGGGAAATGCTGCAGGGAGGCAGCTCTGGAGGTGACCCAGCCTTCTAAAGCAAGACCAGCACCAGGTTGACTGTGACTGTGTCTGGCTGAGGCCTTAGAAACTACAACTGAGAACTCACAACTTCTGAGTAAACTGCTCTGGTGCTAACAAGAGGAGTAAACAACCCCTAGCAAATCAGTTTTTCCTGATGCCCTCCTCAGCTGCAGCCCCCACTGACCCCTTGCTTCTGGGGAAGAATTCCCTTGTCTTGATGAGTTTACAGTTTCTCTTGGTTCAGTTCTCAAGCCTCCTCTGTTCACTCGAAACTGATGCCACTTGGCAGCCCCATAAAATCCCTTTTTTTGTCCAAAAGTTTCTCAAAGATGCCTTCTAAGTTTTTGTGTAAATGGTGAACACTGCTGGCTTCAATGTGACCACAGTATTTTTTTTTTTTTTGATAGCAGCTGCAAACCAGAGGTTCAAGACACTGATTACTACTCATAGCTTGAAAATTGGGCAAACTGATGGGCTTTCAGAACCTGTTTCTACAACCCATACACACCAGTGTATGATGAGAGACAAAGCACATGATAGATTTTTCACATATAACAACAGATATCTAGTTTATGTTAGTTATCCATCTGCAATTGGAATTTCAATTATCACCTTCTTCACAAGGGTGGAACGACATGGAACTGTCAACATGGAACTGCTCTGTACATAATTACTCACAGGGATTATAAAGGGTGCTCAGAAAATTTATAGCAACTGGGAAATTTTATAGAACTACTTAGGCCTTTGCCATAATCCTACCATGTAATAAATAAAATAAATATGGCCCTGCTTTTCAAGTTGATATAGTACAAAACAGACTTGCCCAGACTTCTTTTCAGAGCCACTAAACATTGTAACTGGTAAATAAATGAAAAAGAGTTTTCTCAGCTCTGTTCTTGGAGGAACACAGCTTAGATTTGATTTGCTGCTATTCATGAGGGTCACACTGTGCTCCTTTTTCATGCATATTTAAGTGGCTGTTAGCTTTTTGCAAAACATTCCCTGAACCTGCAAATTTCATGAGTTTTTCCTGTAAGTGGATTATATTACATTTCTCAATCAACTCGGTAGAGGCTGCAGTGCCAGGGAGTAAAGTAAAAAAAAGTGAAGGCTTTTTGCCTTACACCTCAAGGTCCAAGAGCTCTCAGACGCAGCGAAGCAGCAGGAGCATTCACTCTCTGTGCATTTGTAACAATTAACTCTTGCAGAAAAGAGCTAACACTCACACACATTAATTGTTCATCACTTACAATGACTCTTCTGCTCTACAAACCCACCAGGGCTTCTTCAGTTTTGATTTTTTATTTTTTTAAAGCTCAGTAACCTGCGCAAGGTCAATTCCTCGAAAGCTCGGGAAAACGCGTTTGTGGGATTTAAAAAAAAAAATAAATTCATGAACGGGGTTATTTTGTTCACCAAAAGAAAAAAGCAGAAAGCTTTGGAGGCAGAGCAAACAGGGCTGCATGGGAAGCAGTGTTGGAAGGGCACCTGCTCTCCAAGGAAGGAAGGGAGGAAGGAAGGAGGGTCCCACAGAGAAGGGGGTGATGCATCAATAGGCGATTCCTCCCTCACAGCCGGTGGCATTTAAATATCTCGGATTTCCTGCCTCCTTGGTGGCTGGGGCCCTGCTGAGCTCATTGCCAAGTGCTAAAGGAATTCCATCCTGAGGAGTGGGAGGGAAATACCAAGGGTGGGTGAAGGAGGGTATGGCTCACTGCTGAGGTGAAGAGGCAGCTTCCTGATCCCTGCATCTCTGATTGGGTGGTAAAGGCTCACCAAGCAGGCTAAGGGCTCAAAAACATGAGATTTAAATCATATCCTAGGAGCAAGGAGAGGCTGAAGGGGTAAACCCAGTGCTGAGAGCAAGTAGGAAAAGATGGTGAGGACATTTGCCAAAACGAGGTTTCGGAAGGAACAAGTCTTGCTCGTGCAGATGCCTTTATTTTAATAAGAATTCAGAGCTGGGATGTGTCAGTATTAATCCTCTGTTGGAGAAAGCCAGAGCCCTGGAAGAAACTCCTCAAGCCTTGAGCACTGAAGAGAGAGAGATGGATTCCCTGAGCTGCCAGGACACATACTGGGGGAAATAAGCTGTAGAAGAAAGAAATTAGTCCCACTCCCAAACGAGTTCCCTGTTCTCAAGCAGAAGGAAAAATCTTGAGGGAGAACCTCAGAAAAAGAAGTGTTGAGATGTAGAGTAGCCAGGGGCTGTTAGAGACATTCCTAAAGGGTCTTGTAAGAATGAAAAAAGGAACCTCTGAACCACAACTTCTTTGACGCATGACTTGTTATGCAACATCTTAGTGTATGTGATAATCTCTCTGTGAAATAATAGGCATTTTAACACTTCACAGCATCAAGGAATTTCCTGTCCTGGCCACAGGGTTCAGCTGCACACCACACTCCTATAAATCCAGCAGGATTCCTGGAGCAGTCTCTCCAAATTTAAATCAAGTTCAAGCTTATTAGCACATGTTTATCACCTTGGGTTGCATCACCAGCAGTTTGCTCCTGGATTCACAGTTTGGCCAGACAAAACTGCAGAAGGGTCACTGGGGCTGTCCAATTACTCCAAAGTGACAACACTCAACTGCTTCAGCACAAAGCACACAAAAATCATCCTCTCTTACCTTTTCCCCTGACACCTGGTCCAGCAGCATTCCTGATTCACCACTTTGTAAATGCAATTGCGTTTGGAGGAATTTTGCTTTTATGGCTCACTAAGAGGCTTAACTGACTCTTGGCACAAGGGCCCTGGTTGCTTTGTCTCTTGCTGTACATATTCTAACAAATGCTGCAATAAGTCCATGGCTACTGAGCTGGGCAGACAAATCAAGCTTTGAACCCTCGTGCTGGTTTTTCTGGGAATATCCAAACTGGGGAGCAGTGCTGAGAGGTTTGTGGTGACCTGAGTGCATAAGGAACTTATCCAGAGATGGGAGAGCTCCTATTTGTGGGCATCCACTGGAGTCACTGGTGGGGCTCTGAGTACTCCAGCAGACATCAAGGAACATTTACTTAACTACAGCTTTTAGCTGAATCCTGGCAATCTTCAGCTCAGTCACAAATGGAAGAATGACGTCTTTGCCTCCAAGAGCAGCAAACATCTGGGTGAGACAGCACCACTCACTCGAGAATAGAGGTGGGTGTTGTGAAGAGATGGGGGATTTTGAACTTCCTCGCTTGTCATTGTGTAATGTCTCTGCTGTTTGACTGTTTAATGATTATCACAGGTTTTAAAGTTAATTTGGGGAGCTCTGAAGAGAAAAAAGGCCCTGTATTTATTGATACAAATTCCACCCCAGTAAAACCTGTGGTCTAAGTAACAGATCACATTCTGCACAGATTTGATTGTGAGACTTTGTCCCCTCCTTAGACAGGAATCTGTGGTAGGTAAAGCTCTCTTTACAAATGGGAAATTTTAAAAAAACTTGATTTTGGGAACTATTAAAGTTCTGTTATTAGAATAAACAAACCTTTCCCCTCTTTTCATTTGTTTCTTCTTCCTAGAAATTTCTGGTTGTGATAACTTAATTTTGCAGTACATGAACACCCTCCATAATTAATTTTTTCATCGTATTTGTTCCCTCTTGGGATGAGAGAGAATATTGAAATTACATGAGGTAAAGTCTTTATTTGTCTAGTTTATGACTGCTTATTAAAGGCAAAGTCAGAACTACAGGCTGTGTTTGCCACTGAAACTGGTAAAGCTGGAGTTGGTTTATGGGTCCCACTGTGGAGTGATTCTTAATTTCAACCTTCTTAGAGGTCCTAGCAAAGCTGCTGGCAGCTGATAAGAGTCAATAATGATCACATAAAAGCAACTGGGCTCCTCCATCCCAGGCTAAGTCATAAGTGGTTGGTCCCTGTATCAACTATTAAGATCTTCCCCTGACACAAGTGGTGCTGCTCCACTGACATCAACTAAGGTGGGTGAATTTACACTGCTGGCAAATTTGGCCCAACATATTTAAACTGAAACAAATTAAAATGTACTGAATTTCTTTTCTCTGCTAGAATGCATCGACTCCTACAACTCTAGGGAAGGGCTGTGAGTTCCCCTTGGCTTGCAGGAGGATTTCAGAGGAACGCTGACTAAAGCAGGGAGATTTGCATCTCACACTGGCACAGGCCTGCCTTTTGTTTCCAGACAAATGTGCATTTAGCAGTAGACACAAGGCATGCAAAACTATACATTAAAATATATGCCTTGCCTTTTGGTTTCATTATCTGACCTTATCACGTGGCAGAAATCCTACAGACAACTACTCTCAGCAAACAAGATTATTTATAACAGTAAGTAATGTGCTGCACAGAGTGCCAAGCTTAAAATACAGAGCAAATTAGCAGTGTTTGAATGTTTTATTTATTTTATACATCTTAGGCCAGTCTTACCATCAGGAATAGGGGCAGACAGTTTGCATCTCTCCTTTTTGTTTTGTATTAAAAGACACAATGCAAGCAGAAGGCAGAACAGGCTATTTATATCAGCTCCATCGGAAGTGGTGACAGGTATAATTACAGAGGAGAAATTACAGGCCTCATTTCAGTGGCATTTCTCCTGCTGTTCCAGAGAAGATAAAAGATTGAAAGTGTTCCTGACATATCTCTAAAGTAAAGATACTTCAGTGCACTGCTCAGGTTATTTTCAGGTTGATTCAAGCCTACCTTCTCCAGAGCTCAGAAGGGAACAGGCTGTGTGGGGTTTGCCTGCTGGCTTGGTCACCTCCAGGACAACAATTCAAGCAAGCCTGGAGCTTTTTTTGGTTAGGTTGCCGACTGCCAGGTAGGCAAACCCTGTGATAAAGTCATTTGCTCTGCCAATCTACTTGCTCTGGCCACCATCACTTTTATTTTGCCCATCACATACAAGATGTGGCTCAGTACCGAGCAGGAGCCTCTTGCCAAGCTGGTTTCTGCTAAAGCTTTACAGAATTGGCAGCAGTTTTTGAGTTGCACCTGATCTTGGCCAGCTTCCCCAGCACTGGCATGGTGCTGTCCAGGATAAGCAGCAGCCCTTGGGACCCACATGAAACCACCCAAACTGGGTCAGACCAGGACCCACCAGAACAGAGCTACAGGGTGTGAGCACAGGGATGGCACCAGAGCTGCTCTGCAGCAATTTCAGCATCCAGGAGTGCATCACTTCACAGCACTGAGACAAAAATCTTTCTCAAGTGGCACAGAATGCAGAAGGTGCCTGCTCGAAATTCAACAAAACCTTTACTCTTCCTCCCAGAAAACCAAATACTAAGAAGAAGACATTTAAAATGCTCTTAACATCAAATCTAAAGAACAGGGAGCAAGAACAGAAAGCAACAATAGCTCAGTTGCTTTGCCTGGATGGGGTTGTTTGAAATAATGTTGTCCTGTTACCTAGCAACATGGAGCTTATTGCTGGGCTAGTTACAACCTCATTCATATTTGTCATAATTTGGTAATCAGAATTGATCACAAATAAGACTGAATACAATCAACTGACTTATGTTTGCAGTTAGAATCAATCTAAATCAGAGAAGGACATTAAGAGCTCAGTCATCTGTTCTGGGTGATTTATTCCCATTCTGATACTTCCACTTGGATATTACCATATTGTCTGTTACTATGATCTCCAATTAGGGCTCTGAGCTTATTCTCTAGCAAGAGACACCTCTAGACACAAATGAAGGGCAGCATTATACCCAACTTTTGCTAAGCTCTCAGTCAGCTCTGTTTCCTTCTCCATTTCAAGTATTTTGTTGCCAGCTCTCCTGAGCAATTCACATCACTTGAGTGAAACACTCAATATCCCCTTCCTACCTTGCATTTTTTAGCCACGAGCATTACAACTCCAGCTCTGTCACCAGTGCCAAGCACAGAGCTCCCAGAAGTGACAGTGCTGAATCACCTCAGTACCTGCCCAAGTATCTCTGCTATGCAGCAGCTCCACTTGTGTCCCAAAACTGCAGCAGCTCCACTTGTGTCCCAAAACTTCCCACACGGGTGTGATGCTTACACAGCAGCTCCCACAGCTGAGCTCTCACACACACACAGGGCTCATCTGACAGCTGGCTGCCTATCACACAGCCTGGCAAACACAGCTGAGCAGGAAACCTCAAGGATCTGAGGCTGCTTAATCAACAGTTAGGATTGATGGGAAATAGTCTTCATATACAGAAAAGGGAGCTGCACAGAACTTGTCTCTTGATACCCACAGATAAAGCAAAATATTAGAGACAGCGTGCAAGACAAGGGAGTCAGACCACAGGGGAAGCACCTGAGGAGGCTGGGAAACAGGACAGGGATTGACTCAGAGGCTGACTCAGCTGCCCAACTCCACATTTGTTCATACTCTCCATTCCCAGCCCACATCACTGGCTTTGAGAGCCAGTTCATTGAGCTGGGATACACATGAGGAGAGAGGCTGGGTATGGCACAGCCAACCTGCACAGCCAGGCAGACCCCTGGCCCAGAGACATCACTGTGCCTGAGCTGCTGCCTGTTGCAGGGACCTACAGCCTCTTTGCACCTTCCCTACTCCCCCATGGGGGTCTAAACAGGGCATGAGTCTGGCCCTGTTACTCTCCATCTCTTGTCCTGGTCCTTTGGGGACCTTTTAATACACAAAAGAAATTTGTTCATATAAAAAAACAAATTTCAGAGCTGCTTCTCTGCAGTATGAGAGTGATTTACAAACCAGTAAATTAATCTGTGTACCCCTTACTGTCTAAGCATCTTGCCTTGTTCTCCCAGCATGACTGCAGAAACACTTAATTTTGAGAATTTCTTCTTCATGCACCACATCCACAAATCTACAGATTTATTCCATTCAGTGCAGGGTATCCTCTCCAGTCCTTGCCAGTGCAACCTTTGTCTAAACAGAGGCAGTGGGGGATCATGCCATTAAATGCTGGGCTGTGCAGATACACAAGGAGAGGCTGACAATGTACATGAACTGTTAAGAAAATGTGCTTTTTGCCAGCAGCAGGAGACCCATTGCAGGTTTGGGCCTGGCTTCAGAGAGGGAAATGCCTGAGCCACTGCTTGTCTGTCCTCATTGCTCCCTTGCCATGGGGAAGGTGTTCTCTCAATAAGTCCCATTTTTTGGAGCAGCTTATTCTGCAATGGGGGCTGGAAGTGGGGAGTAAAAATTCTACTCTGATCTCCCACGCTCACATGGGGAATGGTAAGCAAGTTGTTCCCATAACCTCTGCTTGCTTTGAATCACACCCAGCACACCTTGGTCCCTTCTCTCCTTTTACTGCCTGCTTGGACAAGCAAACTGTGTCTCCACAGCATCTCCTAACAGGAATGACCCAGCTCCTCTCTTCCTCCTCCTTTGGACTGGAATGAACCTGGCAGGCCCAGCCAGAGCCTTTTCTATCTCTGCCTATCCAAATCAATGTAAACAATACATGTCAAAATAACTCACCTATGTAGCACTCGCTCCCCTTTTTTGCTAACCTGGAATAAATTCTCCCAGGCTAAATCCATCATACTCTGGTTCATCAATGCTTCCAGTCTGGGGAAACTGGTGCAAACACAGCTAAAGGCAGAAATCCTAAACCTCCCCAGAATTAAACCATAATTGATGGTGAGGTTTTATTCTTGTGACTTCAGACATGACACAGGAGCTATATTTATATGCATCACTGAGGTGCTGAGAACAGAACAGACCACAGGCTGAAAACAATGCACATTTGTGGTAACAGCAGCACAAGCAGTGCTCAGGCAGGTGTGACGTGGAGGGAGCCTGCTCAGAATATCTTTCCCCTCTTTTTGGATACTCTCACTCAGCCCTTTGAAAGGCAGCAGCCAAGAGAGAAGCGTGGCTTTCTATAAATGACTGAACATTCCTCCTGCTGAGAAAAATATGATGCTGGGGAACACATGGAAAAGCCATCCTTCACTGTAGCACTTTCCAGGACCTGTTCCAAAGGATGCAAGGCTCCCTGAAGGCCATCACCATCCTCCTTGAGGGAACATTGGCAACCTCCAACAGCATAACTTGATTGGGAAGTGGAGAGACTTTTCCAGGGATTGTAGGGTGTGTTTGTGAAGCCACCCTTTCATGGCAGAATGCTATGGGGAGCAGGAGAGGCTGTGCTGCTTTATCTTTCAGATGATGCTTTCCTCACATAGATCCTTGAATCTTTTCATTACAGCTTCTATTTAGCTTGCAGTTCTCTGGGGAGAAGCAGGACTGCAATCACAAATTTGGTTTTGGGTTTTTTTTTTCCTGTTTTAAACAAATTAAATGTTCATCTATAGATCAGAAAGCATCTTGGTAGGATTAGTGGAAATTTCAGCAACTGTCCAGCTTGTCTATCTGAGCAAAGAGAAGCCTAAAGACTCACATATTCAGTGGGACTAGGCAGAGAGCTGGAGAGCTGATGCTTGTCCTATTTGTGTCGGTGTAATCCCTAATGTCAGGCACAAGTCTTGCAAATATCTGACTCTTAAGCCCATTTCCCCACATTGTGCTTATTACAGGCTTTAAATTTACCAAACCCTGGACACTGATGTCTCTTGCCCTGTTACAATTTGTCCTTCTGTACATTCCAAATCTGAATTGCATCGCCACCTTCATGATAGCTGAGCTTTTCCTTCAATGCTCCATCTTAAATTTCGTGCAGAACCTCAAATGCAGTCTCAGCATCTGCTCATAGAAACAAAACTGCATTTTTGAGTCCTAAAATTGGGGAGGGGTGTCAAAAAGACATGGCTCTATTGAACTTTAGAGCTCAGAAGTCCAAAGATTAGGTGTTATTAATGTGTGTTTAAAGCAATCTCACTGTCTCTGGAATTCTGACTCAGGAGCTCGGAACATCTGGCACAGACAGCACTTTTGCTACAAAGCAAGTTGGCAGGCAGGTTAGTGCATCTCTGGGGCAAATTTGAGAGAGTCTGGAGCTAAAAGGAGAAGTCTTATTAACCAATTAAAGCAATCCTATAGTATTCCCTTCATTCCAGGGAATTCCAGTTATTAAACAAAAATAGGAGCTTTAAAGAACACTTAAGCTGCCCCTGGCTGATTCATCTGGAGGAAGTTAGAGAAGGTTTAGTAACCAAAGATATTCATTAAAAAGCAACTTTCTTGTCACTGCTTGGAAGCAGCTGGCCCAGGCTGTGGAGGCATGTTAATAAGCAGAAGGGGTGACAGACCTGCCTGGCAGCCCCTGATCTGCTGGCAGCAGACTGACCACTCCAGGCTTACACAGAGCCTGGGGCCTCAAAATCTCACTGGGTTTGGGGAATTTTTGCTTTTCAGGACAGAAAATTAGGAGGTAGCTCTCCTGTTAGGAGGGGTGGACACTGTAGACATCTCTATTCACATCTCATTCTCCCAGAAATCCTGCAAAGAAAGCATCTGGGGAGCTGCATAAAATTTAAGTGCTTTGATAAGCACTTAGTTGAGTTTTTACTTGAAGGGTAACAGCTGACTGATAACATTTGTTAAAGGCTGCTCTTGTGTCACTTCTGACAGGAGGATGGATGCACTACAGCTCTTTAGGCAACTTCAAAAAATTCCCCCCATCAGCTCACTTTGTGCTGCCTTGCTGTGCTAGTTAATTTTCTTTTGGTGGTGTTAATTATTGTACTGTCTGTTAAAAAGACATTTTCACTACCCTTCAGTCCCACAAAGTGACAGCAAATTGCTGCAGCAGGAGCACTGAAGAGAAAACTGTTCCCCTTTCAAACAAAATTCATAGTGCTCTAAAAGAACAAGGAAAGAAGTCAATTTGTTATTCACTAGAGAACATATTTTGTTGTCCTGAATAAACACAGCATCAGTACTCAGAGTCTGTCTGGAGCAGCAGGGAAAGGGAGCTCACAGAATAACAGATATTTATGCACTGCTTTTAAAAAGAGAGCAGAAAGTGATGTTTCATGAAGCTGAACAAAATTTTTTTGTGGTTTATTTAGGGTTTTTAAAATAATCCTGAAGATTTTGGTTGGCAATTGAATTTGGAAGTTTTGTAAAATACCAGCTTGCAACCCTGCAGTCAGAGTCTACATTGTCCCACTGTGATGGGTGAGGTTAAAACTGGCTCCTGTGTTTTATTTTAGTGCCCCAGCCCGGGAAGGGCAGCAGCTCTGGAGCTGATTCACGAGGTGCTCGTTCATCACTGGGGCAGCAGCATCTGGATCAGGGTGGTAACAGTCTCAAACATCTAATTTTAAACTGCTCCCTCAAGCCTGCAGAGGCCTTAAATGACTTGGGCTTTGCCTAACCAGGCTGAGACAGGCAGATGGGGACAATTTGCTTCGTGTGAAAGAAATAGTGACAAACTGAGTCTGGTTTGTCATAACCTGGATGGGGACAGGGCAATAAATTACTCAAGGAAAGGTGCTAAAGCAGCAGATCCAAGCTCACCTGGCACAGCTAGATTATTGAAAAATACTTAAAAATCAAAACAGAGTCACTTATGTTTGCAAAAAAAAATCTTTTCCGTGCTGTTTAATAAAGGTATTTTTGAGATGCAGTGGGAAAAAAAAAAAAATCAGAGCTTACTTTTTACCATGTTGCTGACTAAGGCTTAGCACATTTGAAAAGCACCATAAGCACTTAGCTCCTATTGAAATTCTTATCCAAGCTGATCCAAATAATACTTGTGACTCTGGTGGTTTATTTTTTTCAGCTCTTATTCAAAATCTTCAGGGTTTGTTTTTTGTTTGTTTGTTTTAAAAGGTAAGCTTGTTTGAATATACTTGCAGTGGTCAAAAGAGAAGTGTGAAATCTCAATGTAAAGCCTGTTTTCACAGTTCTGTTGTACAGGTACAACAAATATATGTTCACAGGTGCACTGACTGCTGCAGGTGTAGAAGGGTACCATTGGGTAGGAAATTAGAGCATATGGCAAAAGTCATTGTTGTGATAGCACTGCACTCCTGACATGCTCACCATGTTTAATCTCTTTGCATAAATCACAGCCAGCCAGGCAGCACGACCTCCCTTTTGCATTACATTACTCACAACACATGGGAAATATCACAAAGAATAAAATTATGCAATTTTGCTCCTCCTCTGATTTATGCATAACTCAGACCTCAGCACTAAGGCCCCAGACAGCCTTGATTATAATAAATTGTCATTGCATTTGATATCTAAATACTCTCCCTAGCTGATTTGCTCAATAAAAAAATCTGCACCTTGACATAGTAAGCTGCATGACTTAGTACATGCCAGAAAATTGCTTTATTTAATATGAATTCAGGAATAAGGAAACCATTTCTGAGTACGAAGGAAGGCACTTCTTTTTTTCCTTTATATACAGAAAATATTTTTAGATAGCCAAATTATAAACCCAGTATATGCACTTCACATATGTGCAGCTGTAGAAATTGCTACTGCAACTGGAATACCTAAACTAAAACAATGCATCTTCTGCCTTATGAAAAGAGCTTAAATCAGTGCATTCTTCCTGCTAAACCAAATACCAAGCAAACCCAAGCCCTTGCCTTCTGCACTTGGTGATGTTGTCACTTACACAGACAACATTTCATTGCCTAAGCAGGAAACTTTATTCATAGAGACACATTTTAATCCCATCAACATATATTAAATGCAGCTAATATAAGTGTCACTTCTGCAGTGTGGAGCAGAAAATTCTTTTATTCATAGAGGCAGATACCATTTTGTCTTGCATTTGAAACAGTTGATGGCAATAAACTCCCCTGAACAGAAATGGGCCAAGAGCAAGTGTGTCAGGTAGATGCCATTACTGGAAGCAAAACACCAAAATTCACTGAACTGCTCCCTGTGTTCCTGTCATTGTGTTCTGTGACAGTTACAGCAGATGGGAAAATCTGTAGTAGTCTCTCACACAAATTTAAAAAAATATGGACATTTAATAAATGGAACATACTTAAAAATCCATCAATAGCACAGCCTTATTTCTGATAGTAGATTAAATTTATTCAGTGATGTCTTATTTTCTGCTCTCTGCATTCTGAATACTCTTTAGTAATATAAATGTTGAAAGTGTATGCTGTTATTACAGCCTAAGGATGAGGGAGGCAGAACTGCTGGGGTGCAGTAACACCTTTTAATAAACCAAGTGGTATGGTGGAAAAAATAGGCTGGCTTTCAAACATACCAGACCTGTAACCACCATGCTCCAGAAGCACTGTCTGCCCTTCCCACTCCACACTTCTAATTGATTAAAATAATTGGGTCATACCTAAAACCATTTTTCTCAACTCAATTTATTTTTATCTGCACCAGAACAAATGAAGTGCTTGTTGAGCCAAAACCTTTTACATCTTATAGGGCTATAATCACTGGTCTAAAGATAAATTCTTAGGCAATGGCTCTTTGCAAGAAGAAAGCTATTCAATAGTACACATTTATTCTCAGTTGTTTGGGGGAAGTTCTATTTTGACAGTAGAAGAGAAGGACAAAACTGCTGATATCCACAGCAGCAAGTCTGCAAGATGTGCAGTGAACAGCACATTTGTCATCAATCAAGCAATAAATTTAATGTTTAGATGCACCTACCAACCTTGCTTTGTATTAAATAAAAGGTCTTATCTCTTAGTGCTATTTCTTCTGACATAAATAAATGATGCTACGTTAATCTCTGCACTCTATTCAGATTTTCATGTTCCCTTTAACATGTTTATTTTAACAGCCCTTTAATATTCACAATCAAGGAAAGGTGTTGCTGCTTTTCCTTAAGGGAAAACTGGAATTCAGAAACAGTTCTGCAGCAGATGAATTCTTGTCTGATAGTGTGACTGCAATAAAATCTCAGACACTTTGTATGGCCTGGATCTCCTCAACAGCAACCCATAAATCCAGCTCTTCTTGAGATGTCCTGCTGGACTTGGCAGCAAGTTTAAGAACCAAAACTGGATCACAAAAACTACTCAGCATTGTAAGCAACACCAGCTGGCTGGGGGTCTCTGCACTCAGCTGGGCATGAGGACTCAAACATGCTCAGGATCTCAAGGGATGGAGTAAGGGCACAAGGGTATGGCTAAAAATTAGTATTGGACAAGCTGCTTATTCCCATCACTGGCAAATCCAAATTTGAAGCAAAACTCAATCCCAAATGGAAATCTTTCTAGGTGTGAAATTATCTGTTCCTTTCACTCCAAAAAAGAAGGCTATACTTTATATGATGATGATTGCACCTCAATATAACTCCCACATAGAGGACTAATTTCATATTGGAACAGCTCTTTAGGGATGGGGGAAAGGGATGCTAAACCTCTGGACAGGAAGAGTTTTCTAGGCTTCACTCCATTTGCCTCAGTTCATCTGTGAAAAGAAGTTAATAGCAACACGCTTCCAAGAAGCATTGTGAAAATTACATTAAATATACTGAGGAAATCTGATAGCTCTGACCTGCAAGGGGCCTCCTAATGTGCCTGGAAAATAGTACAAATCTCACTTTATTATTGCTTGCAAAATGAAAGACTTCTATAGAGGAGTCAGACTTTCCACACAAGTTGATCAGGCAGTGAAGGAAGTTTTCACTATTTATACAAACCTTAAGTCTTTGACAGTTTTTGGTGATTGACAGTACATGGGCTGCATTCCACTGCAGGTAAGGGAGTGAGAACGAGCCTGTGTGAAGTATGTTTTCCCTTTCTGGCATTCATTGGAGTCCTCCTTGCAGAGCTGGTAGGAGCTGGGGATGCTTCAGCAGCAGGCACGAGAGGGGCTGGGTGGGCAGGGAGCCCCCAGAGCTCTGTGCCCTTCTGTGCCAGGCCCAGCAGGAGCTCTGGTGCTGTTTGCAGCAGCAAGCACTACCAGCCAGCTGTAGTGGGACACAGGGCACCACAGCATATTGACCATATTCCAGGAATAGGCACAGGGGGGAAAACAGGATCTGCAGGAGTCTGGCCTGTCACACCCTGGTTTTAAAGCTTTAGCAGAAATTTGGTTATTTCATCCTTGAGCAAAAGCATGAAATTAACTCAGATCCTAAAACCCCAAGCAGCCAGCTCCAGGATTCCAGGCAGATGTCAAAACTCCATGACATGCACTGGCAAGAGGCTGCACTTGTACAAATATGCCTGTGGACAGCTGCTGGTGGGGAGACAGGAGCAGGTTAAGCAAAGGTGAGATTCAGCCTAGAGCATGAAGCAAAACTGTACCAGATGCTCTGAGCCAACTTGTCTCCAGTTTACATCCACAGTTTTGGCCTTTGCATCTGTTACAAAATTAAATTCTCAAATGTCTGTGGAATGTCTGCAAATGTCTGTGGCATCATTTGCTACAGATCATACCTATATAAACTGTATTGCCCCATCTTAGCAGGTCTCAATTAAAAGCTGATTCGCTTTCATTAAAGGTCCTGACTCCATTCCTGTGATAATCAGTATAATAATTTGTGGCCACTATTAATCACAGCCATATGGAACAGCTGATGGAGGGGGGGAAAAGTCCACAACAGCCTGCAAGTGGATTTGCAGTAAATTGTTTTCTCACATAGAGATCCCCAAGATGTATTTCACGATGTTATGACAAACAAAACAAAGCCTTAAGTGAATCCAGGACAATTTCCTTCAAACTGCTGCCCCTCTCTCTCTCTCTCCCTCCTGCCTCCTCACCCTTTTTTCCTCCTTCTACAAAGTCCTGATTCCATTCCAGTTATTTCTATTTGCTGCCTGGTCCTGCAGCATCTCCACACTAAGGCAGCTATGAACATATTCCAGCCTGGAGATGGCTGGTTCATTTAGCTCAGCTGCTCTGGGGTAGCTCTGGCTACCCTGATGGAAAGCTGATTTAGTTTGCAGTGTTTCTTTATACACTCTGCAGATGTTGTCACTTCATCCCTAGGCCCCTTTCCACACTATTGCTAAATAGTTTAAAAATCTCACCACTAAAATCCTCCACTGACCCTAGTATCGATCCTAGTTTCTAATCCACAGCATAACTTTGCCTCTCTCCACATGCTTTTTTCCTGAGCAGCTGCAGAATTGCCAGAAGTGCTTATTGATGTGGTGTGACACCAGCATGCCCAGAACAGGAAAAAGCTCCAAGCAGAAACAGTTTGGCACACACTGAGCCTTCATCCTAAGAGCTCCTGGGATGATTTTGCCCAGTCAATACACTAAACTTCCCTTTAACAGCCTAGATCTTTCTATACCAAAAAAAAAAAAAAACCAACCAAACAAAAAAGCCTTCTGCATTTAGTTTAGGCAAAAGCTGGGGAAAGCACCCTGCTTGCTGAGTTCTCCTCCTGTGCTCACAGCCATGGCCTCACACTGGTGTCTGCCTTGCACTCATGCCTTATTCATGTTCACACTGACATTTTGACTTCCAGCTTGAGCCCAGCTGGATAAGTGGAAAGTGTTTTCCTTGTTCTAGTCTAGGTCAAATGTAGATTGCAAACATCTCATCCTAAAGCTGGTGATCCACCAAGGAGTGCATGAGACCTTGGTCCAGTTTTCACCAGGCTGCAAGGGTCCAAAAGATGTAACTACACTGTCATGTCATGAGATATTTTGAAGCTGTTTCTGCAGTGCCTACAGCCATATTTCAGACTATTTTTTTGCTTTCCAAGTTTAGAGATGTAGTCACTGTGCATCACACAGTGCAAATATAGTGGGTAATGAGTGAAGTTCTTCGTGCAGGTCTGACAAAAACTTATACGCTATACTGAATTCTGTTTCATGAAGTAATTATTGCAGAAGGTCAGGTCTCAGAGAAAAACCTTTTTCATTAATTCTTTTTCACAGTATTATTCAGAACCTGCCAAATCCAGCAGGAATTCTTCCACTGATGGTAATGGGCTTTGGATAAAGTCTGCAGTTACCATACTGGATATATTTGCTGAAGATTAATTTGAAAAATTCAGCAAGTATGTAATTGATTATAATTATTTGTAGAAAGAGGCAAATGGCAATGCTCCCCCCACAGAAAGTATCAAGGTGTGACTATATTATATTCATGATTAATAACAGACACACAGCTGGGCTCTGAAACAGCAATGCCAGCTTTACAGCTCTGCAGCACTTAAGGATTCTACAGCTTTCATACCACACTTTTGTCCATGGCTGGGTTCAAGTCTTGTGATATTAGACACAAACTCTGTTTATTATTTGGTGGGACACCCCCTCCTCCTGCCCTGCTCAGCTGGCACAGAGACTCCCAAGGCAACCAGCTCTGACCCAGATGAGAAATCAGGAAGGAGCATTTGAGAGCTGAGGAACTTGTGGGTGAATGAGGAAATTTCTCCATTCTCCATGCAGAAATGTGTCCCCAGTGTCTGCAATCTTCAGAAACAGGAGGTTAAAACTCCTGTCATGATCCCACACTGTCACCAGAGTTCCATGATCTTTCCCCCAAGTTATGCTCAAAATGAGGGGCTCCAATATCTGTAAGGCAAAGGCTCAAGCTGTTCTAGGAACTGTCACTGGCAACTCATCAGGGAGAGTTTTGCAGTTGAAAAGGGGACAGAATCAGCTCTGTGGAAGGTATTGCCTCCCCACCCCCACACTCCCCAGTCCTTTTTCAACACAGCAACAGGGATATTTTAACAGTTCAAAGAAAGATGAGAAGAAAGGAACAAAGGCTCTGTTCAGTGTTGTGGAGAAGGTCAGACTTCTGATTCTAAAGTCCTTGCAAAAACAAAATGGGAAACAAATAATTTCTCTCTTTTCTCCTTCCCCAAGGAGCCAAGTTCTCTGTTAGGTTATCCTTAGCCATTGTGATGAATTTTTTTCATTTTCTGATGCAGTTGAAACTTAAAGAAAGAGCAGAAGAAATATGGAGCTGGAAGAGGCAACATTGCCAGAGGAGAAAGTAATAGCTCAGAAGGGAAATAGGCTCTTCTTGCAAGCCTGCCAGAAGTTACCAAAAGAAACATCTATTCCAGAGCTTGGTTGCACAGATCTAATACCACTTGCTAATACAAACTGTTCAGTGCTTTACAAAAAACTTCACATTTCTGTCTAGTCAAACAGCAATGGACCCCATCAGCTGCATCTACAGCAGCCTCAGCTTCTGACATTAGAGAGCTGGAAAGAAATATTTTCTGCATTTCTGAAATATCTTCAAGAAACTCTTCTAGAAGTAGTTGTATCTACTCTTTATTGTACACAGTAGCTATTATCTCTAGGACCAGCTTTATTTATTTTATCACCAGCTGAAAAGTTACCCGTGTTTTAGTGACTGGGAAGTGACTAAACCCTGGAAATATTTAATACATCTAAAATACTATTTAACTACATTTCACCAATCACCCAGTACCTTAAGTGGATTCTTTCTATGGCTCTGGGATTTAGACACCTTCAGCTATAACACAAAAGTCTTCACAGTAATGACTTTTAAAAACAGGTTTTTTTACCCTTAAAGAAGTTTCTTTGAGAAGGTTTTTCTTCTTGCTTCCTGTTAAAGGTTATTTGCCCATCCTATTAATCAGAAAGCTAAAGACTCAACATCTATGGTGATCCAAGTGTCTTCTCAAAGTTTATTGCTTTCAATTTGTCTGCTCAAGGAGGGAGAGAATTTCCTTTGCCCTGCACAGAGCAAACATAGATCACCCAGACTGTAAAACAAAATATGAAGATCCAAAGCTCAGCTTTTCTTCAATGCTCATTAATTTTTGAGTGGTTAGAAGGTCACCTGAGATTGAGTCTCAATGTGATTTTAGACCTTGATTAGAAAATATTTTAGTGTTAGTGTTAAAGTTAAGCAGAAGCTGAGAAGAGTCAGAGAAGTGACTGCAAAACACCTTTGAGCACATATTCCATGGAGAAGAAACCATCTTTTCCTGTAATGGCAGACTGCTACCCCAATGGGACTGAACTTTGTCGAGCTCAGAATTATGGTAATAGATGTACTTTTTTAAAAGTCTGGGAATAAGATTGGCTCAACACTGCAGAGAAAGAAGTCTCTGCTGCTGTATGTTTGAACAGCATTCAGTACAGTGGGGTCCCCAGTGTCTCATCCATACAAATGATACAAGACAAAGGCTTCCCTAGAAATACCAAAGCAGCCCTGGGACTCTGCCACATGCCTCAGGCTGTCACAATTAAGTCAGAGCAGGTTCTGCTCTCAGCAGAATGGGAGGGACTCAGGTGTTGCATCATTTTTAGCCTCCTCAAATTCCACCACAGGAACAGACAGTTGTTACCTGCTGTGGGTCTAAAAGGGGTTTTGAGCACAGGCTGAAACAACCTCTACATTTATAAGTAGAAGCTTTGACTCCGGTGTCATCCACCATTGCAAGTGGTGGGATAACAGCAACTGACCTCCCGTGGCAAGAATGACTGGAGGACCTCTCAGATCTGTCCCAGCCCTATTATTTAGGAATCTATTAACTCAGGGCTTTCATCTCTTTCAAGTACTAATACATGTAAAGACAGATGAAGATGAATAAATCCAAGCTCTGCTTTAATAATTTGGGAGTCTACTGGTGGAGTGAGTGGTACACCTTCTCAGCAGTGAGAGGATACAGCCAAAAGACAACACAGGTGCCTTCCTCCTTCTCCTTTAATCCATTTTCAGACATTCCGTTTCCCCAGCTGCTGATACTGTAAAAATGTTGCTTGGCAACATGGTAACAGGGGAAAAAAAATCTTCAAAAACATTAGGAGTTTTTGTCCTTAGAAATGTACTAGTTCAGCACATCCAGCCTCCTACAGATCCACTTTAGAGGAAGAGGCACAATGATTTCCCCCATGAACTAGTTCTAGCAGCTTTTAAAGCAAAGCAGTCAAAATGGGACAGGGGCGCCTCAGATGCTGAAGGAGTGGGACAGACCCTCACAAGGGAGTTGCAGGCAGTGTGTGCCCGTTTTCATTCCCCTGTTTAATACTGAGCATTCATCTGACATCTCAAACAAGACATCTGTAGACCAGGTATTGTCTTAATGGCACCTGAAGAAGTTGTAAGTTTATATCTCCCTCTAAAGGATGTTGCCATAATGTCCTAGGATGCAGTGATTAGCTCCATATCCTCTTTTCCACTCCCAATTACCAGATGCTCACTAACAGTAATGAAATGGAGCCCAACCTGCTTCCAAAAAATGGCAATATCCATGTAGAGAAAGGGCCAGGCTGCTGAAGAGCTGGCAAACCCAAGGACTGAAGTTTTTCAAGAGAAGTCATTGAATCAGTCACACTTCTTTGCTGACCTCCTGTGAACAGCCACACAAGGGACTACCAGTTAATTATTGGAGGACTTGCCCACTGGAATCAACATTCCTAGAAGATATTACACTGTAAAGCCCTTAGAAAATAGTTTTAAAGTTCATGGCTTTCCTCCCACTGCCCTCACACTGGAATTTGTTATTACACTGCACTTTTGATGTCCACAGAGCTGTGTCTGGTTCATACTGTCTAGCCTGGTTACAAACATTTATCATCTGAAATCCCAAACACAGCTTTACATCAAGAGGAAATGCTCTGCCTTGTTCGAGGCAAGAAGTAAGTGATGAAAGTTCTTGCAGACACAAAACAAGTACCAATATTTTTAAAGCAAGATCCCAAAAGATATCTATCTTTATTCAGCTGGAAGTAAACAGCAGAGTTGTTGTGATGGCAGCACAGACTTTTCAGCATCGTGTGGCCCCATCTCTGTGGTTATTAATGCAGAGATAAGAAATCTAGATGGTGGGTCTCATAAGATCAGTGTCAAAAGGTCTGTCAAGTTTGAGTTGTGTCTGCTGAGCCCCACAGTTACCTAAAAATGAGGAAATACATTAGAAAGAACAGATTGCAAAAGTGGGAGATTCTAGAGTAAATATCATAAATGCCTATAAACAGGAATAAAACACTGCATTAATGCATATCTTTTTCTGATTAGAGAGTTATGTAGATCAGGAACAGCTCCCCTGAAATGAAAAGCCATTGAAAGGCAGCAAAGAATCTGGCCAAATCAATCTAGACTTGGGAAGTCTGAGCACTGTGTGGGGAAGGGAACATGGCTCTGAAAGACTGCTGGTAGTCTGCTAACTCAAACTCCTGCTGCAATGCCAATTTAATTAACACGCTTAACTGCTCCGAGATCTCCAGGATTGCTCACTGGATTGGCAGCCTTTTCTCACTGCTAATTGTGTTACTTCTCAGTGAACAAGAGGGAGATGAATGAGTGCAGCAGCACCATCTTTTCCTGCTGAAGGAGGAGGCCACACTCAGTAATTTGACCCTGACGTACTCTTGTTTTTGCACGTTTAGCCACACAAACAAACACAGGAGAGCTACTGCAAGCTGATGAACAGGATGGCAGCAGAACCAAGTCCTCTGGTGGCTGCTCATGGCACAGAGACTTGGCAGCACTGGTGGCACATCCACCCAGCACAGCAAAGCCCAGCTCACCTTCCAAATCACCACCCAGCCAGGGCCATGTCCGTGTCTGGATGAGATCCTTGTGTGTAAACACTCCCCAGAGGCTCTGATTAAACAAAGTCTCCCTGCCCTGCAAACTCTTGTCTTGTTTGAGCAGCACCTCCTGACAGAAGGGGACAGAAATACAATGGCAACACTGCTGGTGTGGCCTGAGGTTAAAGCACAGAAAACACATGCTGCTTAAGGGATGACAAGCTCCTCCTAAAGTGCCTGATACTCCCAGATTAGCTCATCTGTTTATTCTGAGGCTGCAGCATCCAGAAGGGAGACAATCAGCAGGATAAAAAGGCACTGAATGTTTTGGGTCCTTGGAGTCCTGCTGCTTTGAGAAGAGGCCTCCAGCTATGCCAAGGGACAAGCCTGTAGTTTTTTGACTGTGGAGAATTGGAGTTTGGAATTGAGGGCAGCCTTAGGGCTCCTCTGCAAGTGCAGGCTAAATATAAACCTGCACCCATGGATTCACTAGAAGCTTCAATGCTGGTTTCAACTTTAAATGTCAATGCAAGATTAAATCTTAAATTCAGCAGTGATAGCTTACACCTCCTGAAGATACACATCTAGAGGCATCCAATTCCTTCAATTAAATTACAGTGGCAATTAACTTCTGGACTTTTGCATGAGGGGCAAAGGAGAGCTAAAAGTTGCCACAAAGCTATTGCCCCCTTGATCTTACTGGCACCCTGAGACATTCCCCACTTCTCAGAGAGAGGAGTTACCCCATTTCCCTGGTGAAAATGTAGTTGGGGCCCTCCTACTGTGAGATTGCCACAGACCCAGGGAAGTCCAATCACTATTTAACAAACAAACTGAAGTATGGAGCCACTATAAAAATATTTTAAGCAGATCCATCCCCCCTACTCTCAGTATTTTTATATAGGTAAGCTTGGGTTTTAATCCCAGTGTGAAAGACAGATTAACATTTCAGTACAAAATAAAAAGCTCTTACTCAACTCAAATTCAGGACTTTTCCTGTGAACTCTAAAAGACCCTTGCACAAGTGGTGCTTTTAATCTAACCAATTCTAAAGGACATTTTTCAGGTTACTCATGCATTCAGAGAGCAAAAAGCATCACTAGGCATTTAGGAGAGGACCAAACCAGGACAACCCACCAGGGCCCAAGGGGGAGGTGTTTTCTCCCTGACAAAACATTGACTCAAACCAACCTCTGCATCAAAGCAACACTAGAATCACGAGGGGGAAAACAGTAGAAATTAAAATGTTTCTAATTGCTATATGCCATCATAAATTTATAATTACTTCCTCTTGACCAAACACAGTGACACCTGTGGGTTCAGCTGCATTATCTGGAAACAAGAATAACACAAATGTAATTGAGATCTGACTTGATCTGTACAACCTATAGTACCATTCTAATGTTTGCATTATGAGAGAGAAAGTCTAAGCTGATATCATCAGGCAAAGTGGCCTGTGCTTAAGAGCTCTACTCTTCAGTAGAGAAACCACATTTAAAAGCCCAGTTCCAAAAGGCTCAAGTTTCCTGCTTTTTATTCCCCATAGGAATTAAATGATGAAATTGCTCAGTGTTTTATTCTTCAGTTATTAGTCCCACTGAATGAGAAATAATTCCTTTTTGTTTCTTCCTCTTTTCATAATGTAAAGCTTGGCAGAGTTATAGGAATTTGAGTACAAAAAATGAACAAGACACTTAGATGTTCCAGATGAGGGAAAGAGCCACACAGAGACACAGACTCAAAGTCGTTCTAAATGTGGATTTTGCAATATCCCCTTCCCCAGTTACACCCATGCAACACTTGTTGCATTGTAGTCACCTGTAGCAGAGCAAATTTGGCCTATTAAGTAGCAAGAATTCACAGGCAACTTGTGATTTTTTAGGAGGCTGAATTTGTATATTATTAAAAATTAAAATTTCAGATTATTGCAAAAACTTGTTTAAGTCAGTCTTCTTTATTATCCAGTGCTCACTCCTTACAATGCTTTTCCAGCATGTCAACCCTCCAATTGCACCAGTACTGCTGAAGGAATTCCACAGATTAGGAATTAATAGAAAATCTAACACCAACTCCACAGCCCCAAGGCTGCCAGAGTTATAGAAGCATTTGGGCAACAATTTGGGATTCTTGGGGTTCTGCACAGGGCCAGGACCTAGATTTGAATGATCCTTGTAGGGTCCTTCCAGCTCAGGGTATTCTGTGATTTTTTTTTTCCCCCCCCCTTAAAGGAATCAGATTCCTTTTTCTGGTTCCCAGTGGTGCTGCACAAGCATTTGTCACTCCCAGAATGGAGTTCAGCTAAACACTGATGTGGCAAGAGAAAACCATGCAAGGGATAACACTTTGGCTGTTTCATCTGAAAAATCCATTCTTAGAGGACTTGCATTCATACCTTTGATGCAAGATCACTTCCAAGAACTCTGGAATTATTTGGAGTAAGTCACCTACTCAGAATTACAAACACCATGTGTTCCCAATTATATTCATTCACATCCCATTTTTACTAGAAATCTTTGACCTTAGAACACTATTTTTTCTCATTACTAGCTGCAGAATTTTCTTTTTATTCCCTTTTTTAGATAGAAAACTCACATTGCTAAGTCTCATCACTCAAAATTGTACAGGTAGCAGAGAAATCAACTCAGACATCTATTTTGAAGCTATGAAAGATGATTGCTCTACTCCATGATAACCAGGGCATAATACATGATATACAACTAAAGATTTTTCTGAAGAAGGAAAAAAAGCCTAAAAATGAATCAGGGACTGCTTTGAGGATCCTGTATTAAGCACATCATCTTTTACATCCTAGCCATCAATAAAATCTCCCATCAATTTCTGTCCCATTAATGGATGTTATTAAAACATTTTAAACAGGATACATTCCACACAAACAACTGCAAAAAATAGGTGGTCTATGTTTAAAAGTTTACATACTCTGTTGAGCAGACAAAATACTGAGTGGTGACTAACCTATATGCTTAATGACACATATCATCCAATCATCAAAATATTCATTTTCCTGGGCTCATCTGAATAAACCAAGGATATCTCTGTGCTGCCATCTGCTTTGATTCTTATTTTGTTGTTGCTGTTCAACCATTGCACACAAATAGAAACACTCCAAGTGTAGCACAGAAGTCCTGATGCAGTTTCAGAAATATTTCACAATAAGGTACACAAGGAAAATGTCCCATGTAGTGTCAGAGTATAAATTATGGCAACTGCTCAGCTCAAGCTCTTTTTCTGTCACCAAGGGGTTGAGAAACCCTGTATTAGCTGGGGCAGGGCTTCACAGCAAGAGGGAAGAAGTAGGAAAAACAAAAGGAATCTTGTTAGAGGCCAAAACTGCAAAGTCATTGTAAACAGTTCTCATTTGAAAAGATTTTTTGAACACATTTCCTTTTATTTACTATCTATCCTGCAGCACAAGTTTCCTTTGGGAAGCTCTAGGGCTTTTATTTCACCTACCTACCCCCACAGCCCACATGAAACCTGGCAGAGATCAGTCTCCAACCCCCACAGAAGGGCATGCAAAAACACTTTGCCTAAAGAACACCAAGGAGTGGGAAAAATGCTTCCAGGAGTTCTGAGAAAGCATTTATGCAAAGCAAGAATTGAGAAACCCTGTGCCTGCTAATGCTCCAGTGACAAGGAACAGATTATAGCTGTAGATAAAACCCTCTTGCCATTGCTGGTGGCAGCAGTCAGGGCCAAGTACAAATTGCCAGAGGGACTCTTCAAATGAATGATGCCATTAAGCTGAACCTGGGGAGGATTCTGGAGAATCTTGGATTATTTTCCAAGTACCCTGCATGAGGTGAAATGCTCCATCTTGCAAAGCAGGGAATCAAGGTCCAAAACACACAAAACTCAGGAAAAGAGTTAACAGAGCATAAACCTGAGAAAAGATATTTATCCTATTTGCATGTCCCAACTCACCAGCAATAACTCTGATTTTCCATTTCCCAGGTTAAGCACATCAGTCCCTCCAGAGCCAGCAACTAAACCTCCACAGCTCAAGCACAGGGGTAGCTCAGAACAGTCCTCAGGCAGTGCCTCTGCACAAAGTAACAGCTTTGCCTGGAGAATCCACTGCTTGCATCAGTAACACCAATTCCACCTCTTTTAGTCAGAAAAGATCGGGAAAAAAAAAATGACATGTAGGAAAGAGCCCTTTTACGTTGTCAATTCTTTGCCATCCATCAAGAATTCCACTCTATGGCATCACCTGGAAAAACAACCCAGCACCACAGAAATCTCAGTGGAAAGATCCCAGCCAGAGCTCTGGGAAGCAAGACCTATTCAAAGTTGGCTGCTCTTCTCTAGCTTCTCATTCCTGAGCTTGAGTCCACTAATGAAATAACTTTTCAGCTGGATCTGATTTGTGCCAGCTTGAAGAGTTACATGGAGGAGAGTTTTGTATCAAGCAGAGCCATAACAGCATTGTCAAAGTTTTTGGTGGCAGAAGTGCACATTTCTAATGTGATTTCTTATTTTAATAAACTGCAATAAAGAGAAGAGAGTCTCCTAAATTGTATCCACATGACACAGGGAGATTACAGCAGGTCTGGGATCTCTACCAGCTCAGGACATCCCTGGAGGAATGGTTCTCTCCTCAGCCACTCTCCTCTGATCAGCAAAATACAGCAATGGATTTATTGTCCAATGACACAACTAAAAATGAAAATGAGCTTTTTCAATAGTCACAAACTGCCTTTAAAACTTCATTTCAGTTCTGAAAATTTTTCCCCAGAATGACAAAACCCAGGCTTTGAGCCAAAGAGTAAAGCTCTTAACATAAAACTTCAATAAAAACCAAAGACTATCGATTTCACCTCTCCAAGGTATTTCCAGCATTCCCCAGAAAGGCCTTGCTGTGGCTATTAGCTGACTAGTTACACTGTAGTTTTAGAGACTTATTACAGTGCTCTGCAATTACTGCCAACTCATCCTAAATTACCAGCTTCTCCAAGCCCAGGTGGTGCAAACAGCACTTAGGAGACAAAGACATGACAGTGTCAAGCTAATGCAAGAGCAGGAACTCCTCAGTCTGTGAGACAGCACAGCCAAATGTGTGATCCCTCCCCAGCACCAGCCTCTCCAGGTCACTTCATTCATGCAGCAGGAGGATGAATCAGAGGTCTTGAATGGGTGTGGTTGAAGTCTCTGAGCTGACACTAAACCATTCAGAGCAGCAATATTAATGCAAAAATATCCCTCAGTCCTCCTGCCAATGCTTGTTCACATCCCAAGCCCTCCCCTCAAATCACCTGCAGCTTTCCTTTCCAGCTGACAAGGGAGCTGCAGGTGAAGTTTTGGGCAAGGGGAATTCAAGGCTGGTTTAATGCAAGATGAAAGATAAAAAGATACAATTAACTGTTCTTTTTTTCAGTAGTGCTGGAAAAAACTAAGTGGCTCATGCCATGCTACTGTTGGAGCTCAAGTGATATGGAATAAAACAACCAGTGCAGATGACTGAAACAAAGCAGGAGAATGAAATCCTAGAGAACATCCTGAGACACCCTGGGGCAACCTGCTCCTTTGGGTTTATCAACATCAGTTACAGAGCTAAAGCCATTCCTTCAAAACATCTCCAACCACACCATCCCCAGGATTAGGTACCTCTGGGTGCATAATTTCTTGCAGAAAAGGGGAAGAGAAGCTCCAGAGCAGGAGGTCACTGCAAACCCAGCTGCCTCCAGCACTGCCAGGTACCAACACCAGGTACAAACCCAGCACCACTGCAGTCACACAACAGCTCAAGCTTTAAGCTTTCTCCAACTCCTCAGAGGGCCTGTAAACTTCAAGTTAACTCAGCAGGCATCAAAGCATCCAAGTCCTACTTCCACACCTCAGCATTCCTCAGGCACAGCCCAGCTGCCCAGTCCTCCCTACAGAGCCCCCTGAGGGGGGCTCTAAACCACTCCAACATATTTATTTGCAGAGAACAGATGAGTAGAGGGCTTGGTTAAGGTTGTATCACCTCTGAATAACCAACACCATCAGCCACACTCTCAGTTATAAACCCCCTTGTGTCCTACCTTGCAGGTCTATGCATGGCTGGCCTCATCCCTCCCAAAGTGGGGCTCAGCAGTGGGGTAGAACCCAAAGGCAAGATGCCCAGAAGAGCTGGAGCAGGCACAACTCAACTCTTGGCTGTCCTGGAGCATTATAAACCCTCCCCAACACCCCCTCCCTTTCCCCACCTGTGTTGGGTTAAGGATAACCAGCCCTTCCCTCACCCCCCTGTGTCTGGGCTCACATCCATCCATCCCACACTGCAGATGCTTCCCAGCCCCTGAAAAGGAGCCTGCTCTGCCAGGCAGGATGTGGCAGCTTCTCATCTTGCTGTCCTGCCTTGTCACCTCAGAGATCTCTCTGGTGACCCAATGGGCAAAGTCACCTCAGGTCCAGCAGGCTGAGCAGGCTCACAGTGCAGGCAGAAAATAGAAAACCCTTGGAAAACACAATACTGTTTGTGTTTTTTCAACGCAGCTACAAAAGTCACCAAAGCCATGATAACTTCTGGTATCTCAGCTCCATGGACATTTTTCCAAGGGAAAGCTCAGTCTCCAGCACACAGACAGATGGTGGCTGTTAATCACAGTTCCCCCCTCTGCAGCCCAGGAGGGGAGGTTAAACACCNGGGAAAACACAATACGTGTTTTTTTTTAACACAGCTACAAAGGACACCAAAGCCATGATAACTTCTGGTATCTCAGCTCCATGGACATTTTTCCAAGGCAAAGCTCAGTCTCCAGCACACAGACAGATGGTGGCTGTTAATCACAGTTCCCCCCTCTGCAGCCCAGGAGGGGAGGTTAAACACCAGCAAGATCTTATCTGTAGCCATGCAGCCACTTTGGGTCTCCATGCAGGGCATCAGCAGTGGGGTGATGAATAAGGGAGTGTTCCTCCTTGGCAAGGCTTTCCATCATGTTAAGTGAAGGTTTGACAGCTTTGCTGAGTGCAGCCTGCCCTGCATGTTGGCTTCAGCGAGGGGAGAGCAGCAGCTCCATGTCCAGGGTCACGGCTCCATGTGGGCAGCAGCAAAAACAATGGCCCAAGGACTCAGAGAAAGGAGAGCAGAAAATTCAGAGAAAGCTATGGGGATTTGCTGAGTCTAATTAGCAGGAAAAAAATAGGGCAAAAGGGTCTAATTCTCAATTTAAGTAACCTTCACTGCTGTTATACTTGTCTGTCTTCTTAAAATCTCACATTTGACAGGAAGCAAATTTTTGGGTGTATTTATTGTCCAAGTGTACTTGATACAGACAACCACCCTCACAGCTCCACTGTGTCCATTCTCCTCCAGATTTAGGGGGAAACACTCAGGCTAGAGGGTGTTACCCAGCTTAGGGAGGTGTTTGTGCCCCTTGGAAGGTACAACAGCACGCAGGGGTGGGGCAGCTTCTTGAGAAAGGACTAAAGAGCAAAATATGTGCACCCAGAAATTGGCTGAGTTGCTGGACTGAGGGCCAGCAGAGGGCCTTGGCCTGCTCTGTGGGTGCATGGTGGGAGAGGGACATGGGTTACTGAACCCACTTATTTCTTAAGTTAATGGCTCCAGTCTGCAGTCTAATAAATGCTGGCTTTTACTTTTTAAAGCCTGATGAGAGTTCTGACGTGTTCACAATTAAGGAAATGTTTAAACAGCTCCCCCCAAAAATCCCTGAAGCTTTACCTAAGAGTCCCACTATATTCCTGCTTTCCCCAGGTCCCTATCCCAACTTCCCACCTTGGCTGGCACTGCCCCCCTGTCCATTTGCCCTTCTCCTCTACCCTCTGTCTTTACCACCAGCAGTGTTGGTGAACCAGCACAAGCACAGAAATACAGCTTGCTTCAGCTTTGGGAAATAGCATTCCACTTTTTATTTTGTCATCCCCTCAATCCAAGTGTAGCAGAAGTTCACATCAAACCCTGTTACCCTCGTTGCTGTTCTCTTGACAAACTCTAAATACCAGTTAGGCAGCCCTGGCTCATGGGAGCTGACAGCTAAACTGGTGCTGTGACACAGCACAACCTACCCATGAAACGGGTGGAGTAACATTTTTATTTGCAAATCATGTTGATCAGAAGACTTCTCAAGGCCATGTGCAACAGAGGTTTTCTGCAGCCCTTCCCAGCCACAGCCAAGGGCACCCTGTGCTGTGTGTGGGTACAGTGATCCACTGCCAGTCACGACAACAGCTCCACCTTCCAGGAATGTGCCTTTTGTGGTCCCCAGCTTGGGAAGGGTTCTGCACGAAGATGAGCACACAGTTCGTCCTAAATGTAGAAATCACACCTACAGGGGGGATAAATAGATTTCTGACAAGTAGACAGAAGCTAATTGAAGACTTTCACTAAAATTGTACAGTAGCAAAAGGTAAAAGTTTAATGCTAAAGCAGCTATAAGATAATAGAGGAGAGAGATAAGTGTTGGCTCTGCTTGTTGCATTGACTCTGTTTGTTCCAAGAGAAGTTAAGCAAAAAGTCCACCTCCCAGAGAAGAATATTAATATCAGTTAACTTTTATTCCTGCTACTAATATGCATATGTGTCATCGAATTCTGGCATCATTCCTCCCTTTTAAAAATATTTAGATGATGTCTTAACTTTTCTAAATTCCTTCATGAGGGAAGAATGGGTAAGATACAATGCTGCCGAGCTGTGTTACTCAGATATTCTTTTTATTATTCATTACATAAAGCTGTTGATCTAGGAAGTTGATTATTATTCAATGGGAACAGAGACACTTTGGACAGCTAGATTGGTACCACTAGAAACAAAACAAGACCAAAGCAAAAGGAAAAATCTGTAGCAGCAAAACAAAGACAAGCTTTTGCTAGGTCAGCTCCTGTGCATTGCCTTAGGGAAAATAGATGCCTCTGTTGATTTTGCAACTTTTATTTCTCGGCTCAGGAGGAGGCATTTGGGAGGAAATTACGGATGGTTTCGCTTGGAGGAAGTTTAATTTTCAAGCTGCTCTGCCCACATGAGCTTTGCACAGAAGGTCTCTCAGGGCCCCCTTTTGTTTCTCGAGTGCTGGGGGGAGCATTCAACAAGCAGCTCCTCAGGATGGGGTGGTGAAGGATAATCAGGCAAACAAAATCACTCCTCATATCTCAGGCTAGGAGGAGACTCCAAGCCTGAATGAACTATTTCAGTTCATTACTTGGCACTTCAATCATGAACTGGTGCCTTTGCATCCAAGATCTGGCCAGTCTCAGTGAAATTAATGCTTTTTTCAACTTTATATTTGTTCATTCCTTTTTTCCACAGTGATGGAATTTTAAAAAAAAAAGGGCATTCATAATTCTCACTGCTGCTTGGTGATCAATACAGAAGTGTCAGAGAGGTGTCTGGCAAGATGTGTCTGAATCCTCCAGGGTATTTGCTGTGCTGTGCTCAGAATAACACAGCAGGGCTGTGTCCTGCACATGAGAACATTCCCACAGGAATGGAGGGATGCTGACAATCTCAGAGTGTCAGGAGCATATGGACTCACATGAGCTCTTCTTCACATGAAGAGCTCACAGACCCTCAGCACTGAATGTTTGCTCCTCTCTGGCAGATTTTTGGTCTTCAAAGACTTCTCACTGGATTCCCCACTGGTAAACTCCACTGTGCCCTGGCCAAGCTTTATCAGGCACTGCCAGATGGAAGTTTTTCAAGAAAGGTGCTCTGACTGCCTGGGGAATGGGAACTACCATGTCCTCACTAACCTCTTGCACAGCATAACTCAGTTTGTGGCTGATCTAGAATCATTTGTCCAAATGCTCAGCAGTCCTGAGAAACCCTTTCAAAAAGGTCTCTTTTTTTACATGTCACACAAGTTTCTGGCAAGGGAGGGAGAATAGCCCCTGATAAAACTGCAGAGCAATAGGACACTGCTGTAGGAGTAAGAACTGTTTGTATATATTCCTTCCTCTGGATGTTTGTTGATATTATTCACTGCTTAAATAAGAATTGATGGCTTTTGTGCAGGGTTTCTTTGGGGGATCTGCCAATGCAGTAATGAAATGGGTGTTCTGCCTGGCCAACAGCAATTACTGTCCCCTCTGCCTCCTGTCTTCACAGCCTGCAAGTCAGTCTTCATTTCTGCCAGTTGCTCAGAAATTGCTTGTCCAGCATGATGGGTTTGTTCCTCTCTCTGTGACCTGTCACACAGCTGGGCAGCCCCTGGAGAGTCAGGTTTGCACAGCACTGTTTTGGGTTTCCTGCCAATATTAGAAAAAAAAAAGAACAAACCAACCAAAAAAAAAACAAAACACCAAAACAAACCCCACAAACAACAAAAAACTCTCAAAGACCAGGTGGCTTTGAAATTTGCAGCTGAGCAGTTTGTGAAGCTGTGCCAGCCCCAGAGGGATCCCAGCACCTGCACACCAGGTTGGAGGCACCAGCCAGTGCAGTGGGGTGGGGGCAGCAGAAAACACACAGTGAGGAGCTCAGAGAGCAGCCAGGCAGAGAGGAAGGAATTGGAGTAGATGGAAGAGATGTGGCACTCCAGTGGCCCCAGCAAAGCCACCACAGTTGGCAGTGGCCATGCTCCAGGCTGGCATTGTGGGCACGGTGAGCAGAGCGCTGAGCCTCAGCTCTTGGCACAGAGGTTGATGTGCATCTCCAGCTCCCTGCTGGCTCAGGAGGTCCAGCACAAGACTCTGGTCTTATCCACAATCTGGGTAAGATTATGAATGATCATGCATGACTTTGAAATGGTGGCAGGACTATATGATTTAGGATATGTAAGAGAAAACCGTGCAGAAAGCTACACATGGGTTAGGTCAGGCAGCAAAGCCTCTGGTGGGAGCTCAGGGGACACTGGCTGCCAGAACAAAGGAGCTCTCACACTGGCCAGGCTTATCAGGCCCTCTTCTGCTAAAGGAGAGGCAGCAGAGTCTTGTTCCCTCTGTGTTTCCTTCCTTTGCATGCCTCTGCCTTCAAAATTTAACTTGGACATCACAGAAGCAGAATAGACATTCAGTGTTGCTCTCCACCACAGCCTGGAGAAAAATTGGTGTTACATCAGAATTAATCTAGAGCTCTACAAGTGATGAGAGGCCTTCAATTTTCAGGTCTAATCAAAATATCAATTTTTGCAGATCTTTGGATGCTGTCTCTCCTTGTTTCAGAAACCTCCATGCAGCCACTGCCTACTCTCAGTATCAGAAAGTGTTAAAACCACTCCAGTAAAATGAGAAATCTCAAAAAAAATCGACTGTGCTTTGAAATTATATCAGCTGTGATAATGCTGAAAAAGTTTGGTTTTTTTCCCACCACTTTTCATTCTGATGCTCTTCTCATTCCAAGTGGCCCAAGAAAGAAAGCTGTGAAGTTTTCATTCCTCAGGTGCCTGCAGCAGGGCTGAAAGGGAAATCCAGTGGCAAAGGCTATGCCTGAAGTGTGTCCAACTAAGCAGACTTCAGCTAATCAGTGAGATTATTTTGAAGTGCTTATCCAAATTGAATCTGGAAACTTTTATGTGGTTTTAGCACATCCCCAAAGCCTCACATTACAATGACACAAACATGACACAGTGCATCCTGTTGCTGTCTTTCTGCTTGATTGATGATTAAAAAAAAGCATCAAAGCACAGTGGCAGGTTTTGAATGTTGATTTCTGTAGGAACTTTAAGAAAAAAATTCAAACTTTGTGGGGAAAAAAACCCTGGGAAAAGCCTGTTCATTGATATGTTCCCTAAAATGTATTTTTTGCCTATTTTACTGTGGTTCTTTTCCCCCCAGCAATGGCCACAGTGAGCACAGCATGGGCAGACTAGAAGTGGGAAGGTGGAGAAATGTTATTTTATTCACACAGGATCTAATCCCTGTCCTGCTGCAATCAGCAGCTCTGTTGAAGTTGATTGCCTCCAAAATTAAATTTAAGCCCAGGAACCCTTGGAACGTGTTCCATGTCCTGGCTGGGAGGAAACAGCCAAGGGTGGGTGGACAAGGAGGGGCTGTTTTGCTTTGTAATAAAAACCACCTGGAGGAGAATCAGTGGCCACCAGGGGCTGAGGACAAGGAGGTGACACAGGGCCAGGGGCTGCTGGGTGTCACTGGGGGCTTCTGGCCAGGCCTGTGAGAGTGGATGAGGAGAGGGGAAATCAGCATGACTTGGTCCCCATCACTTCCTTATTCTCCATCTCATTTCTCCTTATTCATTTGTGTCATTACTGTGTTCTTTTGTCCTCCATGCTAATTTGTTATTCTATTATCTGTGGAGGTGGCTTCACAACACAATTAAGGAAAAGAAATCAACATTCCCAACCTGCTTGGTTGTACTTGCTCTGTTAACTGTCTTTTGAAAATCTGTATTTAATTAAAATGGAACATTAGGATGCTGTTTTGGAAGGTTGTAAGACTGTTCTGCTCTCCTATCCACTGAACTGTTTATTATCTTTTCAAATTGCCTGCATTTGCAGCAATTTTTGATGCATTATGTTTTCTGATTATGTCAAAATCAAAATAACAATGGATAGACATAAAGAGGAAGAAATCCCAGATTTTCTTATTTTTGTCTGAAAAGTAACAGGTATTTACAAACTGCAGTATTTTTATTTTTATCAGAATAAGAAAGGAAATTTCCTGGGCACAAGTAACAATAAATTGACCTTTGATATTTCCTTGTCCCAGAGATTAATTTGTCCTGTTTAATTATGGGATTAGTATTCTTTATTATGACATTGTTATCTTTTTTTTCTTTTCAGACGTGTTCTACCTTCATGCTAGGGAAATGACTGATTGAACTGATTCCCTCTGCACCAAATAAATGCTACTCCCACTCCACGGGCATTATTTGTGCTGGGAATAATTGTTGGAAATTTTTGAAAAGCTGCTTTCAAACCAGGACCATACCTGACTATTTGAGAACATAAAAGCAGGATCTTAAACTAATTCATGGGTATGCACTGATCTGGGGTTTTCTTTCCCTTTTTTCACAGCCAGTGAGCAGACAGCCCTGCAGTACATGAAAATATCAACTTTGGGGTCAGGGGAGGACTTGATAGTTCCTCCATTTCCTGGTGTAAATCTGGGATTGGTGCAGTTCTGCTGCTGCTCCTGCCCTGGGCCAGCCCAGGCTTCCTCACACCACCCCAGTGATGTCTCACAGGGTGACCCAGGGGAAATTTTCTTTAATGGGGCCAGCCAGGAGATGAGCTCTGCTCACAGCCATCCCAGCTCCCTGAAAGTGAGATTCTCTGTTCTTTTGTCAATCACTCATGTTTTTTATTGCCATCCTCACAGCAGATTTCTTAGGAAG
The DNA here is from genome assembly GCA_013397555.1 of Urocynchramus pylzowi. Lineage (NCBI taxonomy): Eukaryota > Metazoa > Chordata > Aves > Passeriformes > Fringillidae > Urocynchramus > Urocynchramus pylzowi. Next base: position 1,014,058 of record VZRH01008080.1, read on the forward strand.
TTCAGGGCATCAAGCCAAGGCTATTAAATGTAAATACAGTAGTGTTTCTTTTCCACTACTGTCTAATTGCCTTGGCCCCCTGAGAAAGAAGCTGATGTGAGGGGGATCCTCTAACAGGAAATAAACTGGGTGTAAATATAGGCTAATAAACTTTTTCAGAGACCTCAATTCATAACACAATGCTGCAAAAGAAAGAGTTCATCCAAGAGTTAGGAGCTCAGCTAACACTTGCCCTTCCTGGAAACGAGTATTCTGGGTTTCAATCTGCTCCTCTATAGGTTTTAATTAAGAGCAACAATATCAAAGGGAAAAATCTACGTATTTATTGAGATAAATCTGTAGTGGGGAGAGATTCTGCCCCCCAGTGGGGCTATTCAGTGATAAAACACACAGTGCTGGAAAGCAGGAGAGGCCTTTGCAGCTCTACAGCACTGGGCCTGTGAGTCCTGCTGGGGGGGACAGAGGTGCCTGGAGAGAAATCCTCAGCAAGTCCTGCTCCCACTGCCAAAGAAGAGCATAGAATTGGATTTGAAGGGATCTTAAATCTCATTTTGTTCCAACCCTCCTGCCACAGGCAGGGGCACCTTCCACTAGAACAAGCTGCTCCAAGCCCTGTCCTGCCTTGACCTCAGACACCTCCAGTGCCTAAAATCCTTGCTGAGTAACAAAGCCAAGGGAGATTTGTGCCTTGAACCCCAAGAAACAAATTAAGGGCGTGAATCTGAAAATATTTCTGTGCAGGAGGAGTAACTGCCAAAAGAAGACAGTTCTCTGAGCTCAAGTGTTCCTCACACACTTCTCTCTGCTCCACCATGGACTCAGTAGTGAGTGTAAGTGAAATATTCAACTTGAGGCAGAGAGAAGTTTCCAATAAACAACTTAAGGGTCATTCATTTCTCGGTAAATCTAGGCTTTTAAATTAAAAAATAAGTATAAATAAGTATCTGCAGCAACATAAAGTTACCAGCTATAAAAATAAATAAACAGCCAAGGGCATGAGGAGCCTTGCTCTCTGACATTCTGTCACTTCTCAGTGGTGCTTGCTACTTCACCTTCAGACCTTCTTTTCCTCTTTGAATTCTGTTTGATTTTCTCTGCAAACTGTATTTGACATTTTGCATGATGGATGTACTATGAAAAAAACATTTCATTGTCTTAAGGTATTCTAGAAAGCCTCTTTCAGTTCTTTTTTAATTCATATATACATGCAGTTGCATGGTGAATAAAGGTTCCCTCTAAGTTGGTTCTCTGAAGAACCTTAAAATTCTTTAACCTTTTTCTGAAGCAAGACTCAGGTGCATCCCCATGCCTATTTCAATATTTTATGGCTTGGCCCCTATGTTTTTTTGCTTCTGAGCTGATGTTTGCTCTTGAAATCACTGAATTGTCAGCCTGATCCTGCTAAATGAGCTGTTCACCTGAATCAAAATTGTTGGCCATCTGGCATCCTGTTTGAAAAAAGAACCCAGGTTGGGTATGTGAATAACAAAGCCAATCCTCCCCCCTGTTCTCCAATGAGGCAGAAAAAGATCCACTGTCAGGGAGATGACTGAGGAAGGCTGTTACCTGCATTAGTGCTGGGCTGTGGTTAGCAGGTCCTCCAAGCTCCCCCCTGCTCCCTTCAGCAGATCCCTCTCTGTGGGACAGCCCCAGCCTCTGGCTGCATCTCCTGGGAGATGCTGCAGCTCCCTGGGGCAGGAGGACCCTCCCTGGGGCAGGAGGACCCAGAGCTGCAGGGGCTTTCCCCCAGCAGTGACTCCAGAGCACCTGCAGGTCTGATCTTTGCTGAGTGTTACAGTCCCTGGCACAGGGATTGCAGACAGCAGCTCTTACCCAGCCAAGTCCTTTGCCAAATCCTTGCTTTGCTCCTGAAGGTTTTCATAATAAACACTCTTCTGAGGCCACTCTGAATTTGCTAAAGGAAAATCTTTTCATTAGAGAGCTGGGCTGAATGTCTGAGATAATAATAACTGGAGACTATTTACAGCTGGAGGACGAGAAGGAGAGGTAGAGTCTTGTCATCTCTGGTGTGTACTCCACTGCTTCTCACCAGAACACATCTGACAGGACAAAAATTGGCATGCAAATCTATATTTTATGTTGCAGTGCAACCAGTACATTTTCCCCCACTGGAAGCTATTCTCAGTGTTCCCTTCAATACTCAGAAATGGAAGGGAAGGAGAAGTGCTTGGGAAACTCAGCCTGAGACTTCTAGTCACAAGATCCCACAACAATCTTCATCTCTTCCAGTTTGAAATTAAGCAGACCATGCACTGGTTTATTTTTGGCCTTGTATAAAGTTATAGGAAGTGCAGAGACACAGAGAGAGAGGGAAAAAAAAAAAAAAGACAAAGCTCAAAGAATTCCCATACTTCTTCATAAAGACAAGTCCCAAAAATTCAGCATAAATCTACAAAATGTTTACACAATTAAATGCCTGCTACATTAAGACCTGTTGTAGTTACTCCCTCCAGCATTACCTGTTGGATATAATGAGTTAATAAAGCTGCAAATGGCCATCCATCACAGGGCTTATACTGGTTTGAATAAGCACTTTGAATCCAACTCAGAATCTACAGACAAGAGCAAAGAGAGCCATGTGGAAAGCAAGTGCAGAAATGGCCTCTCACTTCTTCCCCCTTTGGCTCATGGTAAATGAGTCTCACTGCATCCAATCTGATGAAAACCTGTGTCCCTGGAGCCACTCCTAAAATATGTCAGAAGCATCTATCTCCTTGTTAATCTGAAATTCTGTATCCATAAAAGAGTCAGCATCTCATTCAGATAAACCAGCCTGAGCACTCTGCTTCCTCTTCTTGTTCCCTATTTATTTTTCAGGTAACAAGTAGGAGCACAAAAAATCTTGCTTTAACAGAGTCTTCTGAGACAGCTGCTGACACAGAGCTGAAATATTCAGATTGTGTTTCTGGGGGTTTCTTCTCCTTGTTGCTGTGGTTTTCTGCATGTCTCCCTCCACTCATTTTCTCATTGTCAGTGCCCTCTTGCCTGAGTCCATTGCCACAGGTTACTTGGCTGGGGCAAAACTCTGACTCCAGCAGAACAGCAATAGAAAAAGGGAGAGCCAGGAGGGAGAGCCAGAGACTCCAAATGCTGCTATGAATTTTCTCCTTTCATCTGGACAAGAACTCAGGCTGCAGCAGCCTCCTGACTGGTCTGGCAGTTGAATATCAGAGACTAAAGAATTGCTCTGCCTTCGCTGGGTAAATTGTGGGATTTGTTGTCTCACTTGCTCAGAGGGAAGGATGTTTGCCTGCATAGCTGCTGTTCCCTGTGGCTGCAGGCTGGATGTGCAAGGAGACAGCAAGGTGTGGAGTGGGTGAGGAGCAGAGTGCCCACCTGCACACCCACTGCTGAGCAGACTGCAGGAAGAAGCTGGCAGCTGCTCGCTGACAGCAGGGAGAGAGCTGGAGCTGAGTCCTGCTTATGTCACAGCTCTTGCTGGGGGGAAGCACCTGGTGCTCCAGGCCAGAGGGAGCAGCACCACCCGAGGCTGCTGCAGCACTCCAGCTTCACTGTTCTGGGCAATACAGACCTCTTTATTGCAGAGTAAATTGTGGAGAAAGGAAGGGGATCTGTTCCTACATATTGTATCTTGTCATGCTGTGTACAAGACACATGGACAACTTCCCTAGGTTAATTCTCTTTCACACTGGTGACAGTGCATCCCAAATTTCCTCCACTAAATGTCCAAACTGAAGAAGAGAAGGCTCCAGGGAGAACTTATAGCAGTCTTCCATGAGATTCTTTACAGAATCTCACAGGTAAAATTTAGCTGTGTGCTGTCCCTTGGATACTACCATGAATGAAAGAGAGGAGCTTGCCCCCTGTCCAACACCTTGGAGGTGCATCCCCCATCCTGTTGCACAAAATTCAAGGGAATCTGCAGTGTTAAGGGCTCCCTCCATTTCCTTCTTCCAATTATTTCGCTGAAAGAGACAAATTTTGTCCCAAAGAGGTGACTTGCAGCAGCAGTCAGTGCAAAGGACACTTGACTAGGTGTAAAGCATGCTGCACAGGAACACTTCAGAATGCTTTAATAAAAAAGAACCACAGTGAGATGTATTTCACTTGGTGAAAAGAAATAATATATGCAGTGACTTTTGAATGGGTTTGTGGCTTTGTCTGATAAGGGCACTGCTGCTGATAATGCCCTCCTGATGCTACTTAGCTGTAAGAAGCCAGTATAAGGTTGATCAGGACAAAGAGAAGATGCAGCTGTTGCAGAGAAAATTGCAGCATCTCCTTTTCCCTTCAGTTATTAAATAGTCCACAATGGTGAGTGGATGTCAAGGGCCAAGAAGTGAAAATATTGTTGATATGTTATGCTGTTTTACCCAGGAACAGTTGGCAGATTCTTCTAATTTTGGTGGTGGGTTTTTTTTTTGTTGTTATTTTTGGGTTTTTGGGGGGTTTTTTGGTTTTTTTGTTTTTGTTTTTTTTTTTGGTGTGTGTTTGGTTTTTTGTTTTTGTTTTGTTTTGTTTTGTCAGAGTAAATTGTGGCTTCGTGGAGAAAGGAAGGGGATCTGTTCCTACATATTGTATCTTGTCATGCTGTGTACAAGACACATGGACAACTTCCCTAGGTTAATTCTCTTTCACACTGGTGACAGTGCATCCCAAATTTCCTTCACTAAATGTCCAAACTGAAGAAGAGAAGGCTCCAGGGAGAACTTNCAAATTTCCTCCACTAAATGTCCAAACTGAAGAAGAGAAGGCTCCAGGGAGAACTTATAGCAGTCTTCCAGGACCTTAAGGAGCTACAGGAGAGCTGGAGAGGGACTTCTGGCATGGACATGTAGTGATAGGACATGGGAGAAGGGCGTTAAAGTGAAGGAGGGGCAATATAGGTGGATATCAGAAAGACAATTTTTGCTGTGTTTTGCTGTGAAGGTGGTAAAACACTGGCCCAGGTTGCCCAGAGTGGTGGTGGATGGAAACATTCCAGGTCAGGTGGGACAGGACTCAGAGCAAGCTGGTCAAGTTGCAGATGTGCTGCAAATGGCAGAGGCCTTGGACCAGATGACCTTTAACGAGTTCCTTCTACCCAAAGTTGATTCTCTGATTCTATGGAATCTCCTGATGGAAGTGAGCAGTGCAGGTGCCCCTGTCTGGGGTCTCTGGTGCCCCTGGGGTCTCACAGAAGGGTGTGCTTGCTGTCACAGTGCCACCACATGCCCTGGGGCAGTCCCAGCTGGGGCCAAGGTCAGGTTTAGTGTGGAGCCATAGAGGGAGGAGCAGCATTTGTTCACAAATTTGTACCAACAGCTCAGGTCCAGGAGCAGGTTGTGACTGTAACCTGGCCATGTCACAAAACCCTGGGCAGGGAAAAATGCAGCCCTTACACCCCTGCAATGTGACAGCTTCATTATTTGGATGTAGCAGGCAATAACAGCAATAAGAACCCACGAGACATTAAAACTGGAATGGCACTGAACTATTTGTGATCCTATGAAGAGCACTGGCATCTGGGGGCACAGGGGTCTCTGCTCTGAGAGGGGAAATAAAAAATTGGAGGGAATATTCATAATTCCTTGGCTTGCACAGATCTGCCTTTTAGTGCTGTTCCCCATGCAGCAAGGATCTGGGAAGCTCTGCTATATCCCTGTAGTGTCTGCACTTTCTTTTCCCAATGCCATCTGCTATACAGATTTGTTGAAAAGGAAAATCAAATCTCTAATCCACTGCTGCTGTGTGAATAGAATCCCACTCAGGACATTAGCTCTGTCTTGTCAAGGAACACAATGTGCCATTAAAACAAAAAGATGCCTCCAGCTTTGGGACAAAGGAGCAATGAAAATTGAATGCCACCCACTTGTGCCATGAGTGCTCTAAGCCAGGGGACAGGCCCAGGGGAGTGGATGGAACTGAAGTGTCACCCTCTGGTTTGTGCCAGGCTGGGAGAGGATATAGTCATACAAAAGCGATACTTTAAAACCTCCTTTATTTAATTCCAATAATCTTCTTCTTTTTCCTTTTATTCTTTTTTTCCCCCCAGGCACAAGCAGTTCTGCAGAAGACAGAAATCCTAACATGCCCCTTCCTGTGAATCTCATGGGCACATCTTTGCAACAGGGCTGTGTATGTTTGCAAGGGCATTTATTTGTCCTATCTTCACAACTAATCACCCCCTCTCCTCTCCCCCCCTGTTCTGCCATGCCCACAAACAGGGTGGATAAAACAACACTGGATAAAATCAGGATTCCCAGCTGTTGAAGTACTTAAAGGTCTTCCCAAAGCCTGATCTCTTAGAGCCCAGTGAAACACTAAGATCCTCAGTGTGTTTCTCTCATGAATTTCCAGCACCAGTGGCATTAGATGTGCCCATGGAAATCATTATGTTGGGAACATTTGGGTGGGAAGAGATTGAATACTTGCACTGGGACTAAGATGAATAATAACACAGTTTCCTCCAGTGGCTTGAGGGCTTTCTCTTGTTTCCTTCTGAAGGAGCTTTGTTGGCCTTGCAGCTGCTGGGTGGCAGATGCTGATTTAGTGGGGCAAGGCCCCCCCGTGCCCTCCTGAGCCCGCGCTCTGCCGTGCCATACACATTTCCCTTTAAATCCATGGCTGCTTATGCGTCATGGATGATGCCCACGAGTTTGCTGGCAGCCCTGCCTGCAGATGCAGTAATTAATCATCAAGTGACAGGGTGGCAGTGCCCCTCATTGACTTCAGGGTGATTAAGAAGGGCTTGCTTTCTCCCTGCCTGACAAAGGACAGCGCTGAGCTGAGCAGGGCTGCTCGCCGGGGAAGCGCTGCTCCGGAACCACTGCAAAGCCCTGCATTTCCAGCAATATTTCCCATGCAGAAATATCACAAAGTGCTTTGCCAACCAGCAAGCTGGGGGACTCAGGGAATGTGCAAACTCCACTATTCTGCAACTTCCCCATTCACCAACCCCTTGAGGCATTCCAGCCTGTTGTGAGACTCTGAGACACCAAGCCACTGGAGAAGTTGCCTGGTACAGCAGAGGATTTTTCTAGAGGAAGAGCCTTTACTGTTGTGGAACTGAGTATTTGCAGCTCCCCAAGGTGTTAAAAATACAGTTGCCACTATTGAGTTTTGGTATTTCTATGTGCTAATCTAGTGCTGGGGGTGAAGGAGAACAGGAAACCATTTTGCGTGGCACGCATTTAAAATGAGCTCCCAAACGCCTGAGTTTGGGCAGATCTCCCACCCAGCTAAATGAGAGATTTTTCTGGATAAGAATCTTGGCATTTGGCTATAAGCTGCTATTAAGAAGTAGAACGGTTTTCACTCATGAATATTCATGTGGCTATACTGAAATGTGTATACTATCAGTGCACAACTTTGCAAATGCTTGATTCCAGTTTGTACTGGGGAAATGAGGCAGCTGGTCATTAGTTCACCTCCCAGCAGGGACTTACACAAAGCAGTGGCTGTGTCAGCCTACCTGTGCCAGCTGCTATTATTCCTCTTCTGTTTCACACAGGAAAGAAGCATTTCTCATCCTCGTAGTCACTTTCCTCCACCTGCTTGCATGGGAAATGGCTTTTATCATTTTCTGCTTAAAACTCTTGGCATATTTATTATTAATATTCTTATTATTACTCAATTGGGTATAAAGAAAAGCAATTAGAAAGACTTCACTGGGAACAATTAAATACAGTAATAGTGGAGCAGTTAACCTGCAGATTAAGCATATGGTGGCAAGCTCTGTTCTTTATTTATTTTTATCTCCCTTTGGGTACCTGTTGTGGAGGGGGCCTCTTTGGGGTCATCTATGGGGCTGAGAGCTGCCTGAGTCCTCAGGAGCTTGGAGGAGGGAGAGGCTAAACCTAGGATGTCAGGATTCATAGACCTCTTCTGCTGTTCCAGCTCTTTGTCAGGCTTTCCCTCCTTTGGTTGTTGCTAAATCAAAACCATTTATTGACCTAATTGAGTTTGGTACCACACAGATCAGTGGAGTGGAGAGAAATTAAAAAGCAAGGGAGTCCTGTGGTATGGCAGGGAGGGGTCAGGAACCTCCAGCTGCCCAGCCCAGAATTTGGCATCAGCCACACAGCCACAACAGGGGCATTCTCACAGCTATTCTCTTTCAGGCAGCCAGGTGTAAAATTACAGAGTCAAGGGTCTTCACCCAGTCAGCAACCATGGAAAGGATATGTGCAAGGATTTGTGGTTTTGGACAACTTGGAAACGGTCTTATTTAGTTAGTTTTAACCTCTTGCCTGAGGAATCCATTTGAGCTTGTTCTTTAACCTTCATCTATTTTCTCTTTTCCAGAGTCATTCTTCAGAGTCATGACATTGCTTTTCAGTCTGAAGCATTGCTTGGAAATGAAACTTCTGAATGTTCTTATTGAGCAACAGCAAAATTCAACACTTTGTGTTTCTGTGTTTGTCAAGTGATATTATTTAAAATTTTGATCCAACATTACTAAGACAGTCCAAAGGCTCCAGATGGATTTAGAGAATATGAGATGTGTTGGGAACTGCTTCAGCTTTGTTCAGCCCTGCTGAGCATCAAGGTCCTGTCTCCAGACTGCACAGCCAAGCAGGGCAGGAAGGGAGAGGCTGGGAAGGAGAAACAAGAGCCAGGCTTCCATTTCCCAGACTGTCACTGTTGGGGGTACCAGACTGCTCTTTAGGGAGAGACATCCAGCTTTGAAAGAAACCAAGTGAAACAAGGAGAGAGGCCACAAGTGAGCTTCAATGTAGTGGAGTGAAAAGAAAAAAATAGATAAATGTTTTTGGGAAGTTGTCATGATTATTATGGGATGAAGAAGATGTGTGTCCAATTTATTAATAGTCTAATTATCTAATGAATTGAGCAGCTGTCTGTGTTTGCCCTCAGAATGTAGAGATTTTTATAAGGACAAAAAGAAGTTCAAGTTTTTTTATCTAGGCATCTCAAGAAGTCAATGTATAGCTAGAAAGGGAAGGTGAATTCCATTAAACTGGTGGAAATTATAAGAAAATCAACATCAAAGGAATTTATTTCAGCAGTAGTTTATACATAAGTGAGTTTGTAGAGAGATGGATAGAGAAGTATTTCTGCTGGGGTTCACAGACACAGGTTGGTGGCTCATCTGAAACCTTGATTACAGTGTCACTGCTCAAGGAATGAAAAACCACAGCAAGGCTGAAGTCTGCTCCAAAGACCATTCTAGAATTTTAAATAATTTCATTAAAAGTTACTTAAAAAAAAAAAAAAACAAACAAAAAAACCTAACATATTCCTGTTAAGTCAAGTGGCACTGTAACATGCTACCACATTATCACATAGGGAATAAAGACTGTGAGTGAAGGAAAAACTGAGCACTCTGTGACAGAAAAGATCCTTATCACCTCATACTGCAGAGGGGAGCATAACTGCAGGATTTGTTAACATCTGAAAATATTAAATGAACAAATAAAAGCTCAATAATGCTTTACAGATTTATGTCTTGCTAGTGGGGAATCTGAAGGCACTTCAGCAGGCAGCGTTGTACCTTACATTTGTGGTTCCCATGGGATGCTCTGGTGCTGTGACTTTCTCCTAAATGCAGGTTTGAGCAGGAAGGTGCCCAGTTTGTCTCTGGGGGTAACACCAAGTCTTGCTCTTTGGCTGCTGCCATCTAAAAGGGCTTCAGAGAGCCACTGTCGTTGGACTATTGCCCTCAAGACAGACCTGTGGGATGCTTGGGAGCATCAGCTACTCGTGTTATTCAAGTACTGATCATGTCCTGAGCCTCCCAGAGCTACAGGGACAGCCAGCAAGGGTTTCCAACCCCTCCCTCCAGGAATATTCAGGTGTCTGGGTCTCAGTCCTGTTCACAGCCATCCTTGGTGTCCTAACAGCCCAGGAGGAGGTGGTTGTCCCTGCAGCTCCCGCCCTGCAAGGTCCTGGTGAGGTTGTTTTCCTTGTCCCTCCCCTGCCCTGTCTCCTTGAGGGCAGTCACACTGCTCTCAGCTGCTCCCAGGCTCTGATATTTGATGCCTTTCTGTCCTGCTGAGGTCCCCATTTCCCATTCTTCTGGCACCTCTGCAGAAAGAGAAATAAATGTTCATACCTCCTTAAAAATGGCCATCAGCTTTTATATGGCCCACTTCCATCCAAACTGTTTAACTTGAACTGGTTGAACTGGTTTTCTAAAAGGGAGAATAAAATCACAGGCTAAACCCAAAACCAACCCCAAAAAATCACAGAAGCAAAGTCTCTGAAACTGCTTGCTTTCAGTTCTAGTAGAGCTTGAGGTGTTTCAGAGTGAATTTTTTCACAAGCTGCTTTCCTGCTGTGGAATGTGAGCTGCAGGCTGCAGATAGCACTTCTCAAAAAAGGGGAACCAGCTCCTGCTGTATTTAAACAGTGGCAGGTGACTGTGATGCTGTTTAAAAAGAAGGCCCTATATCTACATTCTGATTCAGCAAGTACATATCTCAGAACTTCAAGGAAGGCAGAGAAGCCAGATGGGATTTTGGCGGGGGTTTGTTTGTTTGTTTACTTCCTTCCTTTAATTTTGATTATGAAAAATCAAACCTTTAAAAATGAAGCAAATGCACATTTGTTTATTCCTCTGCAAATCATTCATTTTAGTAAGACATGTTACCCTTACTCCAATCTGCTAGAGCCTCTTGCATACCAAAAAAGCTTTTCTCATTTTATGACAACAGTTTTGGACTCAGCAGATTATTTTCCTCATCCTGGTGTGGGGATAACTCCAAACCTTTTCACTGCTCTAAGTTTGCTGCTGGTTGTGAGACAGTGGGTTATACTCTGCAGTATCTGACCCCTGAAAAGTCCTGTGCATTCCTTTCTGTATCTCTTCATGGTTTTTCTAAGGTTTTTCTTTGTAGAGAATTCATTTTCTCTTTGCTGCCCCCAATTCCTTTTTCTTGTACCCTCCTGCTTGTGCCCCTTTCTCTGCCTTTCCCCAGACGTGCCTGGTGCTGCCTGCACAGTCTGAAGCCAACATCTGAGAAAGGAAAAACAAATTCCTCTGGTTGTACCCAAGAATGGCACGAGCTGGGAGAATAAGAAGAGAGACCATGCACAGCTTCTCACACATGTTGTTTCAAAAGGTTTTCCCCATGGGAGTTCCACTCAGTACCTCAAATCAACTACTTGTTGTAAAAACCACCAGTCCCATTCTCAGCTGCTATGCCCAGAAGCAGCTGAACAAAATGCCTTGTATTAGTAAAAGAAAGATTTTGGTAAATGTGGATGAAAATCCTCAATCTTTTCTTGGTTACCATCTGGAGAAAATCTGTCATTTTCAAGTTTTCTGATTGGCTTCTATAGAAAGTAAAAGTGACCTTCAATTTTGTCCTTCAGAGATATCTAGAAGATATTCATGAAAATATAAACTCCAGTGAATCCTTTTGCTTTCAATTTATCTTAAAAAGTGCTTTCAGCTGATATGAATTAGACCAATTCCTCAAGCAAAATAACAAAATCTAGTCAAAGTCTATTAACCCCACTGGCAGTGCCATACTTCCAGTAGGGTTTTCCTAAAATACAAATCCCCCTACCTTGTTTAGCTTTGGTTTCTTTGGGGTTTTTTTATAAGTTAGCAAAACATCAGAAGATTAAATTTGATTCAAAGTGTTTCAGTGTTTTGCATCTTAATCTCATCTAATTTCTCAGACAGTGGGTTCTCAGCAACACTTGAGAAAATGTGACCTTTGAATTTTCTGTTGTGACGTTTTTAATCAGTCAGCTGGGGAAACCTTAAAAGCAAAGTTATCTCAGGTTTTTTTTAGCAGGGCCCTCCTGCCGATTGGAAGTTATCAGCATCTTCCAACTGATATGCCATAGTTTTGAAAATGTTCTTTCTGAAGCAATTGCATCTGAACTTTTGGGGCTTTGCTGATGAACGGATGACTCATTTAGAAACATTTTACAGGATAGCAGCAGGTCTGTTCTTAATCAGTTTTGAGCAAGGAGATCCAGGGAAATTTTAAATACTGTGCTTTCATTATAAAGTTAGGTTTTATTCATGAGATTCTCATTGACCTTTTAAGTAAGATACACAGTTACCATGCCAGAATTTCCAACAAACTGAGGGAGTTTTAATAAAACTTTCTTAACTCTTTTTCCCTGAAAAAGGAGATATGTGGCTTCAAGTGAGTTGGGAATTAAACATGAGTGATTTTGTTTTTCTGGGCCCTGCTCAAACAAAGCAGTATTTAGGCAATATTTCCATTTGTGATTCCTCTGAGGGTCCAGAGCACAGACACTATGCTCTGGACCCATTTGACAGACAATCTGGTGCATGTGCCTCTTGTGCTTCTCTGTGGGGATGACCAGAGACTTCTTGACATCTGGGCTCTTTATTCCTTTTGATGCAGTGTGTGTCTAGCAAATCTTTGGAATTCTCCACCTGTAGAGTGGGACCCACACAAGATGTTCTGATCCCCACTGTCCCCACATTCTGTCAGTGCAAATGTTGTCTTAATCTGATTTAAGATATCCCTGAGGTAATCTGGGAGGGTCAGCTGCTTCTGACAATTGGGAAAAAACCTAATTTCCAAAACTAGGTATCCCAGGCTAGTATTCCTTTTGGGCTGACCTTACCAGACCTTATTTTTCTTTTCCATGTAAGACAATTAAAAGAATCAGAGAGTCAGTAAGGGTCATTGAAAGTGACAACTGATCTCCTAACAATCAAATTTCCTGCCAATACACATTTGTGTCCCACTAATTTCATGGGTGCCATACCAAAGTAACAGACCAGATTGGCAGCCATTCACTGGGAGTTTGCTGGCAATATTCCAAGTATAAAGGATAGAGGGAGTATAAAAGAATCCATCCCATTAAAAACCAAATGCTTACCTATACAAGTGATATGGAATAGCCCCCATGTAAAAAGAAATAGCAAAATATTACCTAGTTGTGTCAGGCAAAACTAGCATTAATCCAAGGAAGTTATATGTGCAAAACACAGCACTCACCCATCTAATGGATTCCATTCTCCTAAGGAAAACTGGGAAATGCTGTCATGGCACTGGTTATGTGTGCATGCATCTTGGCAATCTGTGTGAGACAGGAGGGAGCATCCACTCTGTCCTTGTCTGCTACAGAGGTTCTGCCATGTGATCTCATTTGATGCTCCCAAGTTCCTTTTACAGGGATAGAGAGAATAACTCCTTATTCACCTTTTCCTGCCAGGAAAAGGCTTTTCTATGGCTCTGCCATTTCCTTATCCCATCAGCTCTTCTCAGAGTTAAAGGCTTGGTGTTTATTTAATCTCTCCCAGTGCAGAAACCATCTAATGCCTTTGACATTTTGTCCGTTTCTTTGTCTTCACTGGCTTTTTTGCCTGTTCCATTTTGATGCAGTTCATGCAGTATTCAAGTGTGGGCAAATTTGGGGCTCATTCAGTGGCACAGAGCTGATTTTCCTGCTGCTCTTGGTTGCTTTCATACCTTACATTCTGTTTACCTTTCCAGCCTGCCGCAGGGCAATGAACAGATGTTTTTGTTGAGCAATCTGCAGCGACTCTATGATCTCTTTGCAGAATGATAATGGCTAATTTAGAGATTATCATTGCATATGTGTATTTAGTGTTGTTTTCCCCATGTGCATTGCTTTGCATTTATCAACATTGAATTTAATCTGCCAGTTTCTTCCTCCCTCAGAACTTTATGATCAGTTTTAGTTTTTACTACTCTGAATAATTTTATACTGTCAGCGAAACTGCAGATCATCCTTAGGGCTAATATTATTTAATATTTTCATTAATATATGCAAACAAAAAAAGTTTCAGTGTGTGAATTTAATTTGCTAATAGCACAACGTTGAGAAATCTTCTTCATTTCAGAAGATGCTCAACATATTATAGATTAATAAATATATGACTTTGGGCACTGGAACAATGAAAATCAAAGTAAATGCAATAGTGTAAACTGCAAAGTTGTTCTATTTTTACAATATATTGACATTATAAAACAATTATGCACATTTAAGAGTATATAGCAACAGTTCTTGCTGGGGTAGGAGAGTTCAGCAGAGGAGAAAAACCAACCTGACACATCAATCAATCTGCAAATGGACTCTCAGTCACTGGACTTATATAGCTCTAAAAAGTCAGACCTAGTCTTTGGAGATAACGGAAGCTGCATATCCTGCAGAGATAAAGAAGGATCAGTATTATTGTGTGAGGTGCTGGATTGCCAGGTGAACCTCTGCCCGCTCATGCTCAATGGAGACTCATTCAAGTTAGAGACATGCAGGTCAGCTAACCTGGGGACTAGGAAATTTGTCTACAAGGAGCATTTCAAAGAGGAAAACTGATTTCCCTTTATAAATTAACTGAGGAACAGAGCCCTGTGAGCTAATGGTGCCGGGAGCAAAGAAGAATAAATTGATCATGGATAGATTTAACCTGGAAATTAACTGGAGCTTTCTATCATCTGGGTGAGAAGCAACTGTAAAATGGAGCTTGAAGCCTTTGTGAAAGAGTTGGATTCCAGAGCTGTCCCCTCATCAGCTGACTGGCTGTGCTGGCAGAGGAGCGCCTTTCCAGCAGGAGTGGATCCCTCTCCTTCAGCATCCTGCCGAGCAATTTCACCCTGTCCTCATTTTGAGCCATTCCTCATTAGTGTAGGATGGTTCAAAAGGTGTCTCCTTGCTGCTGGAAACACCACTGACTCTAACAAGTGTGGTGTCCATCCTGGAGAGAACAGGCTGTGAAACACCACACGGCACCTAACGGTACTTTGAGAGGCCGAGGTAGAAAACGTCCAGTAAGGTTGTGGTGAGAGGTGGGTGAGGAGAAAAGAATAATGGGAACAATTAAGTAAATTAAGTTATTCCTTATAAGGTTATGTTCTGAACTCTGCCCTCTGATTGGTTAATCTTATGTTCCATGTAAGATATTGTTTCTGATTCTTTCTGTTCATTGGTTCCCTGCCCTCTATATAAGGTTGTGTTTGCCTCATTTCAAGGTCTTCTGGAGTAGTTCCCTACAGTGCGCAGCTTGTGTTTTTGTTGCGCATTTATTGTTAGCTCACCTTTTATTTTCCTTTATTAAACTTTGATTTTCGAGCACTCTGGTCATACCAGTCCCTATTTTATTTACTGCCACTCTCCTGGCTGATCCAGTCACGGGGTTGTGCCCACCGCTGGCAATGAGGGTTTGTCCGGCAAAGGAGCAGCAGGGAACAGGCCCTGCTCTCCAGGAAGTGCTGGATGAGGATAATGCTGCCGTGAAACTCCTGGCCCTGACGTCAAGAGTTGGCAGCTACTCAAGCTCAGATGATTCTCAACGAGCTGTTTCTCATTAACATTTCTACATATGGAGGAAAAATACTTCCACAGCAGCACAGAATGCTGGAGCCCTCCATCTGTAAGAGAGCCCATGCAAAGAACAAGAATAGTTTCTTTATTGTGAATTAGAAGGTCTTGAATATTTTGATACATTTTTAGGTTTCAGTTTTTGGCAATTCACCAATAATAGCAGTCAGTTTATGCCAGTCATAGAAGTAAGAGGTTTGTGTTGTAGATGTATGGAAGTCAGAAACCAAAGAAGTCAAATATTTTTTTTCTTTCCAAGAAATATATACCCTTAATCTTGAGCCTACAGTTATCTTGATTTTGAGAAGGAGACTTAATGCTGCAAAAACCAAAATCACTGCTGCTTTATCCACTTGTTGGATTTGGTTTTGTTGGGGGTGGGGGTTTGTTTTGTTTGTTTGGGTTTTGTTTATTTACTTGTTTGTTTGCTTGTTTGGGGTTTTTTTCCTCATTTTGATATTTTTTTCTGTGATGAAAAACTTAGTGACACTGATAAATTTCTTGCCTTTGCACGTGCCACTTTGTAAGAGCAAAGTAAATATAAAGATCATAGTAATGTAATAAAAAATGCCACAAAGAGCTCTGAAAAGAAAACACTCAAGGGAAAAACGTGCTTGGAAGAGTGATGGCAATGCAGCAACCACAATCTGCTCAAACCAAAAGGCATTGTGAATTTTTCTCTTTCTTCTTCTTTTTCTTTTTTTCTTCTTTTATCTTTTGTTGGAGTGAGCAGCTGAGTGTCCTTTCTACCAGCTGACGTAAAGAGGACAAAGGCCACTTGAAATCACTTTCACTGAGAACATTTGAGTCTTATTTCCTTAGATGTGACTGCTAGGACAGTTCTAGTTCAAAGAGGCCAGGATGAAGGGTAAGGTAGGCAGTATTAGAAGGGATTTCTGTTTGGGGGTTTTTTCCCCCTTTGTTTCTATCCCACAACATGGTGAGTCCAAGGCCCTGATCAGAGCCTTCCAGCCCCAGGTCTTGCTAGGAAAAACTCACTTTTCTGCCCAGCTGGGCATGGAAACCATCCATGTGCTGGCTTCATGTGCTCTGCTGAGAGTACAGATAATAATAAATTGGTGCTGTTTCAATGGACTTTATGTACAACCTGAGGCAGAGATTAGACCTGGGGTTTTTTTGTCCTGTTTGTGTAAACCTTATTGAGGAAGTTGCTGTCACACTTCACATTCCATTTATTTTCTTAACGGTTCATAAAAGATTACTAAGTGAATAATGAATGTTTCAATTAAGCACACAGATTGTTATCTAGGTCAATAAATTGCTTTCAAACCTTGGTAATGTCTCCTGGTGACGTAACAATTTTGGAATAATCATTATGGATGCTTTTTAATACATATTACTGTCTATTAACCCTCTGTTAACCATTTACAAATTAATCTCTGCTAATATAAAACCTGGTAAGAATTCATTCAATGGAGAGTGCCCATTATTCCAACATAATTTTGCACTCCTGAATTCTCCAAGTAAATCAGAAAGGAAATGGCCATGGAGTATCTTAGACAAGTGGGAGTGAAGCAGACATTTATATTTATATTAATCTAACAGAATTTTATGGAGTCAAGGTGGGATATAGAACTTGTTCCATTTTCAGTGGAGAGGACAAGCATGAACAGAGAACAATTCATCACAATGCTCTTACCACAGGATTAATTTTCTGCTGTACTAAATATAAATTGGTCTGAAGAAAATTATTTCAGCAGAACTGGATATGAGCACCATAGCTGGCCAGAAAATTGGCTGAATGATGGTAAACAATGGAGGCATCAAACTGTCAGATTGTAGCTAAAAAATATAGCAAAGGAATCTGTCTTAGGATTGTTCTTATTTAACATCACCTTTAGTGATCAGGAAAAAGACATGAGAAGCATATTAGTTAAATAGGCAGATGGTGTTGCCTTGGAAGCCAATCAAACTTTAGAGATGACAGAAATATTGCTAAAGATCTGTAAAAGTCAGGAAAAGGGATGAGGGAAAAAACAGAAACAGTTTGAATTGGTGGAGATGAAAGTGTTGAGGGGAAGATGTCCCAGAGCACTGATGGAGTAGTGACAGCAGGAAGACACAGCTTCAAAACCAGGACAGCTCTTTGGAGCTAACAGTGTTGAGATATCTGTGATCATGAAAAATGGAAGTAATATCTCTGCTAAGTGTGTTTTTCCTATAAATGTTGCTGCCATCATAATTTTCTAAGTGCATTTTGTACCTCTGTCAGCCCTAGATGAAGAGCTAAGGTGACCTTGGATTTGTTGATAAAAAGCTCAGTCAGGGCCAGCCTGAAGCCCCGCTAATTAACATTGTTAATTATAGGGTAGATTGGCACATTTCTAGCTCTACCTCTTCTGGTAAAAACCAAGTTACTTTTAGGTCAGAGGTTGTGGTGCTGTAGTGAGCATCTCACTACAGATTTGAGTGGATGAACAAAGAACCAGACCATCACCCTTTAAGTGCAGAGACCTGAAACCCCGATAGCCAAGAGGAATGCTAATTAATTCACTCAATCACCAGAAACTACAGCTGTGGAAGTAGCTTGTGGACATCATGGTGGTAATCATAGTGGTCTATTAATGACCTGAGAGACACAGACTCTGCACAGCATCCGTGGTGTCTTCTCAGCCAGCCTGGATTAGGATGAGGATCTTCTCCTGCACCCTCCTCTGGCACTGCAGCACTGCTGATGGCCAAGTCTGGAGGTAGCTTCCACCTTCATGGAGTGCCCTCAACAGAACCCTTTCCCCACAAAATATGAAGATTTGGCAAATCAAGACACATATTATGCATTTGAAGTAATATTTTGAATTTGTTATGTTGAAATGTATGGAGCTACACGTGTTCCCAGCCTGATTGGTAAGGCTTTTAAGATACAAATGGAAATGCAACAAGGGCAGAGGGAAAGAAGTTACCCCTTTGGGTGCTCATTCAACAGGAGACCATGTAGAAGCAAAAGCACAGTGTCCCTGTGGTGTCCCTGTGGTGTCCAGGGTGAGGAAACTTGAATCTTGTGCAGATTCAAGGCACAAGAACCTGATCCAAAATTCAGATACATGTTCAGATGGAGTAGTTCTAATGGGCCCACTACTTTGACCAGGTAACAATTCACTCATGTTTTTTTTATTTTTAAAATAGATTTTTAAAAGTTGGAATTAAATAAGAGATATTTTAACTCAGCCTCAAGATCTTTGCATTTTCTGGGGTAGAAGCTCAGCTAACAAAGCAATTGCAAGGACTATACAAGGAATGAGTAATAGATGGATGTAACAGTGGTACAACACTGTGAATGGAAAAATACCAAAGTTTTAAAAGTGATGGAAAGTTTCCTTTGTGTGTTCCTTTAAACACATACATTTTCTGGATCCAAAATCTCTCTGTGCCTAAGAATGAATGCAGTGATTTTTATATGAGGCAGCACTAAAAATCACACTCAAATTCCCAGTCGAAAAATGAAAGGTTCTGATATTTACCATTAACCCAAGACAACAAAAAAAAAGAGAGTTTGGTCACTTGAAACCTCCTAATGTAATGCCAGTTGCATTTAGTTATGGAAAATCTAAACAAAACACATATCAAACATAAATAAATACAAATCAAGTTCTTAATCAGAGAGTTGGTACAGCAGTTTCCATCCCCTGCAATCAGCTCTGTAATTGCTTCACCTGGAGCTGAAATGTCATCTCTCCAGAGAGGAGGAGGACTGTTGTCTTTTCAAAAGATGATAATGGATTTGATAGAATATGATTCACAAAGGATTTTTTCGTTTTCTGGCATGGCATATTAGAGAAATTTTAGTGAGATAAGTGAATCTCTTTTAACTGTCCTTGAGTGAAGAACAAAATGGGAAGTGAATTGAGAGCCAACTACAAATGCTCTTTGTTATCACGTCAAGACCAATGTCCTGTTCTGCTGGAATGTGCTTCAACCACCCCCTGCCACCCTGACCCTTGTGTCAGAGGACAAATTGTGAATTGCTGTGGAGGATTTGTGGTTCTTCCTGCTCTGAGAGAAGGAGCCCCTCAGGGGAGACATTCAGCCATGGCCACAGTGCCAGGAATGGCATCTCTCTAATGGGATCCCCAGGGGGAAATTGAGTCCTTATCTCATTTTCATGATAGGAGCTGTAGGAGGAAGCAAGGGCCTACTGAAGTCTTTTTCTTTTGCCATCATCTATTATGCTGTAAATTTCAACATGTCTTTTAGGATTGGCATTGTTGACTGTAAATAGAGTTCTTCATCATCCCCTCACATCTTGCAGGTTGCCTGCTTGGAGAGAGCAAATTTGCCTAAACTATCAAAACTTCCTTCTAGATTTGATACTCTTCCACCACCCAAACATCCCATGAATCCCCACTATTTTTTAAGTACTATTTGTCCAGAATTTACTCAAGTGTGCCATTAGGATGTGGTGTGCATGTTTTTGTTAATGGAAATTTTAGAATGTTTTCCATTTACTGTGATACAGACTTCTATGGCCTGACTACAACCCCACTCCCTGAACAGGTAACTATTTTAGTTTCCCTCCTATCATTAGTGTCCTACATGCAAATTAGGTCCTGCTCATCAGGACAGACAGAGTTCCCAAAGAAGGTGGTGCAGAGAGCTTCCCCAATGACTTTGGGAAAAAAGCAATGAAGCACAGCAGAGAAGGAGCTCTAACATAAGACAGCAGCTCCAATCTTTCCCAAATTACACAGCTCCGAGGAAATACCCAGTCCCCATGCATAGGGACATCAGTCATTTTATCTTGGCAGACTAAATAGATTGTGCACCAGGACTGTGCTTCTGACAGCTCCTCAGAGCAGATAAAACCAATAATTGTGCTGATAACAGAGTCACTAAGATGGATAGGTGTGTGTGGGGAAAAGCCAAGCACATTTTGGAGACACATGGCCAATTTAGCAACTTTCAAACTGTTTGACTAAAATGTAAATAGAACTCCTGATGTCAAATGCAGCTCAATAAATACTAAACACTGAACAATATGGCCATCAAGCATGGAAAATCAAGTTACACAAATTGTAAGGCTCTCTACTTGGCAAGGTTTTTTTTCTTTTTTTTTTTTTAGCTTAGGATTTAGTAGCAAAACTAATATTTTTAAATTGTACCAGATGTCTCTTCCAAAAGGAATGTGCAAATTATCTTCTGGCAGATGACATGGATACTTATACTCACTGCTAATTTCATCCAGAAAGAATGTGTCTGTGTGTCTAGAAGGACATTTATGTGAATTCACATTAATGTCTGCACATGTCCAAAGGTATGACTTAAAATGTTAAAAGTAAAATGGCAAATTCAAACAAGGAAAGCCAAATATTCTCCCAATGAGTCAAGCTTTTTACTGTAGGTCTGTGCATACTATACATAGCTAAAATAGAGAATAACTAATGACAATCCTTGGATGGGCAGAGCTACTGGAAAAATGGAGCATTTAATTTGGCAGTACCCCAAAGCAGTCTGTCTAATGGTGTTTAGAGTGATAGAAATAAGCAATTTGGGTATGCACTCTGTTTCCTAATGAGAAATTCAGTGGAGCTGTTATAGTTTATTACAGAAAACTGGGAATAAACAGCTCCAAGGTAGGGCCACTTGACCTGCTCCTTAATACAGCACCAAACACAGGACTCATACAGGACCAGCTAGCACTGCCCTTGCTCACAGCCCGTCCCCCCTGCACCATCACCTTCACAAATCACCCACAAATGATCTGGTTTCCATCCATGTTCTCTTTGTGCCTTTCCATTTTAAGCTCTTTTGTTCCCCCTTTTCTCTCAGATCACACTCAGTCAACAAAGGCAATACTTCTTTATTCAAGAGGGGATTATAAGAGCTACAAAAGCTAAGTGAGGCAATGCAGGAATCCTGGTTTGTTATGGCCGTGTGTCTTCTAGGTTCTCTGATGTCTAACAAGATGTAAATGCCAAATTGAACTTTTTCTTACATTGTTGTTTCTTGTAGATTTGTTTGATGTCTGGTAGGAGTTGAAAAGGCAGCTTTTCTCTGCTAATAGCTTCTCTTTACTTCTTCTGACAATCTACTTTCAAAAGACTTGTAAGAACTTGGTATATTTAAGAATTTTCCTGGCTGTCAATTTTGCTTTAATTTGGACAGCAAGATCAAAAGTCATTAAGGGAGAGCAGGCACAGAAATGAACAGGCATATGCATACACAACCACTATGCAGGATAAAATCCATGGAGCCTGTGCTGAAACAAAAATACTTTGGCATGTTTCAGATGACTGTAGGAACAAGGAACAGGAACAGATGAATACTACATAAATAAAGATCCTATTCTCCAACATTTAGAAAGATCAAAGGAGGCGAAATAATGAATAAAGTGACATAATTGTCATCAGAGAGTTCAATGATTGTAGAATTGTCTCAGAAGATACAAAGAAATGTGCACAGATAAGGCACTAATGTGAGCCTAAATCCTTCCCACACTGTCAGATTTCAGTTAAAGCTTGCAAACGGCTCCACCTCCTCTGCTGATCATTTTGTTTACAGAATGGCTACCAACGATTTTTGCCAGTAATGGATTATGAGGGGGGTTATTGGCTGATAGACAAATCACCAAACTGGATGAGTGAAATGTATTCATTTCTGATTTTCTTCAAATTTTATGCTACTGCCAGTCATCAAGTTACCCATCAGCATAACAGTGAAGATCATTAGCATATGCATAATTTTTCATTATATTATGATGCATCAGTCAGAAAAAGAAGTCACAGGTAAAGTCCTACCTACTCTTTCTGTAACTGGCCACTACATTGCAGTCCTACATCAGCTGGGATTTTACAAGGTGGAAGCATTCATTGTCTGGACGTAGGAACATGATCCAGACCTCTACTTGCCCACACAGAGGAGGCTATTGCTGACAATTGTTAATTGCAGCTCAGTAAACCTAATGGATAGTCAATCACTCTGGTGCAAGTGCATTGAGCATTAATAAAGTAACTTAATTTCACCATTTTGCATTTGCCACACTGCTTGCTTTGATCTCTGTTAAATTGGATCATTACCTTGTTAAACTGAAACCAACTAATTTTCCCAATTGTCTTTTATGAACAGAAAGAAATCATTGAGTTGCTGTGGAGAGCTATGAACATGATAAACATGAAAAATTAAAATCCAGATTTTCTTCCTGCCCTTGTGCCCTGCAGTTTGTGGACGTGTGCTGCACTGACTGATTAGTGACAGGATGGAGATGGATGGCCAGAACAATCAGTCTGACAAATGCTTCTCAAGGAGGCAAACTGGGGAGGGTTGGGAATATGCTTTTTTTATCAGACTCTCACTTTTACTGGAAGGGCTGTCCAGCCTGGTGTTCTCATGGGAGGGGGGTGTGCAAGAATAGAATTATGCAATTATTTGACCTAGGCAAGGTGAGTGCTAAAACCCCATCAGAAGACCTTGCTTCAGGGAGGCTTCTTTGCAGCAGTAGCCAGAAGGAGCTACAGTACCTTGCTGGATAACCCTGGTTCTGCATCCTTGCAGTGCTGTAGCTTCTGTGACCTGAGTTTTGAATGAAAACAATATGGGAGGAGATGCTTTTGTTCTGGGAAAACAAGTGGGATCTCTTAGGACTTTTAGTCAGAAAAGTCCCTGGCTGCCACTAAAACCCATGACTCAAGTGATGGAAGAGTGGATCAGGCAGAGGCCATCTTCTCTAATCTAAACAGTGAAGCAGAAATCAATTTTCCTGCCTCTGCTCACAGGGCCTGTGCTGTCACCTCTCAAGAACTGGTCTGAGTTTTCCCTCTGAGAAGAAGCAAGACTTGTTTTACTGTACTTACTCACACCCATGTTGAGCCAACCATTTAGCAGCACCATGCCTCATTGACTGGATGTGTCCTTCCTTTTGAATAATAAGCCTCTGCTGGAAGAAGTCGGGCTTGTGTGATTTATTTCAGATTACTGCCGCTTGTTGGACAGCAGCTTGCTGACTAGTGCTCCCCAGAGTTTGAGGCATCTCTGAATTCCTGTCACCACTGCCTTGCTGGCTGGCTGGCAAGCATTAGATGCTCCACTAAGTATGACAGCAGCTCTCTGCAGAGCTGCTGGGGAGAGCCTGGGCAGCGGGGGCAGAGCAGCTCTGCCTGCTGTGCTGCCCTCTGAGGCTCTGCAAGCAGCAGGGGAGAGCAGCCCATGTCTTCTGCTCACTGCCTGGAATAGATTAATTCACAAAATTTTTCCAGGCTTCCACTTCACCTACATAGCCACTGCTGCAAACCTAAATCTGTCAGGATGGTTTTGGGCACGTAGGAGTGTTTTCCTTTCAGATAGTGGGAAGCCCAGTGATCGCTGTGGAGGGTGCTTGGGTCTGGCTTCTTCTAACAGAGCACGTGCATCCCAATGGTCTGATTTTAGTGTTTTTCTACTCACAGAACCAAACTGTCACTGTACAAGGTCATGAGCCATCCTATAGACTCCAGGAGGACACTTTTGCCTCTGTAACCCTGCCATGAAGGCACCCCTGTACCTGTGTACCCCAACTTTCTGAGACTGGCCACACCTTGCAGATGCTTCCTCAGAAATGTGTGTGGCACAGGGGTTGGGACACAGTGTCCATCAACACCATACCAGGGAACAACTGGACAGAGATTCTGCCTGAAGGATATAGACAAAAATTTACCAGGGAGGAAAAGTATGGACAATGGAGTATTTTGGTTCTAGATCAAATCACAGGTGAAGGCAGGATATCTCCTAGACCCCTAATATGCAGCTCCATAGAGGCTTCAGCAAGGACTGATTGCACTGCTTGACTCCTGTGTCCCTGGAGTCTGATGCCACATCTCTGTTGGAAGGGATGTCAATCTTGATGTTTTGCATTTGCCTGCAGGAAATCAGGTTTTGGTTAGAGCTGGAGCCAGACTTTCAGGCATGTCAGGAACTCTGGCCTCTAGTTAATTTGGTTTTCTCTGGGGAAAAAAAAAAGCCTCTTCTAGTGTCACCATGAAGGTGAGCAACCAGCCAAGACTCTTCAGGAGACAAACTGAGCTCTCAGCAAGTTTTACATCCTGGAGTGCCCTATCCATTTTGCCAGTTCCAATCCCTTCCCTAAATTCATTGTTAGTTATCCCCAGGCCTTCTGTGCGTCTGACAAATATGAGCAAACCAAAAATGAGGACAAATCAGTGGAGCCAAGGAAATATATGGCATTCTAAGTTCCTTTACTCTCTGCCTCCTGTGAGGCTGCTGAAGCTGGAGCTCACTGGTCTGTGGTGCTGGGACTTCACCCATTTTCCAATAGCTCTAGGAAACACATTTTTGTTTACTCCATGCTATCACTGTGGTAGGTGAAGCCAGGGTCCCCAAGACTGCCTTTACAGGAGTCATCTAAGAAGGAACAGCAAAGGCAGAAACTTTTTCTCTGCTGAGACAACGTTGTAGTCTCACTCCAAGCCATTATTCCAAGCACGGAGCCAGTTGCTTAATTTTGTACACAGATTTGTTCTGCTGTTGAGCAGCAACTTTCACTGCCTGCTTTGGTTCAGTGCATTCAAAGCATATCCTTCCAAGAGAACTCTAAGTGGATCCTGTGTATTTATTTCAGATCCAATAAAGTTAACCAAAGCAACTATCTCCATTGCATTGTGATATATAAGGTAATAAACAGCTGAAACAATTGATTAAATGCCATGGCAAAGCCATTTATAGGGCACACGCTGCAAAGCAGCAGAGACACATCCTATTACTAAACATGCTCCACAAGTGGCTTCTCTTCAAAGCTTTTCCAAACACAAGAGGACAGTTAGGTGAAAGAAATGCCCCTCTGTGCTTGGAGGGAAGGCTTTGGAAGATGGGTCTCCTGAAAAGCAACCAGAGGGGCATCACACAGCTTTTGTAAGAGATAAAGACAAAGGAGCTTCCTCCTGGGAGACTTTTGAGCTTTGTAAACTGCTTCTGAATCTCAGCACAGTGGGAGCCTGGCTTAAATGTCCCAGAAAAGGCTTCAGGACAGGGGAAGGAGCACAGATCTGCCAGCTGGATTTGGGCTCTGAATATTCTTCTCTTTGAGATCAAATCCACAAGAATCTGAAAATAAATAGTTGGTTCTCTGGTTTTGTTCTTAACCTTTTACCCCTGCTACGTCATTGAAACTTCATGAAGAGTTCAGAAGACACAGCCCTGCAGGGAAGGGTGGCTTCAGCCAATACAGAGCTCCAAGTGCATGGAGATAAGACCTTAAACTAACCACTAAAATAAAGTGATTTTGTCTTCTCCAGCTTCAAAGAATTTGTGCAGCTCCCCTGCCCTAACCTTCCCTACCTTCTTCTCTTATTAACCTATCCCAGGCACACTTTGACGAGCACAACTTGGATTTCAAATCTGTAGAAAAATTACGATTTCTAGGGGCCATGGCAGCAAGAACACCTGGCTGTGACCACCTCTCCTTTCTAAGCATGTGCCCCATGCTGGCAGCACAGGAGGAGAGGACCTCAACCCCCTCAGACTCATTAGTCTTCACCTTCTCACTCTGCCTGAGCTCTGACAATGTGTTCTCCTTCCTTGCTTTAGCAGTTCAACGTTGCATAACAATTTTCTTTGCCCTTCTCTGTGGATACAAGGAAGTGTTCCAGCTTCAAGGGAACAGGGACCCTATTGACTGCAAAGACAGGCACAAAAGACAAAGATATTGAGTTGTTTTAATTAGCAGTGGAGTGGGTGAACCTGTGGGTGGAGAAGAGATTGAGTATAAATGATGGAGAAAGCTGAAAACAAACTAGTTTTGACTGTTTCTCAGAATTTTCTGATCTGAAAGGTCAAAGGCTGAAAAAAGGTTTTTTTGGCATGTTAAAAATACCAGGATTTTTTTCCTCTGCCAATAGCTTCTTCTATTTATTAAAATTATTTTTCATCTGCTGAGAGGCCTGCCCAAACCCAACATGCATTCTTTAGCTGCAATATTATTAGCCTGGCAGACAAAACAGAGTCAAAACAACTCATTGTAACTTAGGGGAAACAACTTCTATAATAATAATAATTATTAGTATTATTGTGGGGGTTTTCTTTAATTTACAAAATTTTATTTTGGAGAGAAGGAAGGATCAAAATAGTTAACTAAAAAAGAACCTTCAACTTTTGGTATTTCCTCCTTTCAGCCCTTCTTACTTAAATGAACAAAAAAGGAGGGATAGAGACATAAGGTGGAAAACAGGGAGAATCTCACACCTCCAGATGTACACTAGAAACCCTAATAAAAGTGTTAGGCAAATATTCCTTATTTTAAAACTGTGAAACTTAAAAAAAAATTTCAAAATCCTAGGCTGCTCTTTTTGGCGAGCGGGTGGAATTTTGCTCTTTTCAGATTCAGCCTTGGCAAAATATTTAATCGGGGGGGGGAAAAAAGTGAAATGCATCTGGTTCTTATGCTCTCCATTGAGCTATAGTCAATCCCTTGGTAGCCCAGGTCAAAAGGACCTGCTGCATCAATTTATAGGCATCCATCCCAGAATTTCTCCAATAGTGAATACACTCTGAAAAGCTAAAAATATAGTTCCACATCATTTTGGTTTAGGAGCAATTAAAGCCCTAATTCTGCATGCTGCCAGCTGATTTCCTATTGCAAGCACCCCTTTGGGAAATGAGTGTCTGGTTTGTGGGTTACTTTGTTCATCCTTAGGTGCTTGAATCATATCTTGAGCAAAATTCGCATGTGGCATAAATTTATGCTAGAACATCCCAGCCTAGCTTGATCTATTGCACAAAGAAGTTATTGATTTCAAGGTCACATATCACTTTGGGAAATGGCAGGGAATTTCTTGCTGGTGAATGAAGCAGAATGTCCCCATGGCTGCATTGGCCTGATGTGTTTCCCTAGTCAAAAGAGATGGAAAGACTTGAAATTTTTGTTGAGGTGAAAGGTCCTTTCTTATTTTACTTGGATTAGCTTTCTTGTGCTCAAATAAAATAATGGTAGAAATCAGCCAATCAATGGTAGAAGGTTTGGCTCAAAATCAACCATTTCCCCATTTTAAAATTCCTTTTCTCAAAGAGGTGTTTCTTCTAAGAGAACCAGTGAAAGACATATTTTTTTTTTCAGTGAAGGTTTTCCTTGTGAATTTACAACTGTTACCTTAGCCAACTTTTTTTGCTTCCTCCACTCTCCTGATCTTGTGGGTTGCAAAAGATAGAAAATATTCAGCAGTGCTTCCCATAAGGCACTAAAGCTCAGAGGATCAGTCAATGCTCTGTAAAAGATGCAAAGAGTAGACATATGACTCCCCCTTGTGAGTTATGGGCTGGAAAAAACACTGCTTAATAGCCTGGTATTTGTGTTCATCAGCCCCTTCCCTTCAGGGAGAGCATTAAAGGATGCAAGCAATGTTTGCATTTTGTGATCTGATCAGATTCCTTCCCATTACCAGATAAAAGGCCTACTCAGTGATGCATTTATCGGGTTATTTTGGAGTGAAAAAGAAGAGAATGAATCATCTCATGAACTTGAAGTCCAAAAGGCAGAGAAATATCACTTTCTGCATTAGGACAAATGGACAAAGAAGAGAAAATGAGGTTAGCCCTGGGGGGTGCTCCCTCCTGCCAGGCTGGCTCTGCTGGCAGGCAGCTGTGGCAAAGCACAGTGTCATCCAGGGAACACCATGTGCCAGTCACATTTTGTCACTGGCAGGTTCAGTGCCAATGTCCCTCCAGTAGTTTACTGCACCTTAGTGGCACTTTAATCCAGGAGTATGAGCTCAGCCATCCCTGTGATATTCCATGGTCCAAGGTCACCTCACCATGGTCTTGAAATACTCAATTATGTTAAATTGTCTTGGCATCTCTGATCCAATGAATCCTAAATTCTCCTTTGCACAATAACTTAACTTCTCCGGGGACTGAGCCCTGTGTTCCTGCCTGCATGCCCATCTGCTTTCCTATTTCTCCATCCTGGAACAAGTCTCAGGCACTTCCTGGGGCCTGGAAAGCACCAGATCAGAGGAAGCAGGCAAATTTAACCTGAATTTCCTGCTTTCAGAGTGAATACTCCGACTTGTGGGCTACAGTTTTAGCAGCACAGTCACATCTCCCACGCTGTGAAGAGCAGGTCACAACCCAGGGCACTTCAGCTGCAGAGAATGTCAGGATTCAATGTGTCTCCTCTCAGCCACCTCCACACAAGGCTCCACTCAACTGTGCCAGCTCTGTAAGGCTCTTACTCTCTCCAGACCCTTTATTAAGAGTATGGGCATGCCCTGGGTGTGAGACATTTTCTGTGGAGGCACTGAAATCCCTCTAGACCTCGGGGCCCTGGTGCTGGCTGCCCAGGTGGGCTGTGGGAGGATGTCTCTGGCCAGAGACATGATCCACATGGGTAGTCTGTGAGAGCATTTGGAAGTGTTGTGTCAGGTGCAGCCCAGTGGAGAATTGAACAAGCAGGATTTGGATGAACATAATGAGTTGCTTGACAGGTAATTTTTGTTCTCTGTTGTGCTATTTTTGCAGTGGCAACTGTCACTGTGAAAACCACCAAGTTTGTTACCATGACATTTGTAATAATTACATCCCACTCTCTGCAGTGAAATGGGGCAGAAATGTCGATTGAAATCCCCAGTTTTCATGGGGCTTGGGCCAGTGACAACTCATTTTTAATTTTCAGAGCCTTAGGAGGGAAAACCACATAAATACCTCAGGCCACCTTTGTTTCAGCCTCAACTGAGATACAGAAAAAAAAAAAAAAAATAGAGAAAGACCTGGCACAGACAGAGCAAAGAAAGATTAGGCCTAATTTAACTATGTAGGGAACAACTCATTTCCTAACAGCTGCTACATTATAGCCCACCAGCAGGCAAACCTATAGCCCCACTGACTTCCCAGCTCCACATGGAGCGAGCTTCCATGAGGAGGAAGGAGGAAGAACAAAGGTGCCATGCCAAGCGTTCATTAGCCATCATTAAAATGTGAGGTTTTCTCTCCACAGCTGCAGGATTCCTGCTTCCCTCCCTCCCTCCCTCCCTCCCCGAGGTCGCATTAGCATCTGCGATAACATAATTGCTCTGCAGACGTTCCTCGGCAATGGGTAGGCGATTCTGAGGGAATTGCAAATACAGTGCAAATATGCCCTTAATAAAATGAGTTCAGATAATGGGATCTGAGGTCTACTTCGCTGTGCCTCTTCATTTCTAGTGCAGTTCTCTTAATTTCTGAGATTGCCCATTTGCCTCTCTGTCCTAACAGCCTTAAGTAGAACTAATTGTGTGGATGAGAAAAGGCAGATTTGTGCCTAAATACTAAAGAGACGTAGGCTTATACTATGCCTTTAATTATAGAAGTCATTAACAGTGCACAAATATAGCCCAGAAAAGACCTTGGCCCCATTGGTCCCTTTAATACCATTAGTCTATACCCCCAAACCATTCACAGCACTCTCCAAATTTGGTACAAACTTGCTAATAGTAGGAATGTTAAAGAATTATTCTCCTTTTATAAATACACAGACAACTCAAGAGCCCTAAAATTCAAAATACTGCCTTGTGATATTAGTCCATATTCTCACAGGAAAGCCCAGCTTTCCCTACACTTTGCTATTTTCTATTGTGCTGTCCTGGGCTGGTTCCTCTCCGTGTTGCAAATTCCTGTTGGACACAGGTACCTGTGCTCTCCTTGGCCAGCAGGCTTTGGTCACTCCTGATTTTCAGTGCCACATCAATGGCACAGCATTGCAGGGCTGATGGCAGGAGAGAATATTCCCCAGGGTGCAGCAGACATGGTGTGACAAATTCTGCTGATTATTCCATGGATTTAAAGGTGATTGTGTGCCTGATATGCAGCAGCCAAGAAAACCAGAATAGCAGCAGGGCCATGTTCCCAGTGGATGGAATTGATGCACTGGGAAGCACAGGGTGGGGGCTGGAGGGAGGGAATAGTCTGAGGCCAACCACCATGGGACTGGTGTAGAGCAAGTGTAAACCTCAGAACCCCATGGAGGCCTGTGTGCCAGGATTGTGTAAGTGAATACTCTACCACACTTGCAACCCAAAGTGACAAGGAATCTTATATAACTTCCTTGCTGTCATGCTATACTTAGATTTTGAATATGGTTAACAGCTTCTCTTAATACCAGATGTCCTACTATTGTCAGCCTCCATTAAAATTGTGGTGATATTTCCTGTTGATTATCAGCAGCAAAACTGCTGAGATAAGGAATCTTCCTTGCTGGAGGACAGGTGGAAAGGAAATCCTGCCAATCTGCCACTGGGGAAAAAAATACAGAACTTTTCTCTCTTTTTTTTTTTTTTTTTTTTATTATATATCTATTTAACATAGCCTGGAGACCAAATCAAGTTTTCCCTTAACTCACAAGGAGAAAGTGTCCTAAGACAGCAGCCTACAAGAAGGGGAAAAAAAAATACCACATGGCACTTCATCAGTCAGGACTGTCTTATGCTGTTATAAACAGATGTAACTGAATGATGCATTTTTTTAGAGCTGAACAAAACTCGAGTATTGCTGCCAGTGAATACCTATATAAATTATATACGCCAAAATTATTTCCAGGCTTGTTCTAGGAGAGAGAAAGTTGTCTGTCCCCATGTGCCACTTGACAAATGTCTCTCCTGTAAACAAACTCTTGAAGTCAGTCAATGTTTGGAAGTATTTCCTTTGAAGAAAACTTGCTGATTGAGTCAGCAGGCCAGAGGAGATGAGAAGAGGGCAGAGGAGATGAGAAGAGGGCAGAGGAGGCTGGCCAGGGCCAGAGCATCTCCCTCCTGGTGCTCTTGGAGGAGGGATGCCCTGGCTTTGGATGGAGCTGTCTGGGAAGCTTCAAAGGCAGCCAGGGAGAAGAACTGCCTCTCTTTTACTCAAAGACAAGATGTTGATTTTCAGAGGAACTCCCAACAGGACGTACACACACTTACCCCTTTGAAAAAATCAGGTCAAATTGTCTTCTTATTTATTACAAGTTAGAATAAAATACATCCCTTCTTGGTTTCAAAAAGCTTTGGGTCACTACAGCTAATTTGGCCTAGAAACCTAGAGATGAAAGGCTTTGCATGCATTTACCACTCCATTAGGGACTCCCAGGAGCCTCTCCATCCCCACTCTCCACTCTCTTGCTTTACTGGTGGAGTTTTCCTAAATCCTGACTCAAAGCAACCACTCCACCCAGAAACTGGGGTGAGAGGCAGCTGTGGTGAGCAGGGGCATGTACAGCTTGGGCATGGAGCAGACAAAACCAGGAAGTTTTGCACACTGTGGGGCCTTTCTCAAAAACAAATTCTGGGTTTGGGATTAAATTTGATGCCTGCCTCTTGATGAATTTAACAGCAGCAATGGAACAGAAAGATTTTGTGTAAAAAAACCCAACAGGCAGGAATCCTGCTTAATTATATTTTCTACAGGCCAGTAAATGCCTATGAAAAACAGATGTGTAAAGAATTACTTCTTTTTAACAACTTCAGTAAATTATTATAAACTGTACTCACAACAGTAGATGTGAAAAAACAGTGCTCTGTAATTGGCCCTGGACAGTGCCCAGATCATCCAAAAACTCTTTTCTTATATTTTTGTTTGCAAATTGCATTTTATAGTAGCGGGAAGAGACTCCACCAGGCACAGAAAAATAATTACAATCTCTCTCAGGCAGTTAAAAGAACACGGTGCTGAGTCTCATAACAGCCCCGAGGGACTCGCCCACAGACACACAGGCTGTCATGTCCCATTGCACATGCACTGTGTTTGGGGGGATTCTCCCAGGGAGGTGCTGCTGTCAGGGCTCGAGCAGAGATGCAAATCAGCACTGCCAGGACCTTTCTGTAAGAACTGTCACTCTTAAAACGGGGGGTGTGACGGTAGCTTGTTTCCAAAATTATTATAGTTTACTGCAAATTGGAGTCCTGATACATCCCCCTGCTTCCCAGTTCCAGGAATAAAAGTCTTCATCGTGTCTTTCTGCTTCACTTCTGCTTCAAGACTGTGCAGGTGGCAAAGAAAGTGTGAGTGACTGCCTGCAAGTCTCCTCCACATCAGAAATGATGACTCTTTAGAAACAAGAATCAAATTAGACAGCAGCCTGTTCAAAGCCAGGGTCGTAGAGGTCTCACCTCTGAAGTCACATAAAGTCCCAATACATTTTTGTTGCATGTGTGTTATAGGAAAAAAAGGAGAAAAGAGAACCCACGTCTTCCTCTGCCCCTGCTGCAAGCCCAGCGTGCAGCATTTCAGTGGTTCCCACAAGCACTGTGGACTAGTTCTGTGCTCTGTTAACAAAGTAGATCACAGAACAGGCAATGGCAGTAGGCTGTGCCAGCAGTGGGGGGATGGCACAGCTTTGCAGCTCTCTGAAGGTTTTACTGACAGCACAGGCTGCAGTCTTTGCACTGCAGGGCCTGGGGGACAGAATCCTTCATGTCTGCTCCCCATACCCTGCCCCCGGTGCAACTGCAGCATGAAAATCACTGTTCAGCCCCTCTGCATCTGGAGTCTGGGCCCCTCTTCACCATCCCAGCCATGGTGGTTCACGATGAAGCACCTTGCAGGTATCATCCCCTTTTGGAGCAGTGTTCAGCACCAGCCACGGCCATGAAAGATGCAGGATCCATCCTCATTCCTTGTCTGGCTGCTCTGGTCTGGGCTGTTTCACACCACTGATGGCTCCAACTGCACAGACTCACTCATGGAAAAGCCTGTGGTAATGCTTCATGCCCGAGGGCACAAGCCTGAGGGGACCATGTCCAGTTGTGGGTCAGGGACAACCAATTCCCTGGCCATGGCCACCCCACGAGACCCCTGTGGATGTGGATGGGCTGTGACAGAGGGGGCACAGTGAGAAGCCCCAGAACAAACAACCTCAGCTCACCACCCATTGCCTCACTGAAGGTTTGTGACAGACTGAGTGTAACCTGGAGTGAAAACACAAAAAAGTCATGCTGGGAAGGTACGAGGGCAGGCATTTGACTTAATTCGAGGCTGGAGGAGGAAGGGTGTTTCTTAAATGCTTTTTTAATCATTTGCACTTTGTTTTTTCTCAATAAAAAAATTGCTGATTGGATGTTTGTCTTGGTTGGGTTGATAATTTAAGTAAAAAGTCCTCAAATTCAGGTTCTTTTGCCCACGACACCCTGGGGAGAGGGAATGATCTGTTAAGTCTTCATCAACTTCAAAGAACATGACTGGCAGGCTGGGACACACTCTTCAGCAAATTCAGGTGCCAGACTCTACCAATTCTGTTAATAGATTTTTTTACCCCTGAGGTTCACATTTCCTTATGTTCCTGTTTTGTCTTGTTGTTCGTTTGGGCTTTTTTTTCAGAATAATGGCAAGGAGACAACTCCTCCACCTTATCTTCTCCTTGGTACCTGTCAGGTCCTTGCTTTTGAATTTGGAAGTAAATGAGGACTTTTTTAACAATTTACTTTTTCTCTTGTCTCATTCTCAGACCGAGTTCTATACCAATTTAACAGATGCTTTTCTACAAACATCAAATTAATTCAAAAGCCTGCAATTCAAATTCTCAAAACTTGTCCAAGTTGTAAACAGCTTAAAACAGATCTCACAATAGAAGTTCTGAGCTGCTCTAAGCTGGGATGCTGGCTCCACATACAATTACTGAATTAAAATTCAGGTTCCTCTGTAAACATTAAAGCTTCCCTGAATCCTAAAGCTTAAATAATTCAGCTTTGGAGGTGTTTACAAATATTGAAAGTTTTCTGAAGCCTTTGGCTCTGGATGCCATTTTTCACTAGTAGCAAAAACGAGACCAGAGTCTAAAATTGTTCAGAATTTGGTTGTCAACACCATAATTCAAAGTTAATTCATTTTCAAATGTAATTCAGATGCTTTTTCACAGGCAGGACAAGACCAGCAGTTCAGTTCAGGGTGCACATACTTGAGATGTCTGGGAAAACAGCTGCTGAAAGAAGATATTTGCCATTAAACCTGGGGTTCAGCAGGAGTTATTCTGCAGCTAATAGAGAGCAGACCTCCAGTACTGCAGTCTGTCTGCACTGCCATTACCTGCCTCTATTTATCATAGCTCCACAGGCTGAAAATTCCTGAATCTGCAGAGCTGTTACTGCCTTGGGGACAAATGGATTCATATGGGGTTGGGAGCTCATCTGGCCATAGAAAACCAATTAGCAGTAGGGCTTTGCTGGTATTGTTCTCTGTGGTCAGCAGAAGACCTTTCCCACAATGAGCTTTGCAGTACACAGCTCCTTCAGGGAACAGCAGGAAGGAACTTTCTTCATCTGCCAGAAGGATCCTGCTTGCAGTGAGTTGGGGAAGTTTGCACTTAAAGCAGGTGGGCTAATTAGGAGTAATGAGGTGTATATGTGGCCCGAGGATGCAGTGTAGCCCACAGAGATGTTCTGTTGTTATTCTGTGTTAAATCCTTCCAGGAACCTGGAGCTTTCTCTGGGCTGCAAGGCCCAGCTGATGATCTTTGTACAAAGATCTGTTAAAGCATCAGAGCTGTTTCTATTTCCCCAATTTTCCTGGGATGTAACCCTGGGCTGGCTGCTTCCTCCTGCTGTGTCCTTCACATCCCACTTCTCCTGCCTTTTCTACCTGACCACTCAGAGCAACTTTGGTGTCCACATTATGGAAAATGGAGAACACCTGTCAAAAGGGAAAAGCTTGGTGCATTCACTTCTCTGCTTATGCAGAGCCTGACAAATTACTTCTGCAGGGAGATAAAATCTATGCACAGTTCCTGCCATCCCTCTCTGAAAAGCCCTTCACAGTTGTGAGCACCAAAAGAAATAAATTAAAAGGATCTTTTGCAGCTGTGGAGAACATTGGTTCTATTTTACTTCCTCTCCACTCATCCATCCAGAGTGCTGATGTCCATGTGGCTGAAGAGCCCATTCTACCAGACGAGACTCCTCACCTAAAAAGTCTAGGTCTGGAGAGAACCCTGAAGTATCCCCAGAAAAGTATGAGCCTTGAGGACAGCAAACTGGTTGCTAGAACATTGACATCTGGAGTATAGATACATTTTTCTGCGCTCCTTTCAGAGTAAAGTCACTTAAATTTGGGGAAGTGTTTTGTAAAGGAGAAAATTAACAACATGGTGTCAGATAGCCATCACAGCATCTCCCATGTGTTTTAAGGTCACTTAGAAGCTTATTACAAGTGATAAATAATATAAAACTCAGAGCCAAGATTCTGTAGATTTCAGAATCTGTGAAAGCAGAGTAACACATTGCTCAGCTGGCCAGTCAGTATTGCTTAAACATTTACACTTGTCACCAAAATACCCTTCTCTGCCTCATGCTGGAGCCTAAGGGAGAGATATAAGATCTACAGAACTGACAGGAAAATAAGATTTTCAAGAGATTTCAACAGAGGTCTTTACTCTTGGCTATTCCTTTCTTTTTTCTAAATGCATTATTTTAGTCCATTTGTGCCATCTAAAATATTCCTGTTTGACAGACCTACCTTGGAAGGCACTTTTTCATCCAAGGAATGCCGTGCTATTATCTTACTCAATAAATATTATTGTTAATGTGAGGAGAAGTTAAATTGGGAAGAAACCAAAGAGGCATCAGAACCCCTCAGGTTCTTCTGTTCCCTGGCAAAGGGGACTCCTTTGCACAAGCTGCAAACAGCTGCTCAGTCCTGATATCGTGTGCTGCTGAAAATGACTGGAAAAAAGACATTTCTCCCTCAGTAAGGAAAGAAATCTTGCAGTTGGGATTTTATTTTGTTGCTGTTTGGGACAAAATAGTTCTGAAAAAAAGAGCTGGTGGCACAGAAAATGGGAAAGGAATTAGGTATGGGAGCAGCAGAAAACTTTGATTTATTGCGGCACATTTCAACTTAGAACCATGATAATGAAAGTAGATAGGAGGATAATTTTTGCAAATATATGCTCTCCACATAAAACCAAAACTTTTCGTTTGCTTTGACAGAACTTCTATTTCCACCCTAGCAATTATGATCCTTAACCAGGGTATGGGGTTAAGAAATAGTTGAGATGATTTATAGATCTGGCCAACTAAATGCAATTTAAATATTAGTAAAATTCATTCTGTGACTCCAAATACAATGACAGTCTTGCTGTTCTACACTATTTGTATTTACAGGGAATGGGGGACAGAAGGTTATGGCTCTTTACATGTTCCCTCCCCTGATTCCAGCCTCAGCACTGCAGCCCTGTGTGCTTGGTGCCTACTTCTCCATAGGCACACACACATTGTGTGGTTTTTAATCTGTTGGATAGTGATGGCTGTTGTGATTTGGCCTTAGTCCTCCTTGTCTCAGCAAATTAAACTGCCAGAGATGGCCAGTAAGGTCTGTTGGTGTGGAAAAAGGAAACATCAGGGTTTCAGTGTGAAACTGGGGCTCACACACCAGACTGCAGATTGGCAGAAGCTGGAGGTGTTCCCATTCTTTTAGGGAGCTTTTAGGTCACATAACAGCCACATTGGTGAGGCAGTGGCCCCTATATAAAAGCTGTATAAACACAATACCTTACCAGAGTCCCAAGGAGACAGATGACATAAATTGACTCAAAAATTAAGTGGTTTACATTTTGTCGTACTGGTTTTGCCCTATTCTTCCTATGGCCAGACACCAGAACAATGCATGAATGAGAAAGCACCACAAAGAAAACCCCACAGTGCCTTGGGTGCCCTCAAGCCTGATATTTCACAGTAAATTCCTACCCACACTCTGACTTCATTTGAGCTGGGGCAGTGGGGCTGCTGTCCTCATCTTCCATCTTTGCACAGGGTGCTGCCATGCTGCTCTGCTTCCTCCCAGGTAAGAACCTTGAATTAAATGGGATGTAAAAGGTAGTGGGATAGCACCTGCAGGCTGAAGGGTTGTTCATCCCAGATGTCCTCTCTCCCACCACAAACAGAGGTCATGGCCAGCAAGATGTGCCAGGAGAAATCAGATCCAGAACAGCCTCTGACTGTGAAAACCTCTGGAGAAATGTAACTGCTCCATTGCCCTCCTGACCCCCAAGCTGATGTGCTCTGACTGGGAACAGCACAGTTCCTGAGCTGCTGAGAGGTGGGGCACCAGTGACTTCCACCAGCTTCAGAGGACATTCACAGAAACAAGTTCTGGCCATTTCTAGAGAAGAAATGCCAGTCAAATGCACAGATGGCATTGTCCTTGAGGCAAACCAAGAGGTGCACTGGGCATCCTTCCTCAGAAGGCTCATCCCTCTGTACTCAGCATGGTTATCCTGCTGTTCTCTGCATTCCTCATTTACCATTTCCCTGGTTCCAGAGGTTGCTGCTGTTTGATGTGTTTTATCTCAGATGTGGCTTTGATGTATTTTAGAGCAAACAGACGTACAGAAGAGGCCAGAGGAAAACTAAGATTGGGCAAACCCAGAGGAACTTGGCTGTATTTGATAACCACTCAAACTATTTATTTTGGGTTCCAAAAAAACCCCCAGATTGAGTTCAGACACCTTTGCCCTGTATTTTAAACCAGGATTTTTTTCTTCCAAAGAGTCAATTTTTCCTTTTGTCATTGAGGAAATATGTTATCCTATCTAAAAGGAGGCTTGCAGGCTGATGCTAAAATGTGCTTTCTCTGTAAAATATAGATTTTTTTTCCTTTTCTATATAAAATCTTCCTGCTGAAACATTCTTCTTGGATTTTTCCACTCTCTCCAGTTATTTTCTTCCTTTTTCCTTCCCCTTTCTCTTCCACCTCCCTTCACATACACCAAGCAATGTGCAAACTCTGTAATGAGCGTGAGCAGAAATCCATCCAAGGATGGTTGTTTGGGTGTGTCATTATCTGAAAAAAAAAACCTCTTTCTCCTAGCAAAATAGAGAAGCCATGTTATCATCCCTATCAGGAAAAACATAATATATTATCACTTTCACAAATCATAGTAGGAAGGTAAAAAAAAGGTCCAAGTTTTTTTTGACGTG
This sequence comes from Urocynchramus pylzowi, assembly GCA_013397555.1. Lineage (NCBI taxonomy): Eukaryota > Metazoa > Chordata > Aves > Passeriformes > Fringillidae > Urocynchramus > Urocynchramus pylzowi. Next base: position 1,052,172 of record VZRH01008080.1, read on the forward strand.
TTCTCAATTGAAATATTTACTTTTTAACCTAAGCACAGCTTAATTGTAGCTGCTTTAGAGAGTTTAGAGTTCCTCTTTGCTACCTACTTGGAGAGTTAGGACAATACAATACAGCAAGGAGAAGAAAATTAGGGAAAAAAGTTCATTGCTTTAAAACAAAACAAAACAAAAAAATTACCAAGTTGTCAGAGTACAGAGAAATCCTCTTTTGGACCCTGAGCTTAGTGATTCACAGGATCCAGCACATGTGAGGAGCTCTGTTTGGTATCACACTGATAGAAAACCTGACCTTTCTCTCCCCCCTGCTGCAGGGTGAGGAGCTGCTCCCTGACAGCTGCACACCGAAGAACAGAAAACCCCCGAGGTCACTGCAGGCACAGAGCAGCTGAGACAGCCGAAAATCCACAGCAGAATTACTGCACCTTGTTTGTTGGTGGATACCCTCTGTTCATCCCAGTGCTACAGGTGTGTTCCTGGCAGCTGGAGATGAGCAAGAAATCACCCAGACCTCCAGGTTATCCATCTTCACTGGCTTAGGTGCACAAGGACATCTGAGCAAGTTAAGATGAATTGCCTGAAGGTTTGAAGTGAAAGCATATTAGTTAAACTGCACTAAACTCCCATGAAGATGCTCTTATTTTCTGCCTCCTGTAATCAGTTTAAATGATATATTAAGGAGCATTTCTACTAATTAATCTAAAAATTATGTGACCTGGAAATCAAAGCCACTTCATGTTTTTGGATATGAAGATATTTATGTGAATTTAATTAATTTATTTCTTTTAAAGCTTTCATTTATTCCCATTTCAGTGTTTCTGCTTCAAAGCTGTATCTCTGAAGTGTGATGCATCCAAACAATTTCACAGTGCTCCTACATTTTGGTTATTGGAATAAGTTTAAGGAGAAGGGGGAATAATAAAGAGGTGGAAGATGTGTTTAGCATCACAGTCAAAGAAGTTACTTGTTGAAAGAAAACTGAGCACACCTGAGTGTAAAAGACAAAATGTCCACAGAAATATTTGGACCAGATGTACTTATCTGGGACCACTGTGGGGTGTTTTGGATGAAGGGGGTTTATTCCACTGCTTATGTACCATGTGGGGAGAGTTGATAATGCTGGTGCAAGGCATGGTTGAAGGCTGTTGCTCTGCAAATTTCTGCCTTCTGTCCTACTAAAGAGTCACAGTTGTGACCAGCAGAAGCAGTAATCACCCCGTTCCAAGGCTGGAACATGATCCTTGTGAATGAACTGTGACACTTCTGGGTATTCCATGTGTGGGAGCACTTCAGCTCTGCCAGACATGCACTGGAGACAGCAGAAAATCCAACCCCAGGCTGCAAAGATTAGATCTCCCAGAATGGAGATCAAGAACATGATCAAGAACAAGATCAATAACATGGAGAGAGGCATCAAAATGAGAATGGCCCTCAGAGACTCCTGTCAAATCTATGTCTTTCATAATGTTTTGAAAATAAAACTGGGAGAATAATGGAAAACCAGAAACTATTTGCTTGGGTATTTAAATGAGCTCAATCCAGCTATATCCACCCTCTCATCTGTTAGCTCTCTGCAAACACTCTAACAATGAGTTTTACTGGCATGGTTGTTTGTAGAGAGCTAATTTCAGAGTGGCACACATATTTGCAAATACCTACTTGTCAGTTTGCTTATGCATGTATCTGTCATAGAAATATTTGCATATTCATCCAAATAAAGAGATAGGAAAACACTGTGTGACTTGCCTGTCCAGCCAAAACTAATGAACCTGAGGCTCGTTGTTAGTAAAGGATTTTAACATCATATAGAAATCTGTGGTGAATAAAAATTAATATGATTAGTTTCAAGCATATTAAATGTGCTGTTGAAGGTGAAGTTTGCAGGGAAGAGTCTCTCAGCAGTTGGAGGCTGTCTGTCCCCTCCAGTTGAGTGCCTGGGGCACTGGGGATGTTCGAGTTTCTGATCAGTTATTCTGCAAGCAGCAAGGCTGAACACTGGACACGTTGTTGGTTGTGGATTATTCCCCTAATGCTTCTCAAAGATGAATAATTTTAACAGACGTAAGAAGGGGGAGGGAGGGGAAGCAGTGACTAATAATTTGAATGAAATGGATCATCATATTTATTTGCATGAGAGATTGGATGTGGAAATCCACCAGCATCTCTGATGGTGCTTGTGCTGTGGCACTGCAAAGAACTATCCATAAACCTCCTCATTTAGTGAGCATGAAGCATCCATCATTCTGATTAATTGTGATGGGAAAGCGGGGCATGAAAGTCAATGACTGAACTCCCTTTCCACTCAGGATTCTCTCAGTGTCAAGTCTGGGCTGTGGGACCAAAATGGATAAAATGGTTTAGTTGTTTTCACCTTGCTTGTGTTTATTTAAATAACTGCATTGAATGCACAATAGAAATATGATATTACTTGATGTACTGCAGCACAAAAATTTAACAGCATTCTTATAGAGTGAAAAGGATTACATAAATACATGAAAATTTAATATGTAAGTATCTGTTACATGCAATACTCTGGGTGCCAGAATGAGAAAGTTTATGATCTTCAAAATTGCCAGAAGGAGGGAGAAGGGCAAAGTGAAGACTCTCTCTTTACCCTTTTCTTAAGTTCTTTCTATCAGCTTGTCCTATTAATCTTGGGGAAGTCGATGGCACAGCTGGAGGAATCTCCTCTCTGGACCTCTATTTGTAAATACAGGATTTAAATACTGCCATTACACTGAGAGAATAGCACTATTCAATTGAATTACTTCCTCAGCCAGCAAAACAGTAATTAAGTTAATCTTTTCACCCAGAGAGTCAATGTTGAAGATACCTAAATGCTTCTTTCTTTTTGGCAGAACATGTTCCTGTTAGAAAATTCTGTTTTAATGAAATTGTACGTTTGTATGCACTTCTGTTGATTTTTATCAGATTTTCCAAGGGAAAAATAAAGAACTTTACCACTTTGACAATGTCAAAATACTCAATTTGATTTTGTATGAATATTTTGGTCTTTGGGAATTTGAAATGACATTTCAGTTTGCAAATACATTCAGGAGATAATTATAACACTGAAATTAAATAAAAATCCAAGAGACATTTTAATTTTTGTTACAATAGAACATTTTGATAGCCTCAAAGCAGTATTTTTTTCTGATTTCAGGAAAAGTTCCAAAGTCTTCATTTCCTTAAGATTGTCAAAGATCTGCTGAGATGATGCAACGTTCCTCAGAGATACACAACTTATTTCATGCAAATGATGCACAGAGGCAAGACAAGCCAGGTTCACACACACACACACTTGTCAGTACCAAATACCCATGACAAAGAGCAGCAGCCCCAGCTTGTGCCCCAGAATTTGGGCTTTGAAAGGCTGGAGGTGTTTCAGTGATTCATGGGAGGATACCAGCATTTGATTCTAGACCTGCTGAGATGTGACTGATTCCTCATTCAGAGGAAGAGACTCTGGAGTCACTGGAGCTTTGTGAGACTTTTCTTCCCATCCTTTGCCCTGCTGCCTCTGAGACTTTCCCACTGATTTATGACCAGAGGAGCAGCCCCTGGGTCTCTGCAGACTGTGCTGCTTTCACAGCAATCAGTTCTGCAACATGCTGTGTCTGAAACTAAACTTCCTTGGATCAGGTGCATCTTCTGTACTGCACGAATTTTAACTTGAAAGGGAGTTTATTCTAAGAAGAGAACACTTGAAGTATGCCCTGGGTTAGTTAAATTCATGGTCTGGTTCTGCTCCACAAGGTGAGAGTCACTGCTCTGAACTGTATTACTGCACTAGGCAAGCGTCACAGCTGAAGTATTTGTTCCTGCATCTATTCTTAAATAAATCTCCATGTTGTGGCAGAGCAGAGAATGCCAGACAGTTAAAATCATTATTTTATCATTTGGCAAAAACACAAAGTTGAAAGGGAATGAATCCAAAACTATCCTATTTTAAAATCCAAATTAATTTTGCAAGTAATTTGGGGTCTTAATTTATTCAGTACTCATTCAATACATAAATAGTGTGTATGTGTGTATATATCAGCTAGAAATTGGAAAAGAACCAGCAATAATGCGTTTCTTATAACCCACCCAAAATTTTAAGGCTCTTAAACATTAGTGCAATGTCCATTCTGATAGCCATGGTAACATCTAAATATGCTGATCCTCAGCAGCAGATCTGGGGGTATTCTAGTGCAGAAGGCAGCCATGAATTCAGGGTGAACACAATGGACCCTTTCCTGTTCTCTCTGTCTTCCTTCTTTATCCTTAAATCACCCGACTTTTTCTCCGAAGCCGAAATTTCAGACCAACCAATGACCTTTGCAAAAAGCCTGTGGAGCTCACTCTGTGTGGGACCACACGTGTGTGTGCATGGGGAGAGATGGCAGAGCTTTCAGAATTCACCAGACTCAGCAGTCCTTAGTATTAACTATGTCTAATTGGAAACATTTCATTCATCTTTGATCTTAATAGCTTTTTGAAGGTAGCAGCCCAAATGCCTACTGTCAAAGCATGGGCTTTAGGTCCAAGATTGAGTAGGATAAATCTGTGTCTCAGCAGCCTTTGATTTTTAATGTCTCTGACTTAATAGAAGCACCCTCATCCACCCACTTCCTTGTACTGCTCTAGCCCTAGTGTTCCTTTTGAATCCCAGCAACTTAAGAAGAATGAAAGCTGCAAAGAAGAGGGGATGGAGAATGTGTATTTTTAATTAAAAGTGTCCATAAGCATTAAAATCTTCATTTTAAAAAAACCCAAAAAGTCCTAGAGCTATAATTCTGAGATCAGTGTAGTAAGGGAAATGCAAAATCTCAAATATTAAAATATTCTCTTCCCATTTTCCTCATTCTAATAACAGTCAAGTGTACTGAAAGTCTACAGGGATGTCCATCTGTAAAAAGAATTATGCAACCTCCCGGTGGAAACTTATTATTTAGAAAATCTGGATTCAACTGCTCATCTGTTTTCTTAGACATTATTACAAGTAACTCAGCTGGATCCATCACTGTGTTGGAACTGATGGGATGTGCCTGATTGCAGCATCTTCCATGTGGGATTGGAAGTTTAGGTTCAGCTTACCCACCCGTAGAGAGTTTCTTTTTTCTTGCTGCAAGATACATCAGGAATTATTTGAAAAGCAAACACAAAACAGCAGCAACAACCATAAAACCCCTCTGAAATCAGACACTTTGATCTAAGTGCCTAGACTGTTAAGAAGATAATCTCCTAGAACAAAGGGAACAAAAGAAATCTTTATGAAATGAAATGCTTGTTTTGCAGAAATGACAAAGGGAGGGAAGGTTGATCTCTCAGCTTCTAGCAAGGACATCTTTACTCCTGGGGAAATGCTGATTGTCCTAAGGATGTCTGTAACTCCTTACACCACGATGTGTGTGCTCAGAAATTTTGGTACAGTAGGTGACTCTTGGTAAACTTGTGCTCTCTACAGGGACCTCATGATTAGGGCAGGTTTCTAACATTTCATCATTTCAGTTCCATGGCCAGCAGCAGACTCTTGCTTCCTCAGGCCAAAAAAAATCCACCAATTTCTAAGCACAGTAAAATTCAGCTGTTTGTTTGTCACACTGCCACGTCAATAGTTGTTACCATTTTTGATGGGCTGTGTAAGAATTATCATTCCACATTATTATCCTGTAATTGAAAAGGGAGAACCTTGTGTCATGAATTTTTGGAGAGAAGTCTATCAGAATTTGTGGCTCTTGGTAAAGAAATGTCTTCAGAGAAATGGAAAAAAGAAAATCTTTCTTCAGGGTAAGGAGGCTGATTATTTTGCAGAGTTTAATATTATTTAACTGAGTTTAATACTATTTTACCCAAGCAGTGAAATGACAAATGAGGAATGCATTGCTCCTATCTCTGCCCTCTCATTTCAAATTCCTTTCTTAGTCCTTCTGACAGGATTAAAGACTGGTGCTCTGAAAGAATGTTGGTTGTAGCACCTCCTAGTATTTGGTCTTTACTACTTAAAATGGACATCTGGGAGCCTGGAGCACAGGAATAGGAATACATTTCACAAAACACGTATAGATGCCTTAAACCAGGCTAAAAAGGGAAGTTGCTGATAGCAACAGGAAATATAATAGAACCCAGTTTAATATATCACCTTTCAAATTCTGGATATCCCAAAGAGCTTTACAAAGTAATAAGTTAGGAAAAGGTAGCAGTGGCATAGCAACTCCATAAATAAATACTGTGGCTATTATTCAGTTTAGCAATAACTCATGCTTTTTAGACATTAAGAGCTAGATTTAGCCTAGTTTTCTACCAGCCAACATCCAGACCTGGGGTCTCTCAGGGAGAATTTCAAGCCTCAGAAGACAGATGCACTAAATAAAGAAATTGCATTTTCCAGAAAGAATATAATCCAAAGAGTTACTGGAGTTGGTGAAAAAATGAGTAGTCTCATATTTGAAGCGGCTCATGGTTTTGAGAAACAAATGAGATCTCTGAGGATAATTGGAACTGAAAGATTACATGTGCCTATGAACAGATGGCACCTTGTGGAAGCAGTTACCTCACTGGTCCTTAATGGACCCCTTATTTCAAGAGGTAATGGAGACACTATGTTAGCTTTCATCTCTGTGAATAATAATTCTAAATTTAGTCTTGACTGTGTGAAGGCTTGTGGAGTTAATAAATTGCCTGTCAAATCTCCTGTGAGAATGGGAGGCAGACAGGAGGGAGCGAGGACTGAACTGGGAACGGCCATGCTGGGCCCTGATGGAGCTCACGCCTCCGTGTCAGGGAACTGAAACCTGGGGCTCACTTTCTCTGCTGGAACACTGACAAATAAATGCTGCTGTGACAGTTCTGGGCAGAAAAATACACCTTGGATATTGTCTTCATTAAGTTCAAGCTGTTCATGGCTCAGCTGTCTGTGGTCATACACAAACCCTTTGGCCTGTCTGAGTGGATCCATCCATCCCAGATAATGCCATGAAGCACAGAGGGCCTCACCAAAAGCTGCATCAGCCCTGCCTTTCTCCTTTGAACTGTGCTTAATGGTCCATCAAGTTTGTGTCATCATTGTGACAATTTGCTTCCTGCAGTGTGAATTCTGTCTCTTGGAAGGCCCGACTGCAGGCTGTGCTCAGAGAACAAGAGCCATCTGCAGGTTGTCCAGCCTCCTCCTTCTCTGTGAGATCAGGGATTTGTGCACCCTTCCTGCTCTCCCCCAGGCTGAGGGAATCACCCCTTGGCTTCTCCAAGGCTGATCCATAAACTTGGTGCAATATGGTCTTAGCACAATAATGCCAAACAAGCAAAACTCCAGGAGATTTTCTCTGTGAACAGAAGGAAGCTGCACACAAGGCCCTGTTAGAACTGAGGTCTCTGCATCGCTTTAGGGACTAAAATCTAAATAAAGAATAAAGGAACTTCAGAGTTTTTGTGCACTGAGGAGCCGTGTGTGAAGACAAGGCTGCTCCCAGAGGTCTGTGGGTGCATCTGTGTGTCTGTGATGGATCCCCACAGGGAGCAGAGGCCAGGGTGATCCTGGGGGCTCCCTGCAGGGATGGGGGAGGATTTGGCAAGCTGAGGGTACCAATGGGGTACTGATCCCCACGGGGAGCAGAGGCCAGGGTGATCCTGTGGGGATCCTTGCAGGGATGGGGGAGGATTTGGCAAGCTGAGGGTACCAATGGGGTACTGATCCCCACAGGGAGCAGAGGCCAGGGTGATCCTGGGGGCTCCCTGCAGGGATGGGGGAGGATTTGGCAAGCTGAGGGTACTGATGGGGCTCCTGGAATAGCTCACCAGCAGCAGCAGCAGTGGTGGTTGTTGTGGTGCTGAACTGGAGAGCTGGAATGGATGGCAGCTATCCTGGAGCAATGGGAAGAGGAGAAGAGTGGAGGCAATGAGGAGGTGAAGGTGGCTGCCACTGGTTTTTTGTTACATCTAGGGATTAAAAATAAAGCAAACCTCAATCATTAGAGCCACTGCATACCAGCCCTTCAGCTCAAACCTTCCACAACACTGCAGTGTACCTTTAAGGGACTCATTTAGTAAGTTTGGGGATTTAAGAATCATTTAGAAATCCCAGGGTTTCCTGAGGCAGCAGAAGTCTCCCAGGGCCCCATCATTCATCTCCTCCCCCTAATTGGCTCCTCTGTCAGCTAAACTTCCTCTGTTTTCCAAATCCCCACCACAATCTCAAGATCACTAGCAAGGTAGGAGCACCACAGAAGGTGTGCTTGTCCCCTTAATTTATGAAAAATAAAATTGTCACTTCTCTGCAACATGATAAGGGAGCTAAGATGCAAGAGGTTAGAAAGGAATTGAGGGCATCCCCTGCCTTTTCCAGTCTGCTGCACTGAAGAGCTGGAATCCATTACCCAGCACACCTACAATATCTCACATTCCCACACAGATTAATTTTAGGTTGGTCGGCTCATTGCCTTTACACCTTGTGTGCAAGTGTAAAACTTGATCTACAGTGTTTGGATTTAAACAGTCTGTACTGCCAGTTTTTGCAACAGTGCTGATAGGTATGCAGGATTGTCAACAAACAGGCACATTACTTTTATTTCCAATCCAAACACAGCATCCTTCCTGATTCCCTCCTCTTAACCCTTCAATATGGTGGCTTCTTTTTTTTTTTTTTTTTTTTTTTTTTTTTTTTTTTTTTTTTTTTATGGGTTGTGCCCAAATTTTTTGGAGAGTTTTTTTNGCATGCTGCCAATATTATGTGGAGATTTGATTTCTATTTCAGACTTCAGAAGGGAATTCCTGAGATGCTGGAGAAGAGGATGAATTAAAAACCCACAGGTGTAAGATGGGGTATATTGAGTTGACTGGAGGCTGATTCTATTTGATGAAAAATCTGGAGGTTTTGTTTAGTTCCAGAATAAATACCAAAGACCTTTTGAATGTGAAAACCAAACTGAATGGAGCTGGTGTGGGTAGGTTTTAGCTGGAAGACATGGTCTGGTGCCCCATCTGGATAAAGGATGTGTCAACCCAGGCAGCTTTAAATCAGCAACTACAACTCCTGTAATTTTAGACCTGAGTCTGAACCACACTGCTCCTTGAATATAAACTGCTCTGGATCCAGACTCTTCCCTTGGGGCAGGGGTTCACTGCAAGCCAAGGGCAGCCCCAGGGAGGCAGGGCCAGCTGTCCCAAAGCTGCAGAGGGGCACTGGAGTGTGCCAGGCTTAAAAGCTTAATGTAGCTGTTTCCTGGAAGCTGGACATCTCTACAGGTACTTCATTTTTCACTACATTACACATGAGGACTGCATCATCTGGAGGCTTCCATCCAGTTTGGTTTTTTCATTCTCTCTGGGTGAAAATCAGCTTAAAGCCCCAAAGAAGCATGTATTCCAGCTAGGGAAAACAGGTCCTTGTCCCTCTGCACTGCACTTACTTTCCTAGGCTTCAGGGCATTAAAAAACAGAGCAGAGTATCCAAACCTCAGTCCCTTCATGGTGGGGCAGAACATCAATGAAAAAAAAAAAACAACTCTAAATTTCTTCTTCTTCCCCAGCTGCAAGGCAGATTGTGACTTTTGTCCTGGGGGTATTTCATGACAGACTCATCAGTGAGGTGCCTGAAGTGCATGTCTGAGCTGCTCTTGTGGGACCTGGAAGTCACCAAGTGGGAAGGTGTCCTGGCTCTAGGTGTTGCAAGATAAGGGACTATGCAGGTCTGTAGACACTGCTGTCACAGCAGTTTACTGCAGCAATAGCTAAATTAGTTTTCAACTAACTGGTCTGGGATTTAGTAGAAGAGAGCAATTAAGGCAAGAAGGAGTTTAGCAGTGTGAATGATCCTTCTCTACTGCTGCGACCTGACATTACCCCTACCCAAGTTATTAAAAACACAGCAACCCCTAGGAGTCCCCCAGGCTTTCATAGACACCTGCAGTACATCTGTTCCCTACATTTAGGAATGTCTACAATGAAAAGAACTCTGGTTCCCAACAGAAGCAGCACGGACAAACTCACTGCTTTGTTTGCTGTGCACAGAGGAGGGCAGGGGACTTTATTTCCTGAGCAAGTTTTCCATCATCTTTCCTTCCCCGCCCCTGCTGCTGTGCCTGCTAATGCCTGTGATCATTAGCCATGAAAATGGCACCCATTTGTCTCCTTCTCCACAGTGCCCAAAGTACATTTGGACTCCAGCCAAGGGGAGCAGCAATTCCGTGGACACGCAGCACTGCCTTAAGAGTATATTCACGAGTGCATGTTAATGCAATTACAAGCCCAAATGAAGCTTGTTTCCCCTCACAAAGAGTTCCAGCCCTGCCATCCTAAATCAGCAATCCAGTAATTTTTTGATAAAACAAAGGGCTTCTTTAATAGGAATCTGCAGTTTTATTTCTTTTATTATTCTGTTCCTTCAATTGCATGTGTGGTGCTAAATGTCTTCAAACAGCCATTTAGCCACCCACAGAGAGAAAGTAGGTTTACAAATTTCCTTGTTGCATAGTTTTGCATTGTGTGCTCCCCAGAGTATTGCCATTTTGTTTGTTTTCCTGCTTGGAGAAATGGATAGATCCAATTTGCAACCCCAAAAAAATGAATAGAAGTTCATTCTCCCCCTGCCCCACTGGTTTTACAGTCTGGTTTGGTGGAGATAAAAAAAAAAAATCAATGAGAGTCACAAGATACAGTGCACAGAGGAAAAATGCCAGAGGAATTCTTTTATTGCCAGAGTAAACCTGGAAAGGAGGATACATTTCTTGTGAGTAAAGGAAAATAAATGAGAATGACAAGAGCAATGAAATGTCTACGTAACATGACCCTAAGGAAAGACTGAATAAGCTGAGATTTTAGACCTGAAGAAGAGATATAGAGGAACATCACAACAGCTGTTGTCCTTTCAAGAGGCAGGGAGCAGTCCTCTCCCAATATTCACACCAGGAACAGCTGAAATTGATGGGCTAACACTGGAGCAAGGCAGATTTAAGACAGAGATTAGGAGAACAGGGACTGCAGAGGTGAAAATAGCAATGACAGAAGCCTGGAGACCACCCTGGGGAAGGCAGAGAGACCCCACCACAGCCACCCTGGACACAAATTCACACATTTGCCAGGCATGGGAGTGATCTCATGTTGGGCTGGGGAAAACTCCTAACATTATCTTCCTGCTTTGATAGGCGTCTCTTACTGAAATGATTAATTTTTTGTCTCCTTGGGGGAAAGAAGCACCTGTGAGGCTGCCTGTGCTCTGCAGATGCAGCTACACCCTCCTTCACACACCTCTTCCCATGCCACCCTTTCTGCCTGAGCCCTGACACTTTCTGTCTCTGCCATTCATCATCCAGAGTTAAAAATCCAAGGGTTGGTTTGATTATCTTATTACCATGGTGACCAGGATGACTCTCATGCCCATCTGCGCATGGCAGGATGCTGCAAACCTTTCCTTCAGTGCAAGCCAGGAGAATTGTTCTCTGTTTTCCTCCTCACAGCTCAGAGCCACCTCTGTGCAGGAGCTGCTGATGCTGCACATTGCAGTTTTCTATTAAACAGCAGGTTTTTAGGGAGAACCAGAGAGTCAGGATCTGAATGGATAGGTTGTCCTGTATGGAAACATGTAACCCCAAACGGGGCTAAGGCAAAGAGTTTTGTTAAAGTACAGCAAAAATAAAAAATTTTTAAAAATAAAAAAAACCTTAAAAAAACAAAAGGATGACAGAAATATTAAATAAAAATAATCCAGATTGGACTAAGATCTGGGAGATGGGTAGGACTTGGGAAACAGCCTCCAAGCAGAGCTCAGAGCAAAGGCTTTAAGGTCTGGCTTTCCTCATTTCATTATTGTTAATGGAATCTCCAATGTCCAAATGAAAGACTAATTTAAGTCTTACTTAAATATGCCTTGAGTGATTTTTGTGCATTTAAGTCTCAGTTAATCTTCCTTAACTCTTTTTGTCACTTCCTTTGAAAGGAAGATGAGTGTAATTAAAGGAACTGTCAACTTTATTCTAGTCTTAAGAATGTTTGTGGTAACTTTGAAAGATTTGGTCATTATTGCAGACTAAAATCTAGTAGATTAAATGTTGCTGTATCTTAAGGACGTGTCAGTCCACCACTTGGAATGCTTTCATTGTGCTCAAGTACATTTGGACTGATCTCAAGGCTTTGTTATGATAAGGAATATTAACATTTTAATTATGACTGCATTCAGGAAAGCTCTTTTATTCAATATCTCATATTTTTTTTACTCTTCCAGACTAAGCCATGACAAATAGACAAATCCTTCAACTGGTTTCACCTTGGATAAAATTTGGCACCCTCTCCAAAAAATGAGGATGGCTGTTCTTGTTTGGACAGGGATGCACAGAGAAGCATCCTCCTCTTCTGGGGTAACACCTCTGAGGTTTATGCTGCTTATGCTCCAGGTAAATTCATCCAACCAGCTGCATGTGGGAGTGGCTCAGGAGGTGAGAGCAGCCCTCAGGATTGCAATTATCCATCCCCAAACAGGGGCACAGAGCCTCACAAGGAAGTGCAGCACAGCCCTGCATCTTCCACAACAGTTTGGACGCTGTGGGAGGTGCTGAGGTCTGGGTCCTCAACCCCCCTCACCCCTCACATCAGAAAACTGTCAGATTTATGTTGTGGGGTTGAAATTGTGGCTTCTCCAGTGCTTTCTGGAAGGCTGCTGGCTCTGCTGCAGTGTCTGCAGTGTCATTGTGCCATGCAGACCCAAAAGGGCGAAAGTGTATTTTCATAGACAAGTAGGTGCCAGTCTAAGCACGATGTTTCAGTAGATGCAGGTTGTAAAAGAAAACTTCCTTTTTTCTAACAGCAGCTTGTTTCACCCAGCTCCAAGAAAGAATTTCAGCCTGAGAGAGAAACAAGGCAGTGTTGGGAAGAAAGTAATGGAGATCAGTGCAAAAGGCACAGATGAAAACTGCTGTTACTGACCCTCTGATGGGGAATTTGCTTCCACCGACTTCCTTCAAAGCCTGGGAAGTGCCTGTAGCTGCATTCCTAGGTCCCTCTTGTCCTGCTCATGGAGGAAATGGGGAATAAATCCCCAGCTCCTCAGGGATGCCCTTTCTTTTCTTGTGGGCTCATTTCTGCCTCTATCACCTGCTAACATTTGTCATTTCCAGCTTTAGCCAAGCAAATTTCAATCCTCTCTTGTTTACTTTTGATTGCTTTGTCTTTAATGTAGCATACAAGGATTTTATGTGCTTCTGTTTCATCAATGTAATTCTTTTGTTGCTATGGCAATCAGCTTCAATTTTCTTTCGTTCTGGCAATTGTGTTTTTATAGTCTCCTGCTCTCAAAGAGATAAGCTGCCTTGTATATCACACAGACACTAAGTATTTTCTCTATATAGACACAGCCAACCTTTGCTTTAAGACTCTGTTGCTATTATTTGAGAGAGTAGTTTACTCCTGGTGATGATGACATTTTTATTCCTTTCTGTGGGGTCTGTTTCAAATAGGAGGTTTGCTCAAATTTAATCATCTGTTCTACTACTGAGGACATGCAGTAGTGTAAGAGTTGCACTCCTGCAGGCACTTGGAGTCTATGGAAGGAAAACATTCAAGCCCTGGACCTGACAACAGAGATGAGCACAGTGGTTTCAGCAGATCAAGAATCACCATAAATCAGAGTTGATTCATTTAACATGTTGAGAATAACAGCAGAAAAAAAAAAAAA